>CM048663.1:29832718-30375218 GCA_026401315.1 Dysphania ambrosioides | reverse complement strand
GATCACATAATAATAAAGAAATTTCCAAAATTATTGGCAATTTTATCAATAATTATTGGCAATTTTGTTTTCACCTCCTCAAACACAACTTCATAACAAAAATGCTAATGTTGTGGTTCAAATGGATATGAATCAAACCAATTATTCATAAACTACTTTGCGGATCCTCTAATGTACAATCAGAATCAGTTACGGGGTAAGTTTTTTGTAGAGGTGATCAAATTACGGGCCAGGCCGGGGCAAAAGATTGGTTTTCTGCCCATTCTTCAGGTCGAGTTCGGGCCTAAAATTTTTGCCCATATTCCATATAAATCGAGCTTTGCGGGCCTATTTTACTATGCTTTGAATTTGATCATCTAATGCTTACAATTTATAAAAAAAAACATTTATAATGCTTACATTAAAGATTTGAAACAACAATAATATATTTAAAGTACTAAATCATACTAACATATGGGAATATAACAATACAATCTTTTTAAGTCTACTAAAAGGAAGTAACTAAAAAAATAAAATTATCCAATACAAGTCTTCCACAAGACCACAAAGAAGTTTGAAACCATTAAGGCGATATAAGATCAAACCAATAAAAATGCAATTACACCAAAGTAGGGGTGCTTATTGAGTTGAGCTACTCACGAGCAACTCGAACGCGACTCGGTCAAAGCGCGACTCGATCAAAGCTCGACTCAAGATCAAACTCGACTCGATAAGTTAATGAGCCAAGTCGAGCAAATCAAAGCTCGACTCGAAAAGCTCGTGAGAAACTCATAATAATTTTATATTATATATTTATAGAAAATATACTTAAGATATAAAATTAAAATAAAATAAAATAAAATAAAAGATGGTTTGATATATAAACCAAAAGCCCCACATTGGATTAAAATGAGCTTTAATCGAGATCGAGCTTTAAACGATCTTTAATCGAGCTCAAGTCGAGTTTGAAACGAGCTTTAATTGAGCTCAAGTCGAGCTTGAAACGAGCTTTAATCGAGCTCGAGAATCGAGTTTTCGAGTCGAGCTCGAGCTTCGGTTTTTTAGCTCACGAGCTTTTGAGCTCGAGTCGAGCTCAAGTTTTAGTTATCAAGCTCGAGTCGAGCTTAGCCAAACTCAAGCTCGACTCGGCTCATAAGCACCCCTACACCAAAGTATCAAACCAAAAATACAATCATCAATCATACTCATCAAACAATTGTGCAATCTTCATCTTTAGTGTCATCTTCTTCATCATTTTCATCTTCAAGTGTTGGAAAGATTGATTGTCCTTAAAAGAAAGTAATAAAATGTTAGAGAAACTAAGATAAAATATAATAAATATGTAGTTATACTAGTGAAAATGAGATAAAAGCTCACCTAAAGAGAATCCTTTTGTACAAAGCCAATCCTCATTGCACGCAATAGATTCAATAGTCATTGATGTAAGAGAAGCCCTCCAATGATTAATTAACTTCTTTCCCATACTAAAAGCGGATTCAGATGGAACGAAAGATATAGGAATAACTAAAATATCACTAGTCAATGCCGCAAGTTGTGGATGTCGAGGTGCAC
This sequence comes from Dysphania ambrosioides, assembly GCA_026401315.1. Taxonomy (NCBI): domain Eukaryota; kingdom Viridiplantae; phylum Streptophyta; class Magnoliopsida; order Caryophyllales; family Amaranthaceae; genus Dysphania; species Dysphania ambrosioides. Next base: position 30,373,667 of record CM048663.1, on the reverse strand, counting down.
CATCATTTTTCCACCATGCCAACACATCAATTTTCATGCAATATAGCAATGTCGTCATCATCTAGCAATGTTCATTTTTTACTTGTCATTTGTCCAAGTCCAATAATTAATGAATACTTAGAAAGATTTCAATTGTACAAAAACTGACACCATATACGATTTCCACCAAATTTAACAAGGGAAAAACGAATATATAAGATAAAGATTTCAATTTATGTAAAGATTTAAAATGAAGACCATAATAAATTTGGAATGAATCTATAGTTTTCACTCAATTATGACATTTTATACCAAATCTTGCTGTACTTTTAGATGGTTTACAAGATCAGTTTTTGCATGAGTCTTATGTTTCTAATAAAGAATTCTGAAATACCATACTCCATATATCCTAGTCCATCATATATATTAGAGTTGCGAAAGTGGGAGAGGTTATACCATACAAATAGTGAAATGTCATACTCCATATATCCTAGTCCTAATCCTAATGAAGAGAGATATCCATCTGTCCAAATGATATCATTGCTAAAGTAAAAAAAAAAAAAACTACATTACTTGATAAAAAGGTCTATTTTAATTTGCTTTTCAACATCAAAATTGATAATGGATAATCTTAATCATCAATATAAATCTATATTCAAAATCCCTGGAAAATAAGAGGTGGGCCTATTTAAAAAACTTGTAAAGAGGACCACAATCAAATCTAGAGAGGCCACATCCCACAGTCCCACCCCTTGTTTTCCCAAATTCAAGATGCTATAATTCATATTGTAGTCTATGGGAGTAATAAATCATTTAAAGAGTATTGAGCTTTTGATTACCAAAATTCTTAGCTTTAACTTACGATAAGTGACTCAATTGATTTTAGATAATTCATGTCCAACACTTTCCTATAAATGAGTACTACTCAATATATTTAAATTTTGTAGGAAATTAAAAGATTTCATCACTAAATTGAAAAATTGCCTGATTTCCACTCGCTTTTTCCATGAACTCCATCCAATGAGAAACAGGGAGTAGTGTAGGCATATTATTTTTCATCTTCTCACTTTCTCCTATATCTCCCTTCCCAAGCTAAACAAATTTACTAATAACTGAACTTTTTCTTTACTCGGCTATTTCCTCAACATTTGTACCAATCATAATATAAATAAAAAGGAGGGATCAAAACGTCTAATGTTGAGGCAATTGTTATGAGTAAATCAATAAAAGGACAATTTTATAATATTTATAGGAATTTGGTAGTTACTATAGTCTTTTAGAATTTTAATAATAATCGTCTATTTTAATAGTTAAATTTACTCCACCCGTTAAGTTGACAATTATTTAGACTAATAATTATACTATTACTTGAAAAAAACCAAAAAAACTTTAGAAAGAAAAAAATCATTTAACAACTGCCAAAGGCTAATTATGACCAAACAATAAAAAATTATAGAGATTTCTTAAAGGCATAATAGAAAAATATTTTTTATTAATTGCTAAAAGCTGATTAATTTAGAGGGATCTCAATCAAATATAATCCCAAAACAAGTTTAAAAAATCCTAACAACTTCACAAAAATATTGACTAAACAACTTCACGGAAACATGGAATAAAATCACTAGGATGCATTTTGAATCAACTTGTGAACATCGTCTACGGTAGGAAGTGCTGGGATTGCACCTTTCTTCGTAGTTGTAATAGCTCCACAAGCATTTGCGAATGTCAATGCATCCCTCAAACGTGATTCATCCTAAAAAGATATTCAAATATAATTAGCAAGTTAGTTTAAATGATCATGATTTATGCAACTATTTGCTGACTACTCCATAGTCATAGAAAAAGTTTCTAGTTATAGAAAGGTAGAGTGAATGAAAAAAATCTACCTCAATAATGGAAAGATTATCAACTATCTTTCCCAATAAAGAACCGACCAAACAATCACCTATTGTTGACGATGGTAGTGGCAGTGAAGTACCTATTGTTGAGAATCGTTTCTCCAAGAAAAGAAAATTTGTTGAAAATCATGACAGTGTAGTTCCGTCTTGTCCAACCAGCAGCCCGATGGCATCATGTGTGCCCATTGACGAGTCACCCCATGCCTATCCTAACACCACAACTACCTCACATCCTCATCCAAAATCTTTTACAACCATTCACCCATTCCCTCTCCTTCCTCTCTTTCAATCTTAAAACTCTATTTCTCCATAAAGCAGAATTATTCATGGAAGTTTGTTTTAGTACTATGTAGTCCGTAGTAATTAGAGATACAAAGATTAGAGATCGCAAGATTTTGAGAATTGTCTGGGTCTGATAGGAGTACCACTAACATTTCATCATCCATTTCCAGTCCTCTACAAATCTAAACACTCATCCGTCTATAGTAACTACGCTGGGATCTTTACAAATCGTATTAGATTTATATTGCTATTCGCCTAAACTATGACGAATAACACTATTAATAATAATTGTAATTTTTAATGAGCAAGAAACTAAAGAAAAGTGTTTGGCAATGAGATGGAAGGAGTGGTACAACTAACTAAATGAGGAGGGAGGTGAGATTATGAGAGGTGACAGTGGGAGGGAATTAGGGTTGTGGCCTTATGGGAGAGAGTGAGAGAAAGCCAAATGGGTTAATGGATAAATGGACTACTAGTCTACTGAGAAGTGAGGACCTACGGGCTTCTATAGTGCTATACTACCTTACAAGCTTGCACTCTTACAACAATAAAACATTAAAACCTCGGTGTTATACTACGGACCTTCGAGTTAAGCGGGTCAGGTTTCGGACTACGCATCACTACCCAAACTCATTCCAATAATTTTCGGACCAAAGGTATCGTGCCCAAACCCTATTTTCGAGTTGGTTTTTAATGCCCAAACCCGGACAATTTTCGGGTCGGGCCCGCGGGCTGGGCCAATGTTGATCAGGTCTAGTTTTTTGCAATATTGGGAATAAAGTGATGAAAAATGAAGAGTTTTCCCATTAAAGACTAATTGCAATTGGTAAGTTGAGGTTAGGTGGATTTAAAAAATGCACAACAATAATTAGCTAGTATAGTTTCAACCTGGGCGTCTAATTGAAATTAACAAGTATTTGGTGACAAGGGACACTACGCGTGATATAAAAAAATAAAAAATAAAGAAAAACTCATGATGTGTTAGTCTTCGTGCTATGCTCTAACTTCATGTAATTAATTTAATAATTATTATATAATCAATCTAAAAACGTAAGATTAATAATTACAAGTAATCATTAACAAATGTATGGGTAGAAAAAATATTAATTAGTATATTTAAAAAAATGAGTATGAGAGAATATAGTGGATTAAGGTAAAGTGGAAATGGAATTTTTGGTTTTGTTGTTAGTAAGAGAAAAATTATTTTTTATGAGAGGGAAATATAGAAAGAGTGAACGACTGTAAAATAAATTGTAAAGTAAAAGAGTAGAAAAGGTTGAGCCAACCCATAGCCCTTTAGGGTATTTTAAATGGAACAAAATTTAAGGTATTTTAAATAAAAATCAAAAAAGTAAAGTTTTCTTTTAGACAATTTTGACATTGATAAATCTTGCTTTATCCAAAATAATTCAACATTCGAATAATATTATTCTAATATTATTATAATATTAACGTATAGTCAAAAGGAGAATCAAATGACGATCAAACTGAAATTAAACAGCTAACTCTCTTCAAACAAAAAGGTAAAACTTTAACGGCAAGAAATGACATAATAGAAAGAAAAAAATCATTTAACAACTGCCAAAGGCTAATTATGACCAAACAATAAAAAATTATAGAGATTTCTTAAAGGCATAATAGAAAAATATTTTTAATTAATTGCTAAAAGCTGATTAATTTAGAGGGATCTCAATCAAATATAATCCCAAAACAAGTTTAAAAAATCCTAACAACTTCACAAAAATATTGACTAGACAACTTCACGGAAACATGGAATAAAATCACTAGGATGCATTTTGAATCAACTTGTGAACATCATCTACGGTAGGAAGTGCTGGGATTGCACCTTTCTTCGTAGTTGTAATAGCTCCACAAGCATTTGCGAATGTCAATGCTTCCCTCAAACGTGATTCATCCTAAAAAGATATTCAAATATAATTAGCAAGTTAGTTTAAATGATAATGATTTATGCAACTATTTGCTGACTACTCCATAGTCATAGAAAAAGTTTCTAGTTATAGAAAGGTAGAGTGAATGAAAAAAATCTACCTCAATAATGGAAAGATTATCAACTATCTTTCCCAATAAAGAGCCGACGAAACAATCACCCGCACCAGTTGTGTCAATTGCAGTTACTTTAAACGCGTCGACACTCCCTTTGAAGGTCTACACCAAGGAAGAAATTATAATTTAGCGACAAATAATCATGGATCATAGTCAAGCCTATAGGTTTATAACTCATGGAATTATGTACTCTTTAATTCTTGTCTCATTTTTATTTATGGAATTGAATTTTTAAAAATTTGACCATAAATTTTCTTTATATTATAAGAACTAATATGTTTTCACCAAAGACATAGAGTATAAAGTTAAAAGTAATTGGAAATTATAATGTCACTTTCAAATGCAGGGTCACTTAGTTACTCTAAATATTATGCATAGAGTGATAACGTATCAACATTAATGACTGAATAAAGTAAGAGATTCACCTTGGTGTAGTATCTACATCCGTGGTCACCAAGTGTAACTAAAAGTAGCTTCAAATTATCATGCCACAATGACATTGCAGTAGCATCATCAACAGTATTGCTATCAGTGAGGAATTCAAGCTCGTTGTCGCTAATTTTAATCACCTCAGCCTGATCCCAGATACTTAAAATCTTCTCACGAGCTTCTTTTGCAGAGGCCACAAGGGAAGTCGTAGATTAGGATCATAAGATAGAAGGGCGCCGGCCTTTTTTGCCTCCTCCATAGCTTTCAAATGGGCCGATCGACATGGTTCATGGATCAAACTAATTGATCCATAATGGAACACCTTACCCTGATAATTGAGACAAAATAACACAAAATTAGACCTGGCAATCACTCCGATGAGATAACTAACCAAAGCAAACAATAATTATAATCAATTAATTTCATAATCATTAGTAATGATCCATCAAACAAACTTAAAAACTGAATAGTTTACAAACTGCTAAATTATCCATAGTGATCTATTAGCGCATAAAGTTACTCAAATTCATTGCCAAAAAAAACGTTACAATAATTTGTTTACACAATCCAATGATCCATTAGTCATGTTGCATGCTGTACCAAACCAACTCGTCCGAAGTAAATTATGTTGCAACTTGCAAGTCCACTTAAATTCTAGACCAAACTAACATCATTGATTATTGAGTTAATTCGATTAATTAATAGAAAAGCAAACTGGGACAGCTAAAAAAAAAAAGAGAATATTGGGCGTTAATAAAGAGAACAAAGGTCAAAACGTGAGGAATGAGGATTGACTACGAAGTGGGTCCCTTTTTCTAAATGAGTTACTTTATTCAACAAGGGTAACATTGTTTAAATGGGTGGGGGACTGTTAAGGGCCCTTAATCGATCCGTTTGTAAAAAAGTCTAATTAATAATGGGCTTAATGGTCGATCTCTTAAAGGGTCATGTTTTATTGGGTTTTTAATGGATCAAGTCGAGTCAATAATGAGTCTATAGTTTCCAAGACTTTTAAACACTATAAGGTAACGAATTATTTTCACTTACTTGCCGATGATCCACTACCAAAGATTGGAGGTGATACACGTAAATTATCACCTTCTATCGATAAAAACTATACTCTTTTTGGACGGCACGGCCCGACTCGATTCGTTATATATCTCCTTTGGTCCGACCCGGCCAGGCTCGTTTTGTATTTTTTTTTTGCCCGACCCGTTTTTCTTGTGACCCATCTCGGCTCTGACCCGCCCCAATGCACAGGTCTAATCACAGGTAATGCTTATTATACCAGAATTTTGAAGAAACGGAAATAAATTATACAACCTATAATATGTGGATATTATTTACTCTGTACAAGATAATTAAATTATAACGTACCATAAGATTTGAAGATAATATATGTGATTACCGTAATTAAAAACTTATCGTGAGACCTTTAGTTAAAAAAAATATTATATATCACAAGTAGACCTGTGTATTGGGTCGGGTTAGGGTCAAAATGGGTCACAAGAAAAAACGGATCGGGCTGGGCTAGGCCAAAGAAAATGCAAAATGGGTCGGATCGGGCCAAAGGAGATATGTAACGGGTCGGGTCATCCAAAGAGAGTATAGTTTTTATCTAAAGAGGTAGATAGTTTACTTGTATCACTTCCAATCTTTAGTAGTGGATCATCGGCAAATAAGTGGAAATAATTTGTTACCTTATAGTGTTTAAAAGTCTTTAAAACTATAAGTCCATTATTGATCCGACTTGACCCATTAAAAACCCAATAAAACATGACCCTTTAAGAGACAAACTCATTAAGCACATTATTAATTTGACCCTTTTACAAACGGATCGGTCAAGGTCTAATCACAAGAAATTCCATGATTTATTAAATATTCAAAAGAGGACTATACCCTATGATTTTATATAAAATCAGTTTCTTTAAGCCACTTTCCTAGAAAATAATACACGTTCCGTACGCCAATAAGGAACAAAATCTTAAATATTATAGGATTATTTTTTAAGTCAACGGATTCGATCTTGAAAAAACTGCCACTACTTATTCGAGGTGGAGCCCATGTGATATACACATATGCAACCAGTTACATAAAACAACAGTCCTACCCACTGTACAGAATTCAGTATTAAAACACAATCACGACAAAAAATTTACAGAACAACTAGGATTTACCTACCAAATACTCCAATTTTCCATGACCTATATAATAATAGTGACGTTTTATAAAAAAAAATATATATTTGATTTTCTTGTTACTTTCGTTCCAAAAATAAACTGGTAGTCTAGTAATAACATTAAATAATGTGTAATCTTATATTCCTAAGGTTAAAATAAATAATTCTGATCACTATTATTATCATGCAGTAACACTGAACGACATACTTTACGTGAACAAATTTTGTTTGCGATGATAGAGCAATGTTCCAGAAAAATAGAAAATTACATAGACCTGATTTACAAATTCAATCATACATTTGAAACTTAGGATCAGTGTGTTTTAGATCTTGCAGTATTTCCAAAGTAATCAAATATCCACGCAACAGAATCGTTATAAAAGTCAAACCCATTAAGTCACACGATTAATCGCATCATCGTAATTTCATACCATAATACCCTATAATGATTGAAAAAAAAATAATCTATGTGTAAATAAAGATTACCGATCGGATGAGGTCGAGATTCAGCTCATCCGGAGTCAAAAGCATATCAGCGCTCGGGTTACGGTAAAACATGAACTCACGTTCACCATCAGATCTCAGCGTGACAAAAGCGAGAGCGGTCCTGGCGCCTTTATCGAATGTAAGGCCATCACCAGGGACTCCGTTCTTCTTGAGTATGTCCGCCAACATGCGGCCAAACTCATCATCGCCAAGCTTTCCAACGAAAGCAGCGTTTCCGCCTAGCCTTGTAATCGCGATCGCAACGTTCGCTGGGGCACCCCCAGGTGCCTTGAGAAACCCAGGTGCCTCGGCGAGGGAGACACCCGAAACGGTTGGAACGAAGTCGATCAGCATCTCACCGAAGCAAACGATGAGACCTTTGGTATCGGTGTTGTTACCGTTGAAGGATCCCATTGTTTAAAAAAATAAGAAAGCGCAGGGAAACGAAAAATATAGAGAATTATAGAAAAGTTTTGGATAGACTGAGGAGATGTGATATGTGATATGTGAGAGGGGTATTTAAAGAGGAGCAGGGTGGGGTAAAATTGTAAAAAGATTAAAACAAAGAGGATATAAAATTTAAAAAAATAAACTTTTATGGGATTAATATGAGAGGATATGTGGAAATAATTAGGAGAAATCAGTGGGTAGGATGAGGTTGGGATATAATATTATTAGCGTGAATTTTACGAATATTAGATTAGGGAGAATTTCGAATAGTAGTTGAGATTTACTTTAATTAAAACATTTATTGTGGATAGAACTAAGAAGGTAATTGACTACTGTATACATATTGAATAACATTTGATTTTCCTTTGTTAAAAAAGAAATTAGTATTGTATTTGTCTTAAACAGTAAGTATGCCCTACGTCAATTTTATGTATAGTTAAGGCCGATTTGGATTTTGAGCTTACGGATTGGTTGGATAAGGTACAATTAGTTTCATTTATCCTTAGTAACTGAAGACTCTACTTCGATTGGGTTGATGTCTACTCCTAAGGGTGTTTATTGAGTTGAACTACTCGTAAGCTATTCGGATTTGACTCGGTTAAAACTCTACTTAATTGAATTCGACTCGAGATTGAAATCGACTTGATAAGTTAACGAGCCAAGTTGAACAAATCGAAACTCGACTCGAAAAGATCATGAGAAACTCAAATTTTTTTATAGTATATATTTATCTTTCATAACTAATAGTATAAATCGAGTAAAGGGGAATTTCAAGTCTTAATGACAAAGTTAAAAAGTTAAAGAAGGAATCAAAAGGTTAAAATTGCAGTATAAAAGAGGTTGATTGTGTAATTGTGATGTTTATTTATGTGTGATGTGGTGATATTGGAAATCGAGTGTTAAATTATAAATCACGTAAAGTGAAAAGAAGGATAAGCAATAATACTTTGGGTTAGTGCACGTCTAGAGTATTGACAATCATGGGTTGGGGCTTCATGGGATATTATATGTGGCTTTTCTTGGAGGGTGTGTGATCTACGAGTCTTAACAAGTATCCAGTCGAACTTTCATGCATGAATGGTTTGAGTGGAGTGTAACTTTAATTTAGTTTTCAGAATAATTGCGTTTGCTATGAATGATTTTAGACTGTTAGTTTTGGATTTGAGTTGAATATTATTTTGGTAATTTATAGTAAAGGTCTTAATGGTTCTAGTTTGTAGTATGTTAGGAGTTTTTTTTGATGGCTGATGTTATTTAAAAAGTCTTTTTATTTTTCGTTGCAAAATTTTGTTTTAAAGCTTTAACGTTTGAACACGTGGTGGTAGCACTAGTGGTGGCAAAAACTGACCCGACCCGAAAACCCGACCCGAACCCGACCCGAAAATAACGGGTTAGGGTTGAGATTTTTGACACGAAAACTTAAATGGGTTGACACGAACCCGACTCGAAATTAAATGGGTAAGGTTCAGGTTGAAATTTCCAACCCGAAAATGACCCACATAACCCGAAATTATTTTCGGGTCCAAATCAGGTCGGGTCAACCCGAACCCGACCTTATAACCCAACTATATTAATTATTAAGTAGATTTTAAAAAATTCTCTTTAAAAAAAATAAAAAATTATTACCTAGTGTCTCGGTTAGCCCAGCCCATGCCTAAAATTTGAAAAGGAAACAAACCCTAAAAAGTCACTGCTCACTCCTCATTTCACATTTTCACTTGCTCAGCCGTTTTCTTCTATCTACTCCCATTTTCTGATTTTCTCTCACGCCTCTTGGTCTCCTCATAATTCAAATCTTGCATTCTCTTCAAATCTCTCGTTGTCTTTCAAATTAAGAGTAATTCAAGCTCAAGTGCTCGTTGCTCAAAGGTAATTTTTAGTAAATTGTTTTTGTTTTTGTTTTGGGTTTTTTGTCTCTCATTCTGTAAAAATGTACATTATATTTCTTTTCTCCTTCTGTTTTATCAATGATGTAAATACGAATTATATCATAAAGATGTCCTATAATCCTTACAAGTTGTTTATAGCAGGAATTCCTGACTTGTAAACTCATACTGTCCTTTGAAGTGAAGGTTCAACCTGATACTTAATTTTTGTTTTTGCTTATTCAGGTTTTAATGTGTTTTGCTTACAGTACTGAACATCGTATGAAATGAAGTACGGAGTGTAGTAACTCGTGGATTACTTAGGAGTTGAGGATGGGAGGATCAAATTATGCAGTCATTAAAGCTATTCACCACAATAACTTTGACTGTATACATAGATATGTCAATGAAAAAGAGTTCCTTTTTTCATTAAAAATATGATTATCTTAATCTTTACTCTTTAACTTTAACTTTATGTGATTCTGGTGAACCTTCTCAATTAACAATTACATTATGCAAATCTATTCAGCTAAGCAATCCCTAACTAGAATCTGCATGAGTATATTCCTTGGTTATAAAGTTGCAAGACGGCTGGACCAAATGCATTAGATCTCCAAAGTTTACTATATAAAACGAGGGACAATATATAGTATAGTAACAATGTAAACATCATATAATCAGGTAGTTCAATATAGATTAGTTAGAATAATGCATGATGGATAGGGGTCAAGGGTACCTTTTACACTTAATTCAAACACATAGAAAACTTGTCCATCAATCTATGATACCTATTGGTCTTTATTTTTAGCTTTGTGTTATCATTTTAGTAAAATATTTTTTTTGGATCACCCACTTGATTAATAGTCCCATCAAACTATGTTTTTAATACATTTTTAGTAATAATGTATTATTTGTAGTAGGTGAAGATTTAGGAGGTGGAAATTAATTTTGGGCCTTGCATAAAGTAATGTAATTGCATACATGACATTTTATTGTTCTGGTGCTGCCTAACAGTATTATGGCTCTATAAATGGATGATGAAAAGTTGCCATATCTTTCTTTAAACCTATTTTCTCTATATTTTAATTGTTTTATTTTGTTATAATTTTTTGCAGTAATTATGGACACCCATGTTCAACAGCTTTCTTCTGGGGAAGAGGAGGAGATTGACTCTACACTGAAAGACAAAGGAAAGGGTAAAAGCCAGAAAAGTTCTTCCGATAAACCTCGTGTGCTTCTTACTGGTAAGAAACGTCAATGTCAACTTTCTTCTGGTGTTTGGGCGCATTTTGAGTTTTTAGACGAGCCAGATGAAAATGGTAATCTAATTTGCAAATGTAAAATGTGTGGTGGATGTTTTAATGCTGATAGTAAGAATGGAACTGGGAATCTTCATCGTCATTTGAAAAAGTGTAAACAAAGGTCTTTTAGGGATGTTGGTCAAATGATATTAGAGAAAACATCCTCTAGTTTAGGAAGTAGATTTGTTGATTTTGATGCTGATTATTTTTGGGAATTATTGTCTCTTGCTATTGTGGAGCATGATATGCCATTTCAGTTTGTGGAGTATAAGGGTTTTAGGAGATGTTTTAATTATTTGCATCCTGATTTCAAACCTGTCACTCGAAATACTATCAAATCTGATGTGTTTAAGATGTATAAAAGGGAGAAAGAGAAATTAAAAGCGGTTTTGGGTTCAACTTGTAGTAGAATTGCATTGACTTCTGATTGTTGGACTTCTATAACCACTGATGGTTATATTTCATTAACAACTCATTATGTTGATAATTCTTGGTGTTTGCAAAAAAAGATCATGAACTTTTCATACATTAGTCCTCCCCACACTGGAATTCATTTATGTGATCATGTGTATGGTTTGTTAAAGGAATGGGGCATTCAGAAAAATATTTTTTCAATTACATTAGATAATGCTTCTTTAAATGATGTTTTTGCTGAAAATCTAAAAGGGGAACTTGAGTTGATTAGTGGTGGGGAATTTTTTCATGTAAGGTGTTGTGCTCACATTCTTAATTTAATTGTTCAAGATGGTTTAAAAGAGATTGATGAAGCTGTGTATAAGATTAGGGAGAGTGTCAAGTATTGTAAGAGTTCACAAGCTAGGAAACAAAGGTTTTTAAACTGTGTATCACATGTTGAAATTCAATCTACTAGAATTTTACAACAAGATGTTCCTACTAGATGGAATTCAACTTACATGATGCTTGATTGTGCTTTGTTTTTTAAAAAAGCTTTAATTCACTTTCAAAAAGTTGATGCCAATTATGTGCATTGTCCTTCTACAGAAGAATGGGGTAGAGTAGAGAAAATATGCAAGTTTTTGAAAGTTTTTCATGATGTCACACTTGCCTTTTCCGGGACCAAATATCCAACTTCCAATCTCTACTTTCATAGAGTCTTGCAGGTTAGGTTGTTGTTAAAAAATAAAATGAAAAGTTCGGATCTTTTTATGCAAAGAATGGCTAGTAAAATGTATGAGAAATTTGGGAAATATTGGTCGGAATTTAGTACATTTATGGTTGTTGCTGTGGTGTTGGATCCGCGATATAAGTTACAATGTGTCAATTGGGGTTACATGAGGATATATGGTCATAATACTATGGAATATGAGTTTGAGTTCTCTAAGGTTAAGGATGCTCTGCGGGGGTTATACGAGGCTTATGAATCCTCTCATTCTTCATCAAGCAACGTTATTCCCGCTAGTAATGCTTTCGATGTTGCCAATGAAGCTTGTGATGATTTTATGATGGTAAACACTTGTGACTTGTTCTCTTGTACTTAAGATTATTATATGAAAATCATAAATTATAGAAGTTATAGAAGTTGGCTGCATGTCTTGATAATAATTTGATATTCATATAATCTGAATTTATTATATTATAATCTGATTTTTATTTTATGATTTTTTTTATGTCATATTTCTCATGTAATATAATATTTGTATATAGGATTTTGATAGTTTCTCTATGGAACAATCAAGTGTGGCAATCAAATCTGAGATTGATATGTATTATGAGGAGCCACTTATCCATCGAGGCACCAACCTTGATATTTTGTCCTATTGGAGAACTTGTTCGGTCCGTTATCCTATATTGGCTAAAATTGCTAAGGATGTTCTTGCTGTCCCCGTATCAACCGTGGCCTCCGAATCAGCTTTTAGTACCGGAAGTCGAGTGCTTGATTGTTATAGAAGTTCTTTAAAATCAGAAACGGTGGAGGCTATCATTTGCTTAAGGGATTGAGCCTTTGAGGAAGGTAATAAATGATTCAATATACAAGTAATGATATAATACTTCTAACTTTTATTTTTAGTACATATCATATATTATATTATCATTGATTGTAATTTTCTATCTTTTTTCTTATAGCGAATATGGATCCTCAAATGAAAATACTATGTGACTCAGTTAATGAGCTTAAGGTGGGGGACAAGGTCGACACACCACATACCTCATCCGAACTTCAACACTTTGATGAGAGTCCAATTGCTTCTTCAAATATTATTTGACTTGTGAAGATTGAAAACTATGGAGTTTATTTTAAAACATCCTTTATTGTGGTTTGTAATAGTTAATTAGACATTTAGAAATTTATTGTGGTTTGTAATAGTTAATTAGACATCCCTTAAGGGTTTGTTATTTATTATTGTGGTTTGTAATAGTTAATTAGACATTTAGACTTGTTAGATTTTATTTGGTTTTCTTGAAAACTTTTAGTTTGAAAATAATGTTTGAAAAAAAACAGGTTGTTTAGGTTAAAAAAAACAGATTAAATCAGGTCTGAGGGTATTTTGGACTTTTTTGACGAAAAAACAGGTCAAATCAGGTCAGTTTCGGGTTAACCCGAACCCGAAAAAATTAGGTTTGGGTTTGGGTTTTCAACCCGAAAAGTTAAACAGATCAGGTTCGGGTTAGGGTATATCTGACCCGAAAATAAGTGACCCGAACACGAACCCGACCCGACCTGATCTGTTTGACACCCCTAGGTAGCACACCAATAGTTCTTTCAAGATTTTGGTCTTCGGAAAGGAAGAATTACCAGGGTGTTACAAGAGTATTGACAATCAAGGGTTGGGGCTCCATGGGGTATTATCTGTGGCTTTTTCTGGAGGTCGTGTGATCTACAAGTCTCTTTTTTAAAGTTTTAAACTTAAATTGAGGTTAGTTGAAATCTTATTTAATCATAGTAATAGAGTCACACCTTGTTTGTCATTGATTTATATTGTATTTGATGCCATCTGACGAGAGAGCATGGAGTTTATATATTTATTTTGATGTTCTTGGTTGGGACATGTGGACACAACCTTGTTTGTTGATTAATTCAAATTATTAATTAGTAAACAATGAGTTATTTTGAGTTACTGAGTGTGTTAAGCGAGTAGGTATGTCATGTATTTTACTGTTATAACGTCATCACGTTTCATTTTGATCTTGTAACTTGTATGTGTTTAGCTTTGCTAATTACGTGCTTTGTGTGTGATTATTTGGTCATGACCTTCGCCTTTTAATGACCTTGTAATGATCCAATATTTACACTAGTAATTTTGGGAGCAGATTTCTGATAGGTACCGCCGGATTTTGCATGCATTATTAGGATGAGTGGAGAATGTTTTTATTTCCTTGTTTTGTTCGATTAAACGATTTTCTAGAACGTTTGAAACTTTGGTTTGGATTTGATTATTGGATGTTTCGAAATTTTAATAAGGGCCTAACGATTCCGATTTGTATGGTTAATTGAATTTGATGTTTTGAAGTATATTTGAAAATTTTATGTTTTCCGCTATAAAATTCTGATTTAAAGGCTTAACGTTTTAATACGTGGTGGTAGTACTTCAGTAGTTCTCCCGAGGTTATGATTTTTGGAAAAGGGGAATTACTGGGGTGTTACACCTCCTGGTATGTTTTATTAAAGTTTGTAAAGTCCACGATATCCTTCATGCTTTGTTTTCTTTCTTCACCACAACAAGATTTTCTATCCACTCTAGGTAGTCACACACTTCTATGAATCCGACGTCTAAAAGTTTCTTGACCTCATCCTGAATTGCCTTATCCTTCTCCGCGAGGGATCTACTTTGAGGTGATACTATATTACGTCTTGATTTATGCTCGACATCTTATCGGCTGAAAAGGCAAAGACTTCTTTTTATTCTCTGGGCAAGTTGATTAGGTTCACTCTCAAAGTTGGATCTATATAATTTTTTTTAATTGTAATTGAAAAAAATAATTTTAGATAATATAAATTATATTATAAGAATATAATAATATTAAAAATAATAGTAATATTAATTATATTAAATAATACTAAATAATAGTGTGTTTCGGTCCATATTTCATGCCAAATTGGTGTGCTGCTTGCGTGCTAGTGCCTAATTTTTTTTGTTATCCGCAGTCTAGTCTGCAACCTACTCCATGGATAATGTATCAAGTCGTACCATGAATTTGCTTGTGTCATACTGTGCCAAAAACATGCCTACTCGATTCGGCCCATGCCTAGCTCTACTCAAGCATTTTTCATTTCTCATCTTCTCGGTAACTTCTCTCTCTACTCCACACTTTCTCTCTCTTACGAATTGGGGGAAAATACACAATCTATTTTCATCTTCTTCGAATATCATCAATTTAGTACGTTTTCTTCGAATCTCATGTTTTTATTATTAAATTATCGAACTATATAATGAATTTGAACTATTTTTATCCAATTTCGTCGAAAATAAAAAAAACCCCTAGGTTTTCCCCCGATTCGATTAAATCATGTAAGTTTCTCAAGAAATGTAGGCAATTAATAGTTTATTTAAAATTAGAGTAGAAATGTTTTTTCTGTTAGAATTTAAAATGTAAAAATACAAACTATTACATTACTACTAATTGATTGGTTTACCTATTTAATTGGTTTGCTTATTCGATTGCGAATACTTCTTTATAGTTAGCTTAAGGTCTTTTTATTTTGAACCAAATTTTTTAGGGTTCTCTGGTTTTATGGCGATATTATTTATAATGTAATATGTTATTAATATATCAGAGAAATGTATTATAGATTTTATAAAACAATATTTATTATAGCATAACAAATTTAGCTAATGACAAACAACCAGAAAATATAACGGAAAAAAAAAAATGACAAGAGAATACAATTAGAAAAGTTAATAGGAGTAATTGGTTTTCAATTATACCAAACACCAGAAAATATTTAAATGTAAAATCATTTTCCATGCAACCAAACAACAAAAACGTACCATGAAAATAGGTTTTCCACCGTAAGTGGTTTTCCATGGAAAACCATTTTTAGTTGAAAACATTTTACACCCTACTAAACGGAGCCTACATCTCTCACCTACTCCTCGATGAAGTGGAGAATCTTGGGCCTAAAAAACTAAGGGACACGATTTAGAAATTTCTTTATAGTTCCGGAAGTACATATAAGAAAGTGCTCCCGAGCAAAAAAAAAATGAACAATTTTGATTGAAAACGAGCAATTTTTAGTCAAAGAGTAATTTTAGAGAGTAAAAATAATTTTGAGTCAAATGAGTAATTTTAGAGAAAATAAATAATTATAAATTAACTAGGTATTTGAGCATTTGAAATTGTTTTAGGAAAAAGTATGAATTTAAGAGTATATTGGTATAATTGTGAAATTAAATTGTTTGAAGTTAGTAATAATCCTTATATGTTTGAGATTATTTGAACATTTGATGTGACTGACTTATGTGGTTAATACAACAATTTTGGATATCGATTGAGTCTCATATCGACAATGATATAATTTATCTGAATACATATGTTCGACTCTTTTATATTGCATATATTCTAGTGAACATTAATTTTTTTTGCTCTTTTAATAAATAAATATAGAAATTATTGCTCATCTATTAAATAAGAACATTAACTATTTGCTTTTTTTTTAAAAAAATAAAATTATTAATTTTCACTCATAATTGTTCATTCATAAAAAATTGTTCATTTATCTAAACTTATTTATTTGATTCAAAATTGTTAATTTTCTCTAAAATTAATCATTTTATTTTAAAATTATTCATTTTATCCCTGAAAGCACCTTTTTCTATTTAATCCCAGACTTTTTAACCTTGATTTTCTTTTTTAAAATTCAGTACAACGTCTTTATTTTATATATGGGGCCCAAAAAAATATCAGAAGACAAGACCCGAGAATAGAGCAGTCAAAATCATATTAGACCTAATAAGTTACCCAAAATCGATTAGGACTCGACCTGATTATGACCCGAAAAGTGAGACCCGAAAACCGACCAACCCGGCTTAAAGTCAACCCGAAACCGATTTGACCCGATATTCGAAAACCCAAACCCGATCTGTGTTCGACCCATTAGGGACTCGACCCGTTTCAGAACCGACTCGTTACAGACCCGACCCGAATATAAACAGAAACCGATTGAACCAGACACATAACCGATATGACCCGATTTATATGAATTCGTGACCCAAATTAACTCCATATATTAACAATTCAAATATATGTGAATGTGACCTAATCTTGTTCGAGCCATTTTTACCCAAATTCTAATAATCTCGAAACCAGATATTTTTCATTAATGACCCGAGAAAGCTTAAACAGGATTTCAACTGAAATTTTGGCGACCCATTACCATAATTGACTTGACCCGAAATCTACATGAACTTGAAATAATCCGTTACAATCCGTTCAAGAACTGATCCGATTTTACCTGAACCGACATTGACCCAAACCGAATACAACTTGACCCGAACCGAACCCTAGCACGCAAATAATCGATTTAACCCGATCCGATAATGATCTGACCCAACCCGACCCGATAGACCAAATTGACCAAATTTAACCCGAATCGATAAAAACCGAGCTGCGATGTGTCAACCCGTAAACCCCATTTAACACCCTTGGCCCTAACAAAAATATGCCTCTGCGGGCTCGATACCCCGATTTGATTCCTTAAAATTCTTCCGTCTCGATCTATCTAGACTGCTTAACCTAAAGTTTCCGACTTCCGTTTTCCTCTTCTATCATCGTCCAGGTACGGCTTTTCTCCTACCGTATCTTTCTCTTCACTTATATGTTTCAGTAGTTGTCTGTTTGCTATACTATTAGATCGATCTCTTCAGGAAAATTCCCAACTTGTACTATATGAGTTGGTCTTGAGAAAGTTTACATGCAGGCCCTGTAACGAGACTAGCAATATTGTAAACTTTATATATATTGATTAATGGAACATTTCAAGTTCAAAAATGTAGGACCAATTATGATTCGTTTTCTATGGTCAATGAGTGCACTGGAGTTATCGGTTTCAAGATCACAAATTTTCCGGGTTCTTATGTTGTGCATAATTTGCTACCTAAGCAAAATGTGATCATAGAGCAATTTCTAATGTTATAGAGGCTTTTGGGGTGGGGTATTGTTTTGTGTCACACACTTACACCGAATCCTCAACACTAAACGAATGGATAATAAGCGAGTGGCTGACATACAAACATTTGGTACTGCTGAATGGAGGAGTGTTGAATGTTGATGATGCACCAACACTCGTAGCCTGGATTAATTCAGCTCTTCCGTTTCTGAAGGGCTTACTTCGCTGGAACTCTTTCAGAGACGAATGTTATGTACGTAAGAAAGTGAAACCCAAACAAATTATTTCTTATTGTAATTACTTCACCGAAGATCATTCAAGCACTGTAATTGGAGGAGGCCATTTCAGTCTCCAGATTTATTTGTATGACTATCAAAGTTTAGTCCTTCCTGAGGGAGATGATATTGTGTGTTTCTCAAGATTTCCGCAGGGTATTGTTACCCTTGTGGAGCTTGACTTGATTTAATCAAAGGCTCTCTTAGTTTAAAAAAAAAAAAATCTTTACTTGTCCACAATCTCCTTTACCAATTTTAGAGGAGGGATAAAATAAAGGAGAGGGCAAAAAAGTTAAGGGAGAGTGGGTAAGGATTAGAGTTCTTTGGTGGTAAGTCATAAAATTGAAGCATTTGGGTTTTGGAGTGATTATGGAGAAGGTAGTAGTTCTACTTATGATGTACATTGCTTTTTCCGCTTGTCAAAAATAAAATGACAAAAGGATACTCCATGTTTCATGTGCCAAAGGTAATGTTCAAAGCCAAGTTCCTTTACCCTGTAGTTTTTTCATTCATCAATTTCTTATTGCATACAATATGTTTGACGAAATGCATAAGAGAGATCCAGATTTTCCTACCCTCATAAAACACCTTGAATTACACTTCAGTGATCAGTTGAACATTAATTTGTTCACTATTTTGTTCAGCAGCATCAATTACTAACTTGTTCTTTGTTTTCATCAAACTTGTGCTATTGTTTCAGATCATAGGAAACTTGGTAGGTTGTCATATCTTCAAACTTGCGCTTCAGGGATTCAAAGGGGTTGCTGATTTTCAAAAAGTCGAGAGTCTTTCTTTGCACTATAGTAATCAATTTAGAACATTTGAGTAGTTGTCATTGAGCTATGAGGGACATAGAGAAATCCCATTCATCTTTTTTCAAGAAAATTCCGACCTCCATTGTTTGTGATATATTGGCGAGACTCCCCACTAAGACGTCCCTAAACTGTAAACTTGTTTGCAAAGAATGGTATGACATTATTAGGAGTCGTGAGTTTGCTGGGTTGCGCCGTGGTTGTGTTTCCTATTTCAGCTTATTGTTATATGGTAAATTCTGTGATAATTTGAAAAGTTTTCTGCTGCTTGACCTCGACAAGGCCTCGTATATCAATGAGGATGGTAATATTAGTGTTAGTGTTGACGCTATGATTAGATTCAAGTGTGATTTTACTAACCCCGATTGGATATTGGATTTGGTAAACGAATGCAATGGGATGATCTGTTTTAAGGGTCAAGAAATGTGGAGTCCATTTATTATATCAATATGTAACCCACTAACAGGCCAGTTTGTGATCATCGAACAAAGTCGTAAACCACATCATTCTGTTCAGGGTTACGGGTTGGGGTGTTGTCCTGTTACGCAGCAATTCAAAGTACTCAGAATCCTCATGACTAAGTTTATGTATGTGGCTGAGATACAAACACTTAGTACTGATGAATGGAGGACTGTGGGTGATGCACAAAAATGTACAGAAAGCATTGGAGGTTTCTTGCACGGCTCACTTCATTGGTACTCTTCTAAAGACCATAACATATGGTCATTTCATTTCGGAAATGAGCAATTTTCGGATGTTTCAGTACCCGATAATACAAAGGGTAACATTGCAGCAGATGTCACTGTGTTTGATTCTTACCTTTGTTTCAGCTGCATCTCTAATGACAGTCGTCAAAGGGACATTTGGCTTATGAAGAATTATGGCGTGAAAAATTCTTGGGTGAAGCAATTTGTCATGGAGAGGGGGGAATTCGGATTGCTGTATGTGCCTCTGCTGCGAATGGGTTGTGGGGGTATATTGGTTTCATTTAGAGGCAGATCTAACCTTTTACTATATGATCCCAAGTCTGCAACTTATAGAAGAGTTAAAAAACATGGAGTCTCTTCTTTTGAAGTTTTGGCATTTGATACGAGACTTTCAGAGCTACAATGATGCTATATCCTGCGCAAGTGAAACTTAAGAAATATTAATTGTAAGTGAAAGCTTTGAATGCTCAATAAAAAAAATTGTTTGTAAAACCAATCTATTCATCAAGATGCATGTGTTGCCAGATTTTTAACTAGAACGTTACAATTGAGCCTCGTTTACTCTTTCTTTCGTCTGCTTGAAGTTTTGCTTAATAATGATTTAAAGATGACATCCAAATAAAATGTGTTGTCCTTGTATACATATTTATGTAATACCTTGTATAAAAATTTAAGATTTTGAAATTTCTTATCTTCTTCTACCACTTCCAAGGCTTTTCTAACAAAGTTTGGGGACCAACCTAATGAAAATATCACCTCTATCAGCTTGTGTTGGAACTCACCATTATTGGGGCTAATCATAAGGGCTTGGGCCAAATCAATAAAAGCTAAATCATGTTTTGTAACTCAATTGCTGCCATAGCCCACCTATAGTATGCCTTTACATTCAAATTTTCATACAACAAAACCATCGAACACAAATTACCAACTCTAAGAAAATCCTTTTGCTTGAGGAAACAAGTAGCCAGAATAAGGTTGATTGAGCAAGCTAATCCTAGAAAAATTGAACGTTCCCTAGGATTACTTATACTGGAAAAGGACAAGAGTTTGACGGCCAGAGTATATTTATCAATAGCGAAACCGAAAACCCCTCGATTGTAAAAGGAGTTACCCTTTTCTTTGCACTGACTAGCAAACTTGAAAATCCCTAAATGATTAGCCAATCTAACCGTTATATTGGTCAAACTACTAAAGGAGACATCATTCTCCTCAAAATGGGAAAAACATAAATCCTCGTTTAAAGCCTCAACATAAAACATAATTCAAAAAAGAAAGCAACCCAATTAATTATCCAAAAACACGAAATAAAAGGAAGATACCCGGCTATTTGCACACCACATATATCTTCAAGGACAGCCTGTGGGCTTGGTCGGGCACATATTATTCTTGAGAAGAATTATGGTGCGGTCATGGAATCATGACATATATGTTAATGGCACTCTCTGTAGCCTTATCTAATGTCCCTAATTACTTCTATGCACCAACCATCGGACGATTGTATATGTACATGGATGGAGTTCTAACAGAGGCTATAACCATGATTCGCATGTGTAACTATACTCGTGTGGACTCGCTGGTGGACGGTTGTGTTGATACTCATGTGGACTCGCCGAAGGCCCGAGAAGGGTGGTGGTGGCTTGGACTACCGACCGTGGGCTAGGTTCAAAGGCTTGATACCATATTAGAGAATAGTCAAAATCAGAAATTCTCTCTTAAGAGGCAATAGTATATTATCCCAAATATATAGGTAACAAGTTAACCTACTTTACATAATTACAATGAGATAATTATGGACTAAATATACATAAATATGTACATGAAATATATTGTCTAACACACCCCCTCAGTATGAGCGGGAGGTGGACATATGCTCAAACTGGAACAAAAATCGATGAACAACGGGGTGGGAAGACCCTTCTTGAAAATGTCTGCATACTGAAACGAAGAGGGAACATGAAGAACCCAAACATCACCCAAAGCAACTTTCTCACGAACAAAATGTATATCCATCTTCACATGCTTAGTTCTTTGATGATGAACTGGATTATGAGACATGTAAATAGCACTGACATTATCACAATATACAACAGTTGCCCGACGTAGGGGACAATGCAACTCCAGAAGCAAATTGCGTAACCAAGTAGTTTCAGCCACCACATTAGCCACCCCTTTGTACTCTGCCTCAGCACTAGATCGAGAAAGTGTAGCCTGTCGTTTAAACGACCAGGAAATAAGATTATCCCCAAGAAACAAGCAATACCCCGATGTAGAATGCCTAGTATCCGGATAACCACCCCAATCTGCATCAGAATAGGAAAATAGACCAGAAGATATAGTAGATGAAAAATGCATACCAAAATCAAGGGTGCCTTGAAGATACCGGAGAACACGCTTTAAAGCATGAAGATGAGGCTGGCGCGGATCATGCACAAACAAACAAACCTGTTGGACAGCATAAGAGATATTCGGCCTTGTGAAGGTCAGATACTGCAACGCCCCAGCAAGTTGTCGGTAGAAGGACGGATCATCAACTGGTTGTCCACAAGTTGCACTAAGTTTAGACTTAGTATCAACAGGAGTGTTTGCAGGTTTGCAAGATGACATGTTAGCACGAACCAAAATTTCCTGTGCATATTTCCGTTGACAAAGAAACAAACGATTTTTAGATCGAGTCACATAAATACCCAAAAAATAAGACAGGGGCCCCAAATCCTTCATAGCAAATTCAGAACTGAGAAGAGCAATAACCCGCTATCAAAGAGAGGTAGACGAGCAGGCAAGAATAATATCATCAACATACAAAAGTAGATAAGCCATTTCCGTCCCCTGACAGAAAATTAACAAAGAAGTATCACATTTTCTGTTGACGAAACCAAGAGACAGAATATAGGACGCAAATAGCTGAAACCAAGCCCTTGGAGCCTGTTTCAAACCATAAATAGACTTGCGAAGAAGATAGACATGTTTTGGTTTGTTAGGATCAACAAAACCTGGAGGCTGATGCATATACACAATTTCTCGAAGATGACCATGAAGAAAAGCATTCTTCACATCAAGCTGATGAATAGTCCAATTCTGGGAGAAAGCCAAACTGAGAACGGTACGAATAGTAGTCAGTTTAACAACCGGACTAAAAGTCTCACCACAATCAATACCAATTTCCTGACTCTTACCATTAGCAACAAGACGTGCCTTATGACGCTCAAAATCACCATTACACTTCTCTTTATGAGTAAAAACCCATAAACAACGAATCACATTCGCATCAGATGGCCGAGGAACCAAATCCCAAGTATGTGTATCAATCATGACCTTATACTCATCAGACATAGCCTTATACCAGTTAGGATCATGCAAGGCATGCATAGGAGAATGGGGCAAAGGGGACTTAGTAGGCATAACAAAGGACCCAACAGACAAATTCACATATTTGGAATTAGGCTTAAAAATTCCAGCTTTGGCACGAGTTTTCATGGTATGAGTAGAAGAAGTAGTGTTTGAAAGAGGAAAGGAAGTAGTGTTTGGGAGTGGATACACAATGGACCCACTAGGAGTAGAGTCCACTGTGAAAGAGGGTCCAGAATCGGACACACAAGGAGAATGAGAAGAGAAGAAATCTGTGTGGGCTGGAGAAATCGAATTTCTATGGGCTAGAGAAGAAGGCCCAACACAAGAGGAAGGAGTAGTGGGTAATGTAGGCACATTATGGCTTGAAGGAAGTTGGACCGTAAGAAGAGGTTCAACGACCAATGGAGGAGGAGAAGGGTTATTTAAGAAAGCAAAATCAGCCTTAGAAGGTGTATAATTTGATGAATTAGGAAAAATTGACTCATCGAAAATCACATGTCGGGAGATAATAACTTTCTTTGTTTGAATATCAAGACAACGATAACCACGATGGGAAGAAGTATATCCTAAGAAAATGCATGGAGTAGACCGATGACTCATTTTATTAGGAGTTGTGGAGGAAAGATTAGGATAACAAAGGCAACCAAAGGTACAAATATGATCATAACATGGGGCTTTGTTAAAGAGAATGTGCATATGGGTAAGGTTATGTAGGATACGTGTAGGACGAATGTTAAGAAAATAAGCAGTTGTATGCAATGATTCCACCCAAAAGGAAGGAGGGAGAGAAGCATGAAAGAGAACGGAACGACAAACATTGTTGATAGTACGAATCATGCGTTCCGCTTTCCCATTTTGTGGAGAGGTATTAGGGCAAGAATGTCTCCAGATCATGCCTGAAGACTGAGAAAATTGGGTAAAGCTATCATTATCATATTCACGCCCATTATCACATTGCAAAGCTTTTATATTCTGACCAAATTATGTCCATACATAGTTATGAAAATGCACAAAGGTATAGTAAACATCAGATTTAGATTTTAGAGGAAAAACCCATAGGAAATGAGAATAATCATCCAGGAAAAGAATATAATATCGAAAACCAGTATGACTATTAATGGGATATGTAAATAAATATGTGTGAACAATATCAAACGAAGCATAAGTCTGAGTAGTAGAGACAGAAAAAGGGAGTCTGCAATGTTTGCCTAATTGATAAGCATGACAAATAGCGAGGCTATTCCCCTTATTACATCGAATAATGTTACTAGTCCTAAGAAAATTCAAAATTTGATCGCTAGGATGACCCAACTGATTATGCCACACTTCCATAGATAGAGCAGCAAAAACAGATGAGAGGAAGATGATGTGTTTGCAAAATACAGAGGATAGAGAGAACTGACACTATTACACCTCGTCAGAATTTTCCCCGTCTGGAGATCCTTTACAGAAAAACCAAAAGGGTCAAATTCAACAGACACAAAATTGTCGGTAGTGAATTGGCGAACTGAAATCAAATTTTTAATCATAGATGGAGCATATAACGAATTTCGAAGAGTTAGGGGAGGGAAAGGTTTAGGTAATATAAAAGTGCCAGTAACTGGAATTTCAGAGCCATCACCAACTAAAATATGTGAATTTAAATTACGCCAATTAACAATAGATGAAGGAATACCTGAGTCATTCATAACATGAGAAGTGGCACCTGTATCCATGTACCAATTTTGGTCCGGAGCTTGAATACTCATTGCATTAAACCAACTAGGTAACTGACTGTACTGAAAAGTAGAAGAAGGGGCAGAAGACGGACCAAACTGAAATCCTGGCATATAGGCAGAAGGAGTGATAAAAGCCGAATTCGAAGGCTGAGGTGCTGAACCCAATAAACCTGGCTAAGACGACCCGGTTTGTTGCTGTGATGGGGTAGAATTACACCAAGGAGGAGGCAAATAGGGAAAAGGACATGGTGGGTAATATGCTGCCCATGGCCAAGAAGGAGGAAACCAGCTCCTCTGCTGTTGAGGCCCATGAGAATTACCAGAAGGTCCACCTTTATTTCCACTCTTATTCTTCTTCCCTTTATTCTGCTTCCCAGAATTATGTTGTTTCCCAAAATTAACACTACCATTATTTCCTCCATTAGAGCCACCTGACCGTGATAGAGAAGGGGAAGCAGAATCCATTGTGAGCAGGACGGTGGAGGTTGTGTCACAACCATTTCTTTCACGACTAACG
This sequence comes from Dysphania ambrosioides, assembly GCA_026401315.1. Classification (NCBI taxonomy): domain Eukaryota; kingdom Viridiplantae; phylum Streptophyta; class Magnoliopsida; order Caryophyllales; family Amaranthaceae; genus Dysphania; species Dysphania ambrosioides. The sequence goes on along the minus strand of CM048663.1, from coordinate 30,348,291 downwards.
CGATCTAACTCGAGCATCGAACATGCTTTCACGAATGAAGGAAGGGGATTGCCTTGTTGAATCAAAGTGGCAACCATCACATACTCCGGCATGAGTTTCCCAACCAATTGAAGAACCAAATGCTCCTCAGAGATGGGATGACTAATGGCTGACAACTGGGCAGAAACCACCTTCAACCTCTGACAATAATCAGCCAATGAACTCGAATTTGCCAAAGTAATCAATCCAAATTGATTTTCAAGATGGACAACTCTAGTGCCCTTGTTGTCTTGAAACATATTACGTAATTTGTCCCACGCAATCATAGTTGTTGCCTTCTCATCCAAAATGCGATACAACAAGTCAGTAGAGATTGTACCATATAGCCATTGAAGGACCACCGCGTCGAGGCGATCCCATAATTCGTCCTCGATACCCACCGGTTTAGGAACCGTAGGATCAATGTGATCGAGAACCTGATATACCTTAGCGGTATTGCGGAAGAGTGTAGCCCACGGGGTGTATTGGACCGAGTCACCGTCCAAAACAAGAGGAACCAAGCTGCGGACGTTGGTAACGTTCAAGGCAGGGTGGTAGGCGTTGACCACGGAGGACCTGATACCCCCATCAGTAGTCATCATATAGAAGAAAAAGAAAGAAGAAATAAGAAAGGGAAAAAAAAGAAGATGAGAACACAAGATCAGTATCAATGGTGAAAGCAAAGAAATAGTGAAGAAGATGAAGAAGACCGTGGGCTAGGTTCAAAGGCTTGATACCATATTAGAGAATAGTCAAAATCAGAAATTCTCTCTTAAGAGGCAATTGTATATTATCCCAAATACATAGGTAACAAGTTAACCTACTTTACATAATTACAATGAGATAATTATGGACTAAATATACATAAATATGTACATGAAATATATTGTCTAACAAATTATGGTGCGGTCATGGAATCATGACATATATGTTAATGGCACTTTCTGTAGCCTTATCTGATGTCCCTAATTACTTCTATGCACCAACCATCGGACGATTGTATCTGTACATGGATGGAGTTCTAACAGAGGCTATAACCATGATTCGCATGTGTAACTATACTCGTGTGGACTCGCCAGTGGACGGTTGTGTTGATACTCATGTGGACTCGCCGAAGGCCGGAGAAGGGTGGTGGTGGCTTGGACTACCGACGAGCATTAGGCCTTGCTTAGCTTGTTATGGAAGAACAAGGATGGTGAGTGCTTCGAGAGAGAGAAAACTGCTTCATTGCTTCAAATCGTACTTTAGAAGATCTACTAAATGTAAACCTTTAAACATATAAAATAGCGCATTATATTTAACCACATTGCCCTTAAATAAAATTGTTCTTGTCAAAATGATAAAAAAATTATACAAAACTGTCCAAAGTAAGTGATTTCACCATGGAAGAAACGTTCATTTTGGATTCTTCCATGGAGGAATTGTTCACTTTGGATGGTTCCGTACCAGTTTATATTTTTTGTTGTTAAAAAACATTTTTATTATTTTGTGTAATAATTAGTATATGATTAATAATAATTAGTATTCGAGTTTAAAATATTAGTATATTTTTTTATTTGTAATTATTATTGATTATCATGTTTAATATGATTATTATACATATTTGTTTAGGAATAAATAAATTAGTATAAATAAATAAAAATAATTAATAATTATTTAACAAAATGAAAATGATTAATTCATGTTAATGTATTAAGTATTAATTAGAAAATATAAACAAGTTCATTTAATTAGTATGATCTAGTTAAGTAGCAGGTTAAATTGAAAAAGGTTCACAATTTTTCTTCCCTTTTCGGCAAAATTAGTAGGCCAAATCTCCTACGAAAAAAATTTCGCGTCATTCGTAGCCTCGTAACTAAAGGTACGTCCCTCAATTTTTTTAGTAAATCTCCTAATCCAATAATCGAATGGCTTAATGATTTTAAGGTTGTATGCATGAGCCTAAATAAGCTAGGGGTTTTAAAAAAATGTCAATCTAATGTCCAAACTAGTAATAACGCCTTTCAAGAGTGAAAAGTGAAAGTAAAATAAACAAAGATTGTATATATATAAAATACAATAAAACTATTGTATTATAGTAAAAGTTATCTCTTAATATTACAAAAATTACCCAATTTTAAGGGGTAACTTATGTTATTTCAAGGGTTCACTTTTAATGAGATACAATAATTTTATTGTATTACGTGTGCACACGATATCATGAGAAAAGGAAATATTTAGTAATATATTGAATAATGTATTTTTTTTGTTTGTTATATTTTGACTTTTTGAGGGAGTAGGATCGTTAGGATTTGTGGATGATGTATGTTGAACAGTAAGACTAATGATAATTATTTAATTTCATTTTCATTTATTTAAAATAACCTTTCCGATCCCTTGTTGTACGTTTGATACGAACTGTTCACTCTTCGGCACTGTTTCATCCCACAAACGAACAAAACCTAGTGACGATTGTCATCCACAATCCACATGTCAAAAAAAATTAGTGGGTTTTTAATCCCTAGTCAAACCTCTTTATGCAGCTGCACCAAATCATCACGTGTTCTGCCTGCCCAAACAACAAACCAAACACCCCCCTCTATCAAAAGTTCAAAACCCAACATATTTTGAATTAACATCAAAACCCTCGAAATTTATCTGATTGAACTCATTGGCTCACACACTTTCCAATCATTCCTTCCCATTTTCCCAATTTCATTTCAGTAAGTATTCTCACTTTTCTGAAAATTACTGGGTTTTGCTTTTAATATAGGACTATTTTTTCCTTAATTTTCTTTTATTCATTGGTCATAGTACCGAAAGATTCAATCATTCTTGGTAAATTTGTTTCTTTTTCGATCTAATTTTAGTGGGTGTTCACAATTTTTTTGATCAATGTCTTGTTCTTTAATTTTTGTATATAAGATTTCTCGGTTATGATTTGATTTTTGCTATTTGGGGTTTTTGTTGGGTTTGAATTGTGTACTGAAGATATTGTTTGTGACTATGTTTATGACCAAATGGGGTGGAGCTAATCATATGTATTTCTGAATCATTTCAATTGTTTTGGGGTTCATCTTTTCTTGTTTCGTATTTGTTGTAATGTGCTTTCACCTGTGAGAGATGGTGAAATTATTTGTGGGGGTGGAATTGAGGGACTTTCCTGAAAGCTATTGTTTGGCGGGCTTGTTCGGTGTTATATTGTACTGTGATTGAATGCTATCAGAATCTTTCGTGTTTCCAAATTTGTTATGGTTACATAAAGTGAGTGACGGGGAGTGTGAAAATGGTTTGACTACTATGAAGTGTCGTCGTGTAAAATCTAGCTATATCCTTGATATTTTTGACTAGGAAATTATGGCGATTTTTTTTTGGATGGATATTTTGTAGAAGATTGTAAAACTATCCGGTGCGTTGTTGTAGCTTGGTGTCTATAGAGCATGTAGTTATATGAATTTGTTTCGATGTGAGATTTTATCACCTTTGCTTTAGATGAATACTGCTCCTGCTATGTTTCGATTATTTTTCATCTAGATTATGTATTATATTAATCAGAGAGTTGATTGTGATGCAGTGGATTTTGATATCGATGGTGAAGTGGTAGGAAGTTCTGCTGATACAGAGGGCAGGATCGGCGATGAAAATGATATGGGTGGAAGTTCTATTGAAGGGGGGCAAAGCCAAGATGATAAAATGAATGAAGATTTATCTGAAAAGGAAGTTATTCCAGTTGGGGAGCCAATAAATGAGCCTTTTGTGGGGCAGGAGTTTGAATCTGAAGCAGCTGCTCACGCTTTCTACAATGCATATGCCACACATGTGGGATTCGTGATTCGAGTAAGCAAGTTATCTCGTTCAAGACGTGATGGATCTGCGATTGGTAGAGCCTTGGTTTGTAATAAGGAGGGGTACAGAATCCCTGACAAACGTGAGAAGGTTGTGAGGCAAAGGGCTGAAACTAGGGTTGGATGTAGGGCTATGATTTTGGTAAGGAAAATACATTCTGGTAAATGGGTGATTACCAAGTTTATTAAAGAACACACACATTCTCTAACACCAGGAAAGGGCCGAAAAGATCTTATGTTTGAGCAATACCCAGTGAGTTCTTGGCCCCTTGCCTCATTTACAACTTTACTTTGCCTTTAATTTTCAAATTGGCTTATTTTGGTAGCATTTCAGCTATAAAAATCTTAGATATAGTATTATGGGAATATGTGGATTGCTTATATGCTGCCTATCATCTCTAACTGTTGGTTGTAGAAATGCCTATAAGGACCTTTGAATTGTGATTAATATGATCTCACAAGTATTTATGCTTTCCTTGATGTTTTAGAGTTAGATTCATCATGAAGGACCTTCACTTCATGTTTGCAACAATGTCTTTTATAGTGTAAATTATTCAACGAGGGATTTAACTTGTTGAGACTATAGACTGATCTATCATAATTCAGAATGGTCTCAGTAAGAGTTTTTTCTACTGGTTGATTGTGATATTGATGGACCTGTTGCAAGTCTCTCTTCAACAAGGGGTCAACAGAACTCGAAAATTGTGACTCAAATCAGCATATTATCTTGTAAGGTAGGATTAAAATCAGAAGAATAGAGCTTCCAATAGTGATGCATGAATTAGCATGTTAGCTTTTGGCTTTAGTTTGCAGCGCTATGAACAATATGATACGAGATGGTATTGCTTTTGCTTTTATCATTCGAGACGCCATCCTCTAAGAGGCGAAGCCTTGAAACTTTAAGATTAAAATCAAGATATATTTGAAGCATCAAGTCTAAAGTTCCTTTGTTGGATCCCATGCATGAAGTTTCTGAGTTGGACCAAAATGAAGAAAGAAGAGTTCCTAACTTGGAGCTACTTGAAGACAAAAGATCAAAAGTTGTGAGTCTGATTTTCAGACTTCTTAAAGTGTATTGAAACTTAAGTCAGTTGGGAGAAGAGAACTCTAACAAATGTCAATGTGATATGCTTATTTGAAAGTCTTTTCATGTAGAATACTCCTAGGTCTTAGGCTTTCAATTTACTTGGATTGTTGTTTCCTATTAAATTTTTTTTACAGATAATTTGAAAGGAAAAATAATCCTTGTTTAAAAAGATAACTCAATGGAGCTCATTTTTCCATGCTTTCCAGAAACCATTAAAACTCCTATAACTAGGGGAGATCATATTTCATTGTCCTAGATAACTTGCTATGTTCCCTCGAATTAGTTAAGTTATGAAAAACAGAATGAGGTCTGTAGGATTTTTTTTCCCAAAAAAAATAGTCTTAAAATAAATTGAAAAAACAATCTTGTTAAAATTGATATCCTAAGAACTCTGTGTATTCTAGGTGAACTTCTCATATGATGTTCCAGCTACTTCCCTTGTTCCATATTGACTCAAGTTTCAACATACTTACAAGAAGTCTAAAAACTAGACTTGACTTTTTTTTCTTCTGCCTTAGTCTTAATATAGCACTGGTGCAAGAATTCTTCTTCCTTCATCAGGACTTCGAACTTGATGCTTGGTATCATGCTTTTGATCTTCAAGTTTCAAGGTATTCATTCATAAGTGACTTCAATAGACTTGAATGGGAAGTAGGAACTTTGCATGTCATCAATGCCATTTGGGACAAGAACTTTATTGGTATCATTTAATTCCTTCGTGCGAGCAATTATATGGAGACTATTTCTAGGTGCCTTGATCAATGATAGACAATGATAAAGGTGTTCAATGAGCAATGTCCTTGGGTTCATACAAAGCTTTTGGATGACTAAAGTTTCAAAATTTTTTGGTCTTCTTTGTTTGGAACTGAATTTTCTGGTGTTAAGATGCACTAAAAAGCTATGATATTTTTATGTGCTTAGAACTAAGTTGATAATGACTAGTCTTAAGGTTAGGGAAATTATTGTTGTATATTTGTATGGTAATTTTGTTTGTGCTTTGTTTTTAGCCTGGGTGTTATGTTACTTGGACTAGCTTAAAGCTCTGAATATTTGATTAATTTACATCATTATTTTGGATTAATGTTCAATTTGGCTTTAGTATGTGGAAAATCTGAAGTATAGGGGAGAGAATGAAAGTAGGAATTTTAAAGTTGAAGAGAAGGATGGTTTGGTATTAATGAGGAAAAAGATCATGATTCATTATAATGCAAAAAAAAAAAAAAAAGAAAACTGACATAGCAATTTATAAAACTTGCTTTCATCATAGGTCTTTACATGAAACTGTGAAAGCTTATGAATTCGGTGTAGATCTTAATTTTCCTAAGTGGCTAGAGACATTGGTCTTATAAAGAAGCTATGATAAATGCTACCTTAGTTAAAAGTTGCATTCCTTTGGGTACTTGAAGAGTTACTTTTTGAATGGGGTGTAAGGGAGATGAGAGTGTGTGTGTTTGTTTTTTTTTGGGGGGGGGGGGGGGGGGGGGGGGTGGACGATGCATCCCTACAACAACTTTCAATTATGGGATATTGACGAATATTTATTACCAATTTTGTTATGTGATATTGACGAATATCTATTACCAATTTTATTATGTGATATTGACGAATATCTATTACCAAATTTATTATGGGATACTGACGAATATTTATTACCAAAATTGACCAGTATGGTTACTTCATAATCTTCATGCCATGGTTCACTCACATCATGATATGCTGTAAGAGGACTTTCCTACTACACTTGGGTTACATCAAGGATTGTCCAAAGTCCCTTCCTTTACGCGACTGTCATGAAGTAACAAAGTCTAAACAAGATGAGAGATATCGTGATATTTACTTTTTGTGGATGATATTGCTATGGTGGATGAGTCTTGCAACAAGGTGAATGCTAAATTATTATAATGAAAACAAATTTGAAATCTAGAGTATGAAGTGTCAATTTTATTGTTGGGAGGAGATGAAGTAAATATATTTTGACTTTGGATGATAAGCGAATGTTTCAAATACCTAGGATCGGTTCTTCAAAGGAATGGAAAGCAGCTACGAAACGATACAGTGTCCCTTAAGGTTGAAAGAGAAATTCTATAAGATGGCAATTAAACCAACGTTATTGTACGGATCGGAGTGTTGGATTTTTAAGAAGTAGCATATTTAAAAGATGAGTGTAGTAGAGATGCGTATATTAATTTAGATGTATAGGAACACCTTCGGGATAAAATTAGGAATATGTACGTTAAGAAAGAATCAGTTGCATTGGTTTGAGTATGTTAGATGCAAAACCAATAGAACCTCCCATAAGGAAGATATTTATTACCAATTTTATTATGTGATATTGACGAATATCTATTACCAAATTTATTATGGGATATTGACGAATATTTATTACCAAAATTGACCAGTATGGTTACTTCATAATCTTCATGCCATGGTTCACTCACATCATGATATGCTGTAAGAGGACTTTCCTACTACACTTGGGTTACATCAAGGATTGTCCAAAGTCCCTTCCTTTACGCGACTGTCATGAAAAAATAAAGTCTAAACAAGATGAGAGATATCGTGATATTTACTTTTTGTGGATGATATTGCTATGGTGGATGAGTCTTGCAACAAGGTGAATGCTAAATTATTATAATGAAAACAAATTTGAAATCTAGAGTATGAAGTGTCATTTTTATTGTTGGGAGGAGATGAAGTAAATATAGTTTGACTTTGGATGATAAGAGAATGTTTCAAATACCTAGGATCGGTTCTTCAAAGGAATGGAAAGCAGCTACGAAACGATACAGTGTCCCTTAAGGTTGAAAGAGATTCTATAAGATGGTAATTAAACCAACGTTATTGTATGGATCGAAGTGTTGGATTTTTAAGAAGTAGCATATTTAAAAGATGAGTGTAGTAGAGATGCGTATATTAATTTAGATGTATAGGAACACCTTCGGGATAAAATTAGGAATATGTAAGTTAAGAAAGAATCAGTTGCATTGGTTTGAGTATGTTAGATGCAAAACCAATAGAAACTCCCATAAGAAAGATATTTATTACCAATTTTATTATGTCATATTGAAGAATATCTATTACCAAATTTATTATGGGATACTAACGAATATTTATTACCAAAATTGACCAGTATGGTTACTTTATAATCTTCATGCCATGGTTCACTCACATCATGATATGCTGTAAGAGGACTTTCCTACTACACTTGGGTTACATCAAGGATTGTCCAAAGTCCCTTCCTTTACGCGACTGTCATGAAGTAACAAAGTCTAAACTAGATGAGAGATATTGTGATATTTACTTTTTGTGGATGATATTGCTATGGTGGATGAGTCTTGCAACAAGGTGAATGCTAAATTATTATAATGAAAACAAATTTGAAATCTAGAGAATGAAGTGTCATTTTTATTGTTGGGAGGAGTTGAAGTAAAGATAGTTTGACTTTGGATGATAAGCGAATGTTTCAAATACCTAGGATCGGTTCTTCAAAGGGATGGAAAGCAGCTACGAAACGATACAGTGTCCCTTAAGGTTGAAAGAGATTCTATAAGATGGCAATTAAACCAACGTTATAGTATGGATCGGAGTGTTGGATTTTTAAGAAGTAGCATATTTAAAAGATGAGTGTAGTAGAGATGCGTATATTAATTTAGATGTATAGGAACACCTTCGGGATAAAATTAGGAATATGTAAGTTAAGAAAGAATCAGTTGCATTGGTTTGAGTATGTTGATGCTAAACCAATAGAAACTCCCGTAAGGAAGATATTTATTACCAATTTTATTATGTGATATTGACGAATATCCATTACCAAATTTATTATGGGATACTGACGAATATTTATTACCAAAATTGACCAGTATGGTTACTTCATAATCTTCATGCCATGGTTCACTCACATCATGATATGCTGTAAGAGGACTTTCCTACTACACTTGGGTTACATCAAGGATTGTCCAAAGTCCCTTCCTTTACGCGACTATCATGAAGTAACAAAGTCTAAATAAGATGAGAGATATCGTGATATCGTGATATTTACTTTTTGTGGATGATATTGCTATGATGGATGAGTCTTGCAACAAGGTGAATGCTAAATTATTATAATGAAAACAAATTTGAAATCTAGAGTATGAAGTGTCAATTTTATTGTTGGGAGGAGTTGAAGTAAAGATAGTTTGACTTTGGATGATAAGCGAATGTTTCAAATACCTAGGATCGGTTCTTCAAAGGAATGGAAAGCAGCTACGAAATGATACAGTGTCCCTTAAGGTTAAAAGAGAAATTCTATAAGATGGCAATTAAACCAACGTTATTGTATGGATCAGAGTGTTGGATTTTTAAGAAGTAGCATATTTAAAAGATGAGTGTAGTAGAGATGCGTATATTAATTTAGATGTATAGGAACACCTTCGGGATAAAATTAGGAATACGTAAGTTAAGAAAGAATCAGTTGCATTGGGTTGAGTATGTTAGATGCAAAACCAATAGAAACTCCCGTAAGGAAGATATTTATTACCAATTTTATTATGTGATATTGACGAATATCCATTACCAAATTTATTATGGGATACTGACGAATATTTATTAGCAAAATTGACCAATATGGTTACTTCATAATCTTCATGCCATGGTTCACTCACATCATGATATGCTGTAAGAGGACTTTCCTACTATACTTGGGTTACATCAAGGATTGTCCAAAGTCCCTTCCTTTACGTGACTGTCATGAAGTAACAAAGTCTAAACTAGATGAGAGATATCGTGATATTTACTTTTTGTGGATGATATTGCTATGGTGGATGAGTCTTGCAACAAGGAGAATGCTAAATTATTATAATGAATTTTTTTTTGAAATCTAGAGTATGAAGTGTCATTTTTATTGTTGGGAGGAGATGAAGTAAAGATAGTTTGACTTTGGATGATAAGCGAATGTTTCAAATACCTAGGATCGGTTCTTCAAAGGAATGGAAAGCAGCTACGAAACGATACAGTGTCCCTTAAGGTTAAAAGAGAAATTCTATAAGATGGCAATTAAACCAACGTTATTGTATGGATTGGAGTGTTGGATTTTTAAGAAGTAGCATATTTAAAAGATGAGTGTAGTAGAGATGCGTATATTAATTTAGATGTATAGGAACACCTTTGGGATAAAATTAGGAATATGTAAGTTAAGAAAGAATCAGTTGCATTGGGTTGAGTATGTTAGATGCAAAACCAATAGATACTCCCGTAAGGAAGGTAAAGGGTAGGAGTAATGAAGACTTTAAACGTGGTCGAGGAAGATCAAGGATGATTTAGATGGAGGGAATCAGGAAAGATTTGGTGAAAATAGGTATGGAAGAAGAGGTGGCTCTAAATAGGATGATTAAGAATTGGTTTTGTTGTCGTTGTGTTCTCGTGCTTGAGCTTATTAAAAGCTTCACTTTTGTCGGGTCACTCTTGAGTACTCATCTATAATCAACAAAAAATACCTTTTACCTCCTAAAGATTCAATACGAGAAGGACCCCAATAATCAATATGGATTGTTCTATGAATTGCCTTAGGTTACTTGCTGTGGTGTAATTTTCCGAAGACACAATGTTTACAAAATCCAAGATCACTTACCTTATGGCCACCAAGAATTTCCCCTTTTCCATCTTTTACTCATATGATCGAGTCTCAAGTGCAGTAGCTTGGTCATATCACTTTCTCGAATGCGACAACAGCAGAACCTTGTAGTGTAGACCCTTGTAGAAAATACAATGTCTCCCTCTTTGCACCTTTCAAAATTACATTCAAAACCCTTGTAGACATAGACTGCTCCACCTACACCTTTGTAAATGAACCTCTTCATGTCTGAAAGACTTAGCGATATGAAATTCTTTATCATGAGTAGATCATGTCTAACATCAGTCAATGTGCAGAAATTACTTCATGTGTTCGTATTTTATTTGAGCCTATTCCAACCACCTTGCCGACATCACTGTTAGAAATATTGCCTCCATCTACTTGCTCATAGGTTGTAAACCACTCTCTAAACGAACATATATAGTATGATATCCTAGAATCCAGAATCCATACATTAGTATGGTATGTATGTTCATCAGCAATTAGGGAAATATCCTCTTCAGATTTTGTAGCAGCAGTACCAGATATCTCGTTCTCGACAAACAGTGCCGAAGGGAGATTCTATCTTAAAACCATTTGGTAAGAAGAGTAGCCAACTTGGATCATACACTAGATCCTATTTGTTTCATCTTTTAATGCAAAGCAAATAATACTCAAACTTAAACCTTGTAGTTTTCAAGTTTATGGATTTCTTCGTAGGATGCTGAATTTCATGAATTGTTCAAGAATAAGGTTAAAAAAAAGTGTTTCTTACGGATTTTAGATGGCATTTGACTGTAGCCTGAACGTCTGTACTTGCATATTTTTTTGTCAAAGACGTGGAAAATGTGAAGCTCTTCTGATGCGTGGCTTGGGAATCAAGATTTTTGGAAGGCTGAGTTTGTTTAGTTTTTAACTGAAAATTGGTTCTTGTTAAGTAGACTACTAATACTTCTTTTTGGTGTTTATTGCTTTAATCAATATGGCATGGTAATTTGAGGATGTCTTTTAGTAGAGTTGTTGTAGCATACTATCATCTTGTGTTTTCATCTCCTTCCATCTTTGATTAGATTCTGTCCGAAGACTAGCTTTATAACTAGCTTTATTACTAAAATTGTGCAGATTGAAAATGCCAGTGGTATTTTCTTGATTCGTATTTAATTGTTACTATTCCTTGTCTCAACCTTCATATTTTTGCTTGGTATGTGACCTTAACCTTTCAAACCTTTGTAATTATATCCATCTCTGCTGATATTGTCTTTTATTTTTGGGAGGGGAAAATTTATTGTCAACGTTATGGTTATGTTTTTTTTTTCCCTCCTAATAAAGTAACAAATACAAACCATCACCATAGCCACTAGTGGTTTCCAGCTCATTCCACACCGTGGAGCTTCAGAATTGGTTAGGTACATAGTGGAAAGAGTGTTCAGCATTTTTAATAGAAGTTAAGCAGCTCCTTGCTGTTTTGAGTGTAGAACAATGGCTTGTGTAGCAATTTGGCTGGAACTCTTTTGATACGTCGCCTTCACTTGATTTTTCAATGAATCAAAATGTAATGAATACGTTGTTAATAAAGAGCATAGCGGGTGGGGGATTCCTGATTTTGTAGACTTTTGAGACTACAAATAAAATAATTTTCTTAATCGTAATACACTTCTTGGAAGGTCCAAGGCATTTTCTTGATAAAAAACTTGAAGAAGTGAAGCAATGCTGTCGGGCCTTAAAACGAGAGAATTTGTATTCATCTTCTGAATGGGTTGCTACCCCTTAAGTATTACTCCCTTTTCTCCTCAGCCCGAAAGTCTTTTACTAGATATCTTTATTGCCAAATCCCCATACTGTACTTGTAAAAGGGTACTTTTCTTAATGCACTTCTTGGGGGCTGCATCCAAAAGATCCCGTTAATCCCCTTCTAAAATTGGTTAATCTTGAATATGAAGACCATGAAAATCCAGCTCAGAGTCAGCTGAGTATTTTCTGGCAGTTAGGCTAAATGTTTTTAGTTGAAGGAGAGAGTAGAATGGGATATTTGGGTTTGAATTATTCTTCTGATTTCTCTCTTCCTATTCTGAGATGGTAATCATCCTGGGTTGATAATTAGTGGTTACTTGTCAATGATTATCTTTCCCTAAACCTTAGTTATAAAACGCATCCAAATTTAACTTAAACTGTTGACATTTCTTAGAATTTTTGGGATTGATGGTCTTTGGAGTTCCACATTTTGGTTTGTTGTTCTGCTTTTTATGTTCAAAAGATTGATTGTTATTTTTGAAGAGCTGGACGTAGGTAATGATATACTATCAATTTCATACTGTTGTGGCTGTAGACCATAGGGGGATGTGTATCTGTCAGTTAACAGAAACTTGAATTTTCTTACTGCAAGGGCTCATGAGTGTCACTCCCTTTTGGGCTCTTTTGGCTACGTCTTTCCCAGCAGACAATTGGCTCTTCTGTTTTAATACCCTAGCTTGTGGGTTATATATATATATATATATATATATATATATATATATATATATATATATATATATATATATATATATATATATATATATATATATATGTTCTGATGTTCTCCCGTTGGCCTTATTTGTCCGCATTATTGGATTAAACTATTGTACTGAATCTTGTGTCTTTTATGAGTCTATTCTTTTTTGTATTATTTTACGTTATTGCTCGTCTTTCATTACATGCCTAATGAGTAAATGAAGTAACTTGAAAAGCGCTTTGTGCCCTATAGCTGCTTCTCAGATAGCTTCTTACTTTTTAATGATGTTTCATTTCAAATTTCTATGTGTCATGCTTTCTGGTCCGTGAGCAAAATCTCAAGGAAACTGTAAGGGAAGGATGACTCTTTTTGCCACCTCCATAAAAGAAATGGAAAAAAGGGGGGAAAGGCAAAGCAGATTGCTCTGACTGACCATTGTGATGTTGTTCTGCAGAATGAGCATGATAAGATTCGGGAATTATCCCAGCAGTTGGCTGCTGAGAAAAAGCGAGCTGCCACATACAAAAGGCATCTAGAAATGTTGTTTGAGCACATCGAGGAGCATAACCAGAGCCTTTCGATGAAGATCCAAGATATAGTAGGCAGTGTTAGAGAATTCGAGTCAAGAGAGAAAGATAACTGTAGGTAGTGTTTGGTGTTCTCTTTTAAACTGGTGATATTTTAGAAGTTTTCACATTTTGAAACCTGTAGCATTGCGTGCAGAAGAAATCTGTGAGATGAGCCTTATAGTGTGAAGTTTTTTTTTTTTTTAAAACCACATTTTTTCCCCATACAGCTGTGATAAGCTAACTGTCATTTTTACAACATATGGGTAGCTTGGTACATTCTGAATCACTAAACCTGATGATTATTGTAAGACTGAGCTTCTCATTGCTCCCTTGTTTGATATAAAAAAGTGCATTACTGTGTAAATCTTTCTGCCCTTTATGATCTGTGTAACTCTAGTTCAAACAGCCATATTCCTCTTTTTCTTTTGTGCCAATCTGTTGACCTTAATATCCATTTTGTTATGGCACTGTCGTTTTTATCTATTTAGATGTGATTCACAGTGCAACAGGACAGCTGTTTTCTGTGGATCAAACATTTTACACCTTGGTGGTTTTTCAGGATCTTGTTTGATTATTTTGTAAATGACAGACTGACTTACTGGTAATGCTGTGATGGCCAACTGTCGTTCATGTTGGGGGTAAACACTTAGTTTTGGTAAATTTTCGTTTCTTCCGTCCAAATCTTCCAGACCCTTCATAGTCTTCAACTATAGTTGGAATAATATGATCTATTTATTCGTCGTCCTACATGCCAGCGGTTTGATTCGTGTATTGCAAGAGTATACTTGTAAAAGATGTTCACTTTACTATTTAGACCCTGTTTAGCTCACCTTATTTCAAAATTTATTATTTATTTCATAATAGACTAGGTTAAATTGTGTCAAAAATAAAAAAATAGTTCAAATTAGATCAGATTAGAAAAAAATGAATACACATTTTTGTTATCATTGTTACTTATTCTCCATCTTATTTTATTTTTGTTATTATAAAATTTTAATTATAACTAGTAGTGGTAGTGGTAGTTAGACATGTTCAAATGGAAAGGACCCTCCCCGTTAAGGGCTCTTGACCAACCCGCTTGTAAAAAAAAGTTTAATCAATAATGGGCCTAATGGGTCGGTCTATTAAAGGATCATATTTTATTAGGTTTTTAATGGGTCAAATCAAATCAATAATGAGCCAATAATTTCTAAAACTTTTAAACACTATCAGATAATGAATTATTTCCACGTATCGATGGTCCACTACCAAATATTGGATGTAATACATGTAAACTATCACCCTCTATAGATCAAAACTATATTCTCTTTGAACGGTCCGGCCCGACTCGGTCCAACTCGACCCGTTATGTATCTCATTTAACCCGACTCGTTTACCATCTCCTTTTGCTTGATTCGGCCCGACCCATTTTGTATGTGACTCATCTTGGCCCTAACCCGACCCAATGCACCGTTCTCGCGGTAGTGGTGATAGTAGTGGTGATAGTGGTAGGTGATAGTAGTGGTGATAGTGGTTGACTGGTAGTAGTAATGGTGATAGTGGTTGTAACACTTAGAATTTGAAACCTCCAAGTAAATGTCCACGGTGCGTCCAAAAGCAGATTAATATATATTTCACTTCACAAACCTCCCTTTTGTCATATTTTTGATATTTGTTTGGATAATTTTAGTCCAACCTATTAAAAAAAATTGTCTTAATCTATATTTGATATATACTACACTATTCATATATACTGGAGTAAAATGGGTATTTAAGTTCCATTTTTTGTGAAGTTGTACTCTTTAAATTTGAAGTTGTATGAGTTGAAAATATAATTGTATGAATAGAACATGAAGTATTATTAGAAGATGAAATTGGGCAAATTCTCATCATATTTTTCTTTGGGCTAGCTAGTTGACTTTTAGTATTTTTTACATTTCTCTTTTTATTTGAGCACAAAATGTGCTAATATTCTCACGTATCAAATATAAATTTGACAGTTCTCTTAAAAAATAAATAGGCAAAAGTTTAAGTTTATCACAAGTGTGGAACCACTACTCAATCTCCGAGTTTATAGATTACGTAAATCTTAGCCCCAAAAATTCCCATATTACCCTCATATTAGCTTCATAAAAGCTAAAACCCTACATCATAATATAGATAATTACACAAAAATAACATCAAGATATGCATATCTCATAATCAACCTGACAAGTCAATGTATCGTATAAGATAGATTGAGACCATTCCATATCTTATATTTGGTCTCCAAAAGTCTTAAAAATAATGTATGGTATTGATAGAGTGGGAAAATAAACAATATAACTTTTTTAAACTAAATGATCATTAATAATGGACAATGAACAATGAATTTGACAATAAGAGCTACCTTGGAAAGAGGAAGAAAGTAAATTGGACTAATCATCACACACATAGTAGGCTAGAATAATGGAGACTAGAGGTTTCCTTTAAAGTGGCTTCAAACTAGTGCGCTTCCACTAAAAGGGGCATGGGTCGCGCTTTGTCTGTTCGTGCTTAGCCTCTTATGGGCCGAGTTCACCCAAGCTTGAATGTGTTTGTGGCATGTCCAGCCACCTTTCCCAAGAACTCTACCCACTTGCCTAGCGTGTCGTGTAAAATCGTGTCTCATGCTACCTTAGTATTTTAAATAAATAAAGTACTTAATAAAATCAAAAAAATAATTTCAAACAATTTAAATTATATTATAAGAATATATTAATATTATAAACAATAGCACTAGTAGTAGCAATAATATTATTAATAATAAATGATATTAAATAATATTGTGCTTTGGGTTGTGCCAATGGGTCTTCCCTCGTGCTAAATTGGCAAGCCGCCAGCAGTTTCAAATTTTTGTTGTTGTTCGCAGCAGGGTCCATTGTCCACTCCACAAACAATGTGTCGAGCTGGACTATTGTACACTTAACCTTGTCCGTGATGAACTTTCAAAAGTTGGAGAGATTAAGTTGGAACTACATATTATCTTGATTATACATGATATAGATATTTATCTAATCTCCATGACATGTTTTTCATTTAAATTATCCAATCTTGTTATCTAGTTTCTCTAACTAGAAAAAACCTATGATTTTTTAATTTGGTAGGGCCATATTGAAGACAGGTAAAACAAAACTAAACACAAGAACAATAATAAAATCAAACCTTAATTAAAAAATAGGGTCATCTAAATGAACTAAGAGTCTATCTCACATCGATCATCATCTACTAAAATCCTTCTTCTCCATTCCCTCCAATTTATATCTACATCTTCTTGCAAACCCATTATCTTCATATCTATATGAGTTCCATCCATCCAAGTTATCTTTAGTCTGTCTCGACAACATCTGAGGTATCTATTACCCAAAACCTCCACTTTCTTCACCAGTTCATAAACTAATCGGAGCCTCACACACCCAAACCGTCGTAACCGGTTCTCCCTTGACTTATCCTTAATATTCATTAGTCTAATTTTTTTCCAGACATCCTCGTTTCTAATTTTATTTCTCGAGATATGCATATTTTCTACACTTGTCTACTTAACATGCTCCTTAAACATTCTAACACACATACTTATACAATAATATTGGTCTAATAGTCGTCCTATAGAACTTCTCTTTTAACCTTAAGGATACACTGGTGATCACACAATAATCCAGTTGTCCCCCTCTATTTGAATCACCCAAATTGTATTTAATAGGCGACATTTTTATCAATGTTTTCAATTCCTTAATTACCTTCTTAGGATACTCCTTTTTTAAAGCTCAACCCACCAACCCATATAATAATGTTTGTTTAATTGTTGCCCTATAGAGTTTTTATTTTAACCTTAATAAGGGTATAATCTAGTTGTGACCCTCCATTTGAGCCACCCAAATTTTATTTAATGGGTGACATTTTTATCAATGTCTCCATTTCCTTAACTACGTCAATGTACTTATGTGAAATGTCCTTCTTTAGACATTACCCACCAAATTTCTTTTGTTGGTTCCTTGTCATACACCATCATCAAATCAATGGACACCATGTATAAATATTTCTCCTTTAAGCGATAATGTTCCAACGTTTGTCTAATAAGATAAATAGCTTATGTGGTAGACCAATATGATATAAACTAAAACATATTTTTTAATATAAACACACTTTCTCCCATAATTCCATGTTGTTACTTTATTTCTTGATAATTTAAATACTCTTGAGCATTTCATTTGTTCTCATTTGAATACTCCTAAGCAATTTGAGTATTTATCAAACAAAAACTAATAATAAAGGTCTCAACTTTGAAATAACATAGACTAGTCCCTACTCCCAAATATGATGTGTGTTAACTACTTTGTATGTCACTCCTCCACTACCCATCTCCTTCCATAGACTGTCCACCCACCCACACCATGAAACCAACACCATTTATCCAACCACATCAAGAAACCACAATCGCACACCTACCCACAGTCCACCGCCTTCAAACTACCACAAAGCCGCCAAAACTGACCTACTCCATCACAAAATCACCACCACAGATCAATCCTTCTAGACCCACCCACATACAACAACTCACCAAGAAACCATACTACCCTAATCGCCAACCCACCCAATTAACCCCCATAATAACCCACCTCACACACTATAAAGCTACCACCACAGACCCCCAACAAGGCCTCAACAACCAAGAAGTTGTCATAATGGAAGAAAAAAGAACATATGATTGAGAATGTACGACATCTGATGTAGTGTTATAAAGTTATCACAAAGTGCTGATTTTCTTTTAAATTTAGTTCTTATTCATAAAAAATCTCAATTAAGAATTACCAACGAAACAAAATATACAAGTATTATTAGAAAATGGTCACATATGTTAAAAGAGGAGAGATGAATTCATTAAAAACAACAAACGGGTAGTGGCAATGGCACTATGAGGGGAGGGTAGTGAACAGTTGAACACTCTGTTTTGACATTGACGTATTGGGAATGGAGGGGTGGAAAGAGAAAAAGATAAGTTAACAATTTTTAAAAAAAATAACATATATTAAAATTTATCCGTTTCATGGGTCACATGTCACATGCGATAAGAAAGATATTACTAAAGTTGCGAGTGATATTAAACTATTCTGTTTGGAATGCTCCAATATTAGCGGAATTTTCCAAGTGGGTATTCTGGCTATTGGTTTGGATATGAATTAATAATTAAAGCCCCAAACTCAAACAGTGATTATAACACAATCCTGCAGACCCATGCACTATCCCTAGCTTCTCCACAATGTCACGCGCCACCAAAGAGGTTTACCCGCCTCTTCCCACGTCACTCACACCCTAGACAAGTTAATCCTGAAGGGGTGTAAGTCAACTCTCATAATGGGTGCTCCAAACACAGCCAAACACACAAACTCTCTATTCTGCCAAGTTTGCTCTAAATGTGCATATGAGAGGGACTTTTAATTTTTGGGACTCTAATCAAACCTTATGACTCCCAATATTATTCCCACAAATCCTATGGTATTATCAAGGCCTACTTTGCAAGAATTCACAATAGCTCAACACAAGAACTCCAAAAAATACTCACGCACAAAATGATTAAACCCAACAACAATCACTTAACAGTTCAACAGACTATCAAACACTTTCCGATTAATCTCTAGATTAATATAGCCACGAAATATAATCAAAACTCTAGGTTTTATTCATGAATTGTATTCAAATAATACAGATCTTAATCTAATATAATTCGCAAAATAAAGCCTTACTTTTTCCAACAATTTAATGACATTCCAGGAACCATGTGAAGCCAATTTCATGCAATATATTCTTAACACAAATTCAAGAGATTCAAAGCTTCAAAATTTTAGTCAACTTTGCAGATTTAATAATCACAAAATCTAAGCAAATATCCAGATTTAATGCAAGAGTTATTAGCATTACAATGGCTAAAACTTATGAAATCTTAGGAATGATTTAGCCAACTAGAATTCATGCAACAACAATGAAAATAACATTGTCCAAGATAGATCAAAGGGATCTTCTATTCTACAGGTTTCACCAAATAGAATATTTACCTTTGGGCTCCTTCAATCACTTAAAATACAGATTCACCACTTAAGTTAATACAAGGTTCCAAGAACACCATCCAACTTGCCAAAAAAGTACTAGCAATTGATACTCTAAAGCTCACACACACCTGTGCATAAACTCAAAAGCAAAAGGTTTTTTTTCCAAAATATTCATTAAATGATTTTCTTATTCACTTGCTACCCTATTTAACTACAACTAATACAAGAGTTTTAGCAAATAAAATACCTAAGAAAATCCTAATATTAATCCCTAAACACAACTAAAGTCCATCAACTTGGACTAATTCCATGTAACACCCTGATTATTCCCATTTTCCAAAAACAAACCTTTAGGAAACTACTAGTGTGCTACCGTCACGTGTTCAAACGTTAAAGCTATAAAATAGTTTTACAACGAAAAACCAAAAGACTTTTTGAAATAACATCAATCGTAAATCAAACTCCTATCATAACAAACTTAAATCGTTAAGGCCCTTACTGTAATGTACCAAAATAACTTTCAACTCAAATCCAAAACCAATAGTCTAAATCATCTCAAAACCAAGGCAAACTAATCTAAATCTAAATTAAAGCAACACTCCACTCAACCCACCCATGCATGAATGCTCGACTAGATACCTGTCAATAATCTGTTCCCAATAATACAACAGTAAATATTTGATCATCAGAGTGTCAATTATAGGCAAAAGTCATGACAAAAAAATATAAAGCATAGCTGAGTACATGCATATTACAATATACAATAATATAAATAATATTTAAATAAAGAATAAGTACAATATGAAAGAACGTATTATGCAATATTTTACTCAAATGACATGATACATTAGTTAATTACTTGGATTAAGCAATAGACAAGGTTGTCTCCCCCATGTTTTGATTAGGACATCAAATAGATAAGTAACTCATGCACTCCTGCCAAAAAGCATCAAAATACAATATAAGTCCAGATGGTAAAGGGGCGCGACTCCATCACCATAACTAGATGAGATCTCAACTAACTCCAATTTTAAGTTTAAAACAATATAAGAGAGACTCGTAGATCACATGACTTCCAATAAAAGCCATGGATAATACCCCGTGAAGCTCCAACCCTGATTGTCAATACTCTAAACGTGCACTAGCCCATAGTTTTATTGCTTATCCTCTTTCTCTTTACGTGATTTACAGTTTAAACTCAGTATACACAATCACCACATTACACACATGCAAACATTACAGTTACACAATCAATCTTTATTATACTGTAATTTTTAACCTTTTGATTTTCTTCTTAACTTTTAAACGTTTTGAACACAGTCAACTACCATCGTCATTAAGACTTGAAAGACACCTTTACTCAATTCATACTATCAATAATGAAAGAGATATATCAAACAACCTCATGGATTAATTAACGAATTAATTTCACTTGAATCGATTGTGATTCATCAATCGAACCTGATTACATTCTCATTAGTGTTA
Source organism: Dysphania ambrosioides (assembly GCA_026401315.1). NCBI lineage: Eukaryota > Viridiplantae > Streptophyta > Magnoliopsida > Caryophyllales > Amaranthaceae > Dysphania > Dysphania ambrosioides. The sequence goes on along the minus strand of CM048663.1, from coordinate 30,327,192 downwards.
TTGATTATACATTAATCATCACACAATAATACCAAAACATAATCAATATAATCCAAAGTAAGGAGTACAACTCATTAATGCATAGACAAATAATACTCTAAACTTCTTAATCATGAAACTAAGGTTTCCATTTTCGATCTTAGCTCATGCTTCTAGGTCAAGGCAATGTAATTCATACATACCTTGAGTAAACCAAGCGAGTGTCCACTTTTTCTATAACTATGCACCTTCTACGAATTGATTTCCTTTATCAAATAATACCGTTTATATCAATACACCAAGACCAAGACCCAAAATTTACAACGACCATACTAAGATTTATAAGGTTTTAAAACCATTCCAAAGCATATTTTTAAGTCTCCCAAAACATAATCTAGTAATTCAAACATAATACTACAAATATTAGTTGAATATTCATTAAAATACATATCATAAAACTCCATTTTTATAACCCTTCAAATCTGAAAATTTGTATTCAATATAGTATTATCAAATTACTCACAATTATATCATAAAATAGTCTTAATTTAATATATGTTCTAATAGTATATAATTTCAAGCTTTAAAACATGAAATCTCAACAATTAAACCATGATATAATATGTATAATATTCTGAAAACACATTATACTATAGTCAAAATTTCATGAATAAAATACTTAAGAATTTAAGCCTTAAATCATAAAATCACAAAAATCTTTAAACTACAACCCCATAAAATTTAACATAGACGATTCACAAAATATTTATAATTTTATGTAAATACTCAAGAGCCTAGTATCAAAAATCATAATATATGATACTAGCATGCCTAACCCTATTATTTATGCATAAAAACTTATAAGATGTATAAAAATAATTTATAGGACATACAAATTTATATAACTTTAATATAATTTTAACCCATAATAAGATCTATACAAAATTATATAAAACTTATTAAACATGCATATTAGGGAATAAAAATTAAGGGAGTTTAAAAAAAGAAAAGGAAGAAGAAGGGGAAGGAAGATCAGTGGCTCACCGGCGGCGACAATTGACGACGGCAAGGGGAGGAGTGGTCCGGCTGCTTCACGTGAGGGAGGGATGTTGTGAGGGAGTTTAGGATTTTTGGGTTTGTTATGAGGTTTATGAAATAAGATGGGATTAGGGTTAGGTAGTATAGTTTTAGTAAATGTGTAGTAGGTTTAGGTATTTTGGGCTTAGTGGGTTTCTTAGGAAAAGAAAATATCTTTTGTAGAAAAATAATTTATTTTTAGAATTTAAATAAATAATTACATACTAATAACTATATTTGCTATTTATTTTGGAAATATGTATGTATATATATAAAGTATGTGTATTGCAAGTTTTTATAGTAATGTAAGTAAAATATTTTCGATAAAATATAATCAAATCCTAATAATTTTCGAGGGATTACAATTTACCCCTCTTAAAAGAAGTTTTGTCCCTGAAACTTAACCCCAACACTCAAGAATTTTGAAAAAATTGTTGTAAATTGCTTATAGTTACATGAGATACTTTACGTATTTTACTGATATGCAACCAAAATACTGGAAAAACACAATAAAAAGCACAAATTTATACGCATTCTACCCCTCTTAAAAGAAAAGAGTTTCGACCCCGTAACTCACTTCATCAAATAGTTTGGGATATTTCTGTTTCATCGCATATTCGGTTTCTCATGTAGCTTCTTCATACTCATGCATGGTTATACCACAAGAGTTTTACCATTCGTATCTCTTTATTTTGGGTACTCTGTACTTTTTGATCCAAGAACTTGATAGGTCTTTCTTCATAGGTTAGGGACTCATCTAATTGAATTGCCTCCGGTTGCAGATCATGGGTTTCACTCGGTACATATTTCTTTAGATGAGAAATAAGGAAGACATTGTGCATTTTCTTGAACTTGTCGGTAAGGCTAACTTATAGGCTACGTTTTCCACCCGTTGCAGAATTTCATAGGGCCCTACATATTTGACACTAAGTTTTGCCTTCTTACCAAATCTCATTACGCCTTTTGTAGGCGACACTTTCAAAAAGACTTTCTCACCTATGTTGAATTCACCTTCTCTCCTTTTTAGTCGGCATAACTCTTTTTCCTATCCTGGGCTGTTTTGATCCTCGACTAAATCACTTTTACTGTACTCACCATGTCTTCTATAAATTTAGTCCCCAAAGTTATGTGTTCTCCAATATCATTCCAACATATCGGACTTCTACATTTCCTTCCATACAACGCTTTAAACGGTGTCATCTCAATGCTAGCATAATAACTGTTATTGTATAAGAATTCTATCAAATCCAACTGGTCTTCCCAAATACCTTGGAAATATATTGCACAAGCTCTCAATATATCTTTCATAGTCTAATTCGTCCTCTCAGTCTGTCCATCAGTTGCAGGGTGGAAGGTTGTACTCATTTTCAAGGTAGTCCCTAGGTTATCTTACATATTTTGCCAAAACTTAGACAAGCAGCTCGAATCTCTGTCCGACACTATATCTAGTTGCTTTTTCTTCTAAGTCTCTTTAATGTCTATGAATACAGTTGGTTTGGTGAGTCTATTTGCAATCACCCAAATTGTATCATTTCTCGTTTTATTCTTTGGTAAACCAGTCACAAAGTCCATGAAAAATTGTATCCCATTTTCATTCGGGTATTTCTAGAGGTTGCATCTTCCCCATGGGACTCTTATGTTTCACTTTTTGACACGTTAGACATTTAGACACATAATCAACTATTTATCTCTTCATGTTTGGCCACTAATATATCTGTTTCAGATCTTTATACAACTTATCATAGTATTTCTTTTGACCTCCTCACAACTTTGTGGCATACACCATCTCCCTTTAAACCTCAAGCTACCATATTCCTGAATTAGGAACTCAAATTCTACCCTAGTAGTTGTCTTATCTCTAATCTTCTTTAAGGATTCGTCTTTAGCTTGCTTCTCCTTAATTCTTCAAAAATCGATGGTTCTAGGGATAAAGCATTTAAGAGGTTTTATAATTCCCCATGGTTCATAACTTCATAACTCAACTTTTTTATTTCCACACACAACTCGTCAGCCACCACTAAGACATTAATACTATGACTCAATTTTCTACCAAGAGCCTCTGTAACAACATTTGCCTTTTCCTCATTATACTGGATATCTTAATCATAGTCTTTAATTAGCTCTGGCCACTGACATTGATGCATGTTCAAGTCTTTCTGAGTGAAAACGTATTTAAGGCTTTTATGATCTGTGAAAATCTTGTGGGTGACGCCATATAGATAATGTCTCCAAATCTTCAAACCAAACACAGTAGCGGCAAGCTCTAGGTCATGAGTATGATAGTTGGCTTTATACAGCTTCAACTGACATAACACATAAGCAATGCCCTTTCCATTCTGTTGCAGAACGCATTCTAAGCCATGTTTTGAGGCACCGCTGTATACCTCAAATCCTTCGTTCCCGTCGGGCAATATTAGCACTAGAGCGGTAGTCAACCGCTCTTTGAGGATTTGAAAAGTCAACTCGTACTTTTCATCCCATACAAATTTAGTCTCCTTTTTCATCAGGATGGTCATAGGTCGGGCAATTTTAGAAATTTCTCTATCAAATCTCCTATAATACCACGCCAAACCCAAGAAATTCTGATGTTTGTCACGTTCTTTGGAGTGGGCCATTCGCTAATAACTTTAATCTTTGCAGGGTCTACCAAAACACCTTCCTTGTACTTTTAATGCCCCAAGAACGCTACTTGCTTCAACCAAAACTCACATTTAGAAAATTTCGCATACAATTCATTATTTCTAAGGGTTTCCAAAATGGTTCTCAGGTCTTTGGCATGATCCTCTTTATTCCTCAAATACACCATGATATCATCAATGAATACTACTATGAATTTGTCTAGGTACTCATGAAATACTCGATTTATCAGATCCATAAAGATAGCGGGTCCATTGGTTAACCCAAATGGCATAACTGTAAACTCATAGTGCCCATAATGAGTTCTAAAGGCGGTCTTTGAGATGTCCTTATCAGAGATTCTTAATTGGTGGTACTCCGATCTTAAATCAATTTTCGAGAATACACTAGCTCCCTTCAATTGGTCAAATAAGTCATCTATTCTAGGTAATGGGTACTTATTCTTCATAGTAATATTATTCAGCTCCCTATAATCAATACATAACCTCATGCTTTCATCTTTCTTCTTCAATAATAACACAGGATAGGGTGATACATTAGGTCAGATAAACCCTTTAATTTGTCTAACAACACTTACAACTAGGTCTTCAACTCAGCTAACTCAGCTGATATCATTATGTAAGGTGCCTTAGAAATAGGTGTAGCTCTCAGGATTAGGTCTATGGTGAACTCGATCCCTTAGAAATAGGAGAGAGATCCAAGGAGAGGGATGCTTAAAATAAGAAGAATAAGAAGAGATCTTAGCCATTGAAATGGTAAAATCCAACGCTAGAGATTTATGTAAAAAATATAGTTACTATAACAATAAAAAATAATCACTATAATAAAAAAAATAACTATAATAATAAAATGAATCATTATAAGAGAAAAAATTATTTAATCACTATGAGTTAAAAAAAGATCACTATAAATATATAAAATATCGTCAAAATATCTTCTCGTTTAAATACCCAATTCCTCAATCAATCAGTCAATCCTCAACAGTCAGACCTTTAAATACCCTTTGACTCTCAAAGTCTCAGTCTCACTCAAAACTTCTCGCAGTTTCCAACAACTTTCTTCAATCAGGTACCTTTAGCTTCGTTCTAATTCTTTGAAATTTTTGTTAATTTCAGCTTCAAGTTGTGATTTATGTTTCTACATATTTAACATGTCAATAAATTTCTGGGTTTTTTTTTTTATATTAATTTTCAGTTCTATTTTTGGGAATGTCTGGTCCTCATTGATTAAAGCAACAATCAGCAGGAGAACTGGGAATATGAGGTCCGTGTTTCTGTGAAATCCGTAATTTTTTATATTCTAATCATATTCTAGTTGTATAATATGGTTTGTTATATTATGATTTATTTATAATATTTGGCATATTTTTCAGTTGTTGGACTGTATTTCCGGATAAATCTGTGTCGTATGTGCAATTCAGGGGGAATCATAGTATTGATTATGATACTGTTTGCAAAAAGAAAAAAACATGATTTAGTTTGTTATTGAGGGAATTGTAGAATTTAGACGGCAAGTTTAGTCCGTTCTTGAATGATTGAATTCCTAGAGATTATATAAGATTGTATTATGTTTTGAATTTGTCTGGAATAGTTTACAACACTTTTGAATCGTTCACAACTTTGTCATTTGCATTAGAGTTTCTTTTCTTTTTTAAAGCCACACCATTTTCTGATGTGTATGAATACAAGTAGCAGACCTGTATTCTTTATGTTTGTGCTAACTTTCTTTTTTAGTGTCATAAACCAAATTTCCTAGAAAATTAATCAATACTTAGTTCTCTCTTTCTAAACAAAACTTCCATCTAATGAAGCTGGAAATATTTAGTTGCTTGGTATTCTTTTTTATGAGTAATTATGATTAGTTGGTTAGTGACATCTATTGTATACTTGAGTATGACTGCTGATTTGGCCTCAGGTTTACAATTTGATGACTGAAACATATGAGAGACTGGAAAATGGAGAATTTGTTTCGGAAGATTCGTAACTTCTCAAGAAAAGATCTCCAAGGTTTGTGCAAGAAATATGGTTTACCTGCCAATACGTCAAACCCTGAAATGGCAACATCCTTGATTCTTTACCTAAAGGTAATTTTCTATCGCCGTTATGGCTTTATCATCTTTCAGATATATGTAGGCTGCAGCAGAAGTTTATATGACTTCCTTATCTTTGGTATTCTTATGATTTAAATAGTTTATTGTTTGACTGGTGATGACATGAGAGAATTGAGTAGATTACTGGGTGCTGGTTGTGCATATAATATCTTTCTTGTTAAGAGCAAAGCAAGCCATATCCAGATTGTAGTTGCTGTGTTTATCATGTGTGTTAGCTGAAGCTAGTATGAGGCTAATAAGTTGGCTTTACAAGAATAGATTGAGCTAGTTATTTTGAACTTTTTTCTTACTTGCGGAATTGTATCTTTACTTCCCACATGGATTATGCTGATTTCTTAGGAAGCAGTAGTTATAAAATAGTAGATATATGTGTAAATGAAGGAAATATTAGAGGGAAAACTTTATTGTAATTAAAATCTCTGACAGTGCAGTGTTTTTCAAGATTTAAGAGGGTTTAAATAGGAAAATATTATGACCCTGACTGATTAAAACTCTGAAGTATGATGACAATGAATGGATCCATATCCCATGGATTCCATGAATATCTTTCTCTGTATTAGCGTAAGGGAAAAATAACCTAAAATAATCCAATCTTAGACTAGCTTTTCTGCAATGATCCAGTGAGCAAGCTAAGGGGCTATTAGTTTTCCAAGAGAATAGGGAAAAAATACTGAAATAGACATGAGATTGAATGGAAGAAAACCCCAATTCTTTATGTTGGTCATGAAAATATAGGGAGACAAAAATCGTTGGTCTCCTAATCTACACCCATCACCTCCCAAAAAACAACATTGAGTTTCTAACCAAATCCATGTCACTCTCTCTGGCTCACATAGCAGTGGCAAGAGAGAGGCTAACCAACCCCCACCACGAAAACCTACAAAAATAGAAGTTAGCCTCTCTCGCTGTGGGCTGTGGCTGCGTTAGCTAGAGAGGGTGTGGTGGTGTGTGTTGGAACCTCATTGCTGTTTTTGTTGTTGTTGGTGGACCAATGGTATACTTTCCTTTTATCTTTATAATTATACAATGAACATCTAATGTTGGGTTTCTTTCCTTTTTTCTTTTATCTGTTTCTGTACCCTTTCTTTTTCCCTTGTGAAAGACAGATAGACCCTTGGCTTGCTCAGAACTCAACAGCATTGAACAATTTAAAACCTGTTTTCCCTTCTTGAGCCAAAGGTGAGCTGCTAGTTGGAATGAAAGTTGACATGTGGTTAACAAATTCATAGCATTAGTTCTCAAAATTATATGTATAGAAGCAACATTAGGCAGAGTGGATTCCTCCATGCAAATAGTTTAGGGATGTGTAGATGTATGCACTATGCAACAATACAAAATATCAGCAGCAGTACATAAACAGGTTATTACTCCTAGTAACTGACTTGTTATTAATCCTAGTACATAAACGGAGGAAGTAATGTATATTTAGGACATATAGTTTTTTTTAGCTCCTAGTAACTGACTTCTTGTAATTATTATTCCATTCAATAATAGGCAATTGGGAAAGTTAAAAGGATTTTAAAAGTATGTTTGTGGAATGGAACAAGACTAGATGTCTTGAAGAAGCAAAAGGAACTCAAATTTTGGGTTAGATGAAGTGATTAAGTTAAATACTTATTACCAAGAAAATCATTTATAATGTATTGGAGGGAAGGAAATGGCTAAATCCTCACAAAAGTATGTGACACTGTTGTTCCTGAAGCAAAGAGATCAGTTCTTGTCCCTGCCCATATGGCTTCATGCTTCTGCATTTACAAAGTAAGAAAAAATCAATTCTAAAGAGTAAAAGGCAATGCTTTAAAGGCATGTAAACTTAGGTTTCTATCAAACTTAGGTAAACACTATTTGGTACAAGTACAACCTAATCCTTCTCAACCCATCAAAAACAAATTTGAAATATGATTTATCTCATAAATCGCCAATATCCCCCATTATCCAGGGTTGTGAGAGGGTTGTATTGCCTCATGGTGCTTTTATATATATATATATATATATATATATATATATATATATATATATATATATATATATATATATATATATATATATATATATATATATATATATATATATATATATATATACACACACACACACACACACACACACACATCTGTTTTTAGCTATTGGAAGAATATTGTCTTTATTCTAATGAGTTGTTACATATAGGGTGACATAGTGATGACTTGGATGATACCACCACAACAACTATAATAAGTAAGCCAAGCCTTAATTCTATAGAGATGTGGTAAGCTAAATGATTCAAGAGTCTATCTCATATGATCATTTATATAAATCTTCCTCCATTCTCCTATTTAGAGTCACATCTTCTTGTAAACCCATTTTCATCGTATCTTTTCTAACTCCCTACATTAAGTTATCTTTGTCTACCTCCAACCGCATTTAAGCACTCCATTACCCCAATCCTCCACCTTCCTTATTGGTGCATCTACTACTTTATGTCTCACGTGCCCTAAGTGTACCACTTCTCCCTTATCTTATCCTCAATATAATGAATATCCATATTCCTTATTTTGTCCCTTAAAGTGTTCCCACACATCTACCTTAACATACGCATTTTTGTTATACTTATACTTATCTTTTTAACATGCTCCTTCTTGAAGCCCAATACTCCGACCTCATATTATGATGCAGGTATAACTGTCGTCCTATAAGATTTCCTTTTTAATCTTAAGGGTACACGTCGACCACACAATAATCTAGTTACTGATTTTCATTATCTCCATTTTTTTGAAGAATTGATCCTTGAAACATTCGCTTACACTTACCATCCAAAGTCACACTATCTTCACTTATTCTCTTTCTAGTGATAAAATGACATTTCATACTTTGTTTTACTCCTACTAATATTAAAACCTCTAAATTCCTATTGCTCTAACTTAGCTTTATGATCAGCGAATTCATGTCATGTCAACCAAAACCTTTTGTAATACATTATTCTTAAACTTTGTTGTGGGAAAATCTTTAATTTTTTTGTCAATTTCCTTTGTTATTTTAGTTGGTCAATACTCCTCTTTAATATTACAAAGTGACTCACATGGGTTATGCTATTACATGGACATCTGTCTAAAAATGCTACTCTTAGGCCACTATTTCAACTAGTTAGAAATGGAACAACTAAATAATTTGTGATAATGTATTTTCTGTTTGCTTTGCTGTATGAAATCAAGATTTTAAAGAACTTTAGTACAAAGAAAAAATTTCATACATTATAGAAAAATTTGGCCTTATTGACCCTAAAGCAACACTTAATAAAGTGGGTGATAGGACAGCACTAAACAACTATAAAGTTCGGTGCACTCAAAGACACATCCTTTTAAATATTGACTGGATAGGGGAGTAGAGGAGAAAGGGGGTGTTGCTCCTTACACCAATTTTTTTGGTGTCATATAACCCATTTTATCCTACTTTAAGAGCGATAGATCTTTTAATTACTTGGATAGAGTTTCATTTCAAATATGCACATTATCTACCCAGAAGTTTCTTATACAATTATTGTACCATAACCTTCTGAAAACCCTGGGAAATGAAGATATTTTTAGGGATTTATGAGAAAACAATAAACTAAATATTTATTTTTGGATGGTTAAGGAGGGTTTGGTTGCACTAGATGGTTAAGAATGGTTGTATTGCAACAGTTTTGCTTTTCCTTTTATATATTGAAAACTGGCAATTCCGATTGTATATGCAGAAGAATCTAAGCATCAGAGCCATATGGGAGGGGACTAGAGGTGACCAAAAAAAAGGTATTTATATACTCACCCCCCCCCCCCCCCCCCCCCCCCCCCCCTTCTTTCCTCTCTTTTGTAAGAAAAACAATGCTTCTTTCTTTCTTACCGTTTGTCAAAATCTGAATTTATTTGGATGAGGATCCCATTATATCGTGTATCTTGTGTATTTACTGTGTATGGTGCTCTTAATTAATGAAATCTTCAAATGCGATATGAATACAAGATGAGAAGCTAGATTCTTGATATTGATTGTATTTCCTATTTCCTTATATTTGCTTCCTCATTCCTGTTTTAAATTTTTATTGTGTCAGATATTAATTGTTTTTGGCTGTTTCTTTTTCTCCAGGATGTGGACTCATAGCATACCGTAGTGGTTCTGGCAACAACCAATGCCATAATGATTTGCAGAATTGCAAAGACTTTACTATTTCTGATAAGGTCCTGTTCTCAATATCATGTTATCTTTGCCTTGTTGGAAAGAACATGCGATAATTAGTCTGTTGAGAAAAAAATTTAGAATCATCAGCATGCTTTAACTTTTTTTAACCTATTATAATCAAGTTGAATGAGAGGTAGCCTCCAAAAGTGAAGGATTTTGAATTCATCTATAGTTGTTTTGGCCTAGATTGCAATATCAATATGATCAATGGAAGTGGATTGAGGCAGAACCAATGAGGAATTCAGAAGGTCACTTTTGCTTTCCTGAAACTCATCTTCAAATATAAGTAAAATCAGATCATTCTATGTGGAAAAATTCAGTATTGAATAGTTATCTCTTTGTTCCAACAAGGTAACCCCGTATTGTATTATCATCATATACATGGTTATCGATGCTAGAGAAAGAGAAATTTGCCCCCATAAAAATGTTACCCAGAGGCTGTTTTTATTAGCTTGGTGATTTTTGCTACAAAGTTCTTACAAATATATCTTACTGTGAAGTATCAACTTGGATAACACTACCACTAGGTTTTATATAGAAACTTTTCCTATACAAAAAAATAAAATCTATGAATTATTTTGATGTATGCTTTATTTTTTTATTTGTTTTAATTAAGAACATGTGGTCAAGTTTTGTTCTTGGAGATAAAAACAAGAGTAATACAGTAACATATATATGGGACTAAAGGGTGTAATTGCTCTTAGTAAACACGAGACTGTTTTGGACAGTGGGCGGTAGAGGTAAGAAGTTGACTTGGTGATTGGCTTGATATCCTTGGTTGCAAGGATGGAAGGAGTGGGATAGGAGATGGGAATAAGAAGAGGAGACAGCACAGATAAGGAAGCATTGGGCTAACAGAGGCCAGGGGGGAGGATAGGGGAGGGGTGGAAACTGTGAAAAGAGACCTGTTAGAAGGGTGAAAGTTGAATGTGAGAGTATGCATGTATTTTTTTTATAGGGTTTGTATTTCATTAGGCTAATTACTACGTTAGTGACAATTTTCATATAAGTACATTATATGGAACCTGGTGTGTGTAGTCTTACAGTTGAAACGCTTTTAACAGGGATATCTTATGAAGATCTTCAAGATGCTTTGTCTTTCATGCACTGAATTATAGATTCCTGGAGCAATTTGGACGCTTTGTCCTTTAAGGTGCTATGCTCATCTTGGCTGTTGTGCTCTGCAGGCATCTATTGATGTGGGTAGTTTTACGCAACTCCACCGAGAAAGTATTAGTTTTTCAGGTGTTAGTTCTCATGTAGTAGCTCCTTCCCCCTCATTTACGTTTGATGTACATTGCGAGGATGGGATTCCGCTTTATGTTGATCTGAATTCAAGCTCAGAAGACTGGATCGAGAGTTTGAAATCTGGAGTTCATATAAATCATGATGTGCACAAGCACATGTTGCAAAGTTTTGATGAAGATAAAGGCCTTTTATGTTGTCCTTATCAAAGAAATGGTTTCATTACTATAAATCCTTCTTTGGAGACCGATGATGGCCAACTACAAGATGGGTCTTTCCCAACCACAATACTGACTGATAATCTGGCGCAATCTGATGAAGCTGATGAAGTAAAAGGGCCTATGCCTTCTTCTGGATTAAAATATTTAAGCAGTGTTATTCATGGGAATGGCAAAGATGAGAAAGGATATTTGTTTTCTAGATTTAATTCTGGTTCTCAGGGGCAACTTTCTGGTGCAAAATCTAGGAGAAGAGAGAAAATAGTTGCTGCTGATTCAGATTTGAATGCAGTCCAGACTAAAACACGTAATTGCGTAGGGAACTCTATACCTTCTGATCTTAAATGTTCAATAAAGTCAGCACACCATGGCGCAAATGCGGGTAATGGCATTTGTAAAAAGCCACCCTTGCAGCTTACAGACTCTTCAATGGACCCTATTCTGGAACGTAGTGAATTGTCAACAACTATTTCCATAGAGATGAAAGCAACTAATTGTGCTACTATGATTCTGGATAGTGAATGTTCTCCTTCTGGAATTCATAGTTGTGTAAATGTGGTTGACCGATTAAAGAACAATGAAGTGGTGCAGTCTGGAATAGTCAAATCTGTTCAGAATCCCAGCAGGGATGAGCTTCAGATGCGTCCTGCTCCAACAGTTCATCAAAGCATATGTGTATCTCCTCTTTTGAAAGGTCTTCCACTAGATCTTGCAGATGATAAGAGAAATGTAGAAACTGAGCACAGAAGAACAAGCTTCTTCAGCGATTCTGATAGACAAATAAAAGAGGTTCAACCACATTCGGCAGGTAGTTACTCAAAAAGCAGCTGTAGTTCTTTTTGTCACAGGCATGTGTTCCAAGATGTTATCAATCTCACTAATGGTATTGAAACAAAAAACTCCGGATTTCTAAGGACACAGGAGACTGGTAGTGAAACTGATGAGCTGCGGCAAAAAGATGCAGCACTTTATCCCTGTCGTAATGATGGCTCTCTTGAGTTGGTTTTTCCTAAAAATAATGGGATAGATCATCAAATTTCACCTAAATCAAATGAGTTTCAAGAGGAGATTTGCAGAATCCCTTCAAAGCGTAGAAGATCATCACGGCTTTTTACTAAGGTTTACCTTCATTCCTTGCTTTTTTTTCCCTACCTTCAAAGTTTTTAGTTTCTCTTGCAACTCACCTTTGCACACACCAGTATACCACCAAGAAGCTAATAGGTAGATACTGTTTTACGTTGCTAAGTTGCTTGAATTACGAATTGTTGGATGCAATTTGGCTTGTTGAGGAGTTTCAATATGTTATAGTGAGTTGGATCCTTTTCTGATTGTAAATGGTGTAGTTTGTCTTATTTTGTTTTACCTGAGCTTTGCTTTTTTAAGTTTTCTTTATATTTTGTAATCCTTTTAGTTCTGAAACACTATAGTTTTGATATCAACTGATGAAGTGGTGATGTTACAGAAAGAAGTAAGGCACATGTTGTCTAAGAATATAGGTAGCACCAAGAATGGGTTGTTCCGTGTATATATAATCCTTGACAATCTCACATGCTGTCTTAAGCTGTATTCACTCCAAACATTGCTGTTGTGTGCTTGTATAAGCCATTGTCACTCTATAGTGACTTTCTCCAAATTTGAAGCATGGTTAAATCTACAAAATGTGTAAATGTGCTGGGAAAGAAAAGGTTTGTAGAGTTGATGGATGTATAGTTGCTAGTTCTGATTGTAGTACTCGAGCATGTATTTATTCTATGAATGCTTTGACATGTGAAGTTGATACTAATAAAAAAAAAAAAAAAAGATAAAACTGCATTAAATCTTCTTGGATTTGGTATCTGTTTTCTTTATCATGCAATCTAGGATTTTCCATTAGCATTCTGAAATTTAAAATTTCCAAATGCTGGTAAGGTAAAATTTCCAAATGCTAGTAAGGTTAGTCATTTTGACATTGAGAATATTAACTTGACGTGCAGGGGGCATTATAACACGAGTGGTGTATTTGCTCTATGTATGATGTATGTACTTGTGAAATTAGGACCATTTTCTGTAGTAGTGTTTTTGAGAAAGATGCATTTTGTCTGTTTATGCCAATGGAAGGCAATGTAAACATTGAAGTTTGAAGGACTATATATATATAGCTTCTACAATTACCTCAAACTTGATGGAAAAAACTCTAAAACTATGCTTGATTGACACACTAAACATATGTATTTTGCATATACTACTGTATGGTATGTGTAGGTCATGTAATAGATTTATGAATTAGTTGACTGGTCCGCTAGATGACTGATTATGGATCAATAATGATCAAAATAATAGAGATAAATCGTTGATGATCTTAATAATACAGGCTAGGTTTCATAGTGGATTTCCTATCACACACAACAATAGTGGGGTTCATGGGAGGAGCAGCCACAGTGGTGTGCTTGCAACAGCTAAAAGGAATACTTGGACTTACTCATTTCACACAATCCACGGATCTCATTGATGTTATGCATTCTGTCTTTTCGTGTACGAGACCATATCTGCTCATTGCTATATACCACGTAGTTAAGATAATTCGTGTACGAGACCATAGATACGGCTTGACATAACCAAGTACCTTGTATGCAGTCGAAGAAAATATAGTAAACCATATATTGGAAGGCTAATGGCTCGTCTTTTTTTGTGGCAAGTTGGCGACCTCAATAACAGAGATACAACAAGAATACAACAAGAAAATTGCAGTTATGAATTTGATTCCACAGCAGAGAAAAACTTTCAAGTGTTCCAATTGCAAGCATGATAATTAACGGCACTGAAGCTGCAATAAGTTTCAGCAACTCAACTCGCCTGTACTCCTCCCTTCATAGTAATCATCGGTAATCACAGAGCCAACCCAAAGTCTACATTCATCTTTCCTTAGATATAAGGAATCTATACCCAAGACATCAGTCAGACAACCCTTTTCAGTGACCCATCCAATCATCACTTACAGTTAGCATGCCCATTCCCTGAAAACGACAAAACATGAAAACATGGAGAAAACCAAGGTAGGAGTCCCTTTATTAGCCGTCTTATTAAGCTGAAGCAGTATCAGGATCACACCAGAACTTAATAACATGGAGACTCTCCTCAGTAGAATGCTGAACAATAATCTTAGACGCATAACCATTGTTCCTCATCAACCCACACAACTCCAAAGGCTAATAGCGAGCAAGAGTAAGCATATAAAAGTATAAAACCACCCCTTCTCAGACAAAAGATTACCAAAAACAGGCAATATCCTATCAATGACAGTCCTCCCATCTTCACCTCCAGCCCACGCAGCCACAATACCACCTCACCCTACATCCTCAGAGGTAGGAACATAAGGCGGGTTCACAGCAACCACATCCACCAACCCAGCAAGACGGTCCTCCAACTCCCGAAGCAATATCCATCAGCATAACTTCACCCCTTGCGCCTTTAATGTCGCCGAGGTTACTTCAACCGTCCGGGTTAATATCGGTTGCATAAAAATGACCCCATTATTAGTTTATTACCAGTGTGATGTCTCAACACTAAGGCTAGTGTTGTGGTCACATAGCCACTACCACACCCTATTTCAAGGCACAAAGTGGGCTAATGTTGTACCAAAGTCGCTCTGACAACGAGGAGAGCGTCTACTAATGCGAAGGAATCATCACACGGTTCATACACTTCTGTGTGTGATGCTACTCTACCAATAACTTGATTATTAATCAATTCATGAATTTAAGTGAACAACAGAAATTTGCAATCAAAATTAAAAAGGGTGTGAATTTGAAGCTACAATTTTTATCAATGTAATTAAAATCAGAGTACCAAAGTTTAGAGGGATTTCCGCAAGAGTGAAAACCCAGATACATATGCCGGATCGCCGTATTGACCAGAAAGAATGGAGAAAATCAGAGATTAGAGAAGGTGTTGTAATCTCAACTCTCGGGATAACTTCTTTGACGTTTTTAATATATGGTTATCAGAAGGTTAAAAAGTGCCCTCACGCAGGATCGAACTACGGACCTTCAGTTTACAAGACTGACGCTCTACCACTGAGCTATAAGGGCTGTGACGTTAAGTTGAATGTATATTAAGAATATCATTGATATCTTAGTTTGTCGATTAGTGAGTTTGAAACCTGCTTAATCACTAATGTGTTGACTGAGGTTAGATCAGTTGAAGAGTTTTTTACTTGGTGCAACAATCAGCAGAGAGAAGCCAGGATTTATTAAAAAATTGATAGATTTTGGACAACACTTAATGGTTGGATTCCTATTCACATGTGTGTGCTGAAGTTCTTGAAATAGTGGTTTTTGATCATTACTCCGCTTAATCAGAGGAACATTGTTAGAAACACTCCTTTTAGATTTTTAAATGTTCTTGCTGATAATCCTGTTTTTGCTAGTTTTATTCAATCTAAGTAGTGTCCATGAGTTGGATATTTGAACACTATGCTTCTAAGATGGTTTGCTAAAAAAAGGGGAAAAGCTTAGAGGGACGAAAATGCTTAATATTAAATTAATGGATTGGATCATCTTGACTCGACTAATTATGTATTTTAAGCCTGACTCGATCTTAATACAACCAATTGTATAGGCCTATTCTAGATCAAATTAAAAAGAATAATAATGAAACAAAATTGAGACAAGTAGCTTTTAATATTCACCTTTCGTCATACTTTATGGCTGGGGGGAACATAAAATTTGACATCCAAACGTCTATGTAGATAGAAAAAAGTACTCCGTAAGAGGCTAACCAAGTGAGTCAAGAAATATTACATTATTTGGTACCTTTTTGTCATGCTTGCATGTTATATACGAAACCTGATACATCATACTTCATACATGTATACCATTGGTATAAGAAACTTTGGTACATCATTAATAAGAAATTGAAACATCACCATAATCCACTACAAAGGAAGAATTCAAAAATTCAATTGGGCCAAATCTATGCCAATCATTTAACAGCTGGTGTATGTGTATTGAAATTTTTTTTTTATAGTCCTTGTAGTACATAGAATAAAGTGCATCTAGAAAAAAGATTAGCAATTTTGAGATAAAATAAGCAATTTAGAGATAATTGACAATTTTGAGTCAATTGAGCAATTTTAGTGAAAATAAACAATTATTAATTAACTAAGTATTTGAGCATTTGAAATTGTTTTAGGAAAGTATGAATTTAAGAGTATATATGTACAATTATGGATTTAAATGCTCTTAATTTAGTAATTATATTTATATGTTTGAAATTATTTGAGTTTCTAATATGAAGGACTTTTGTGGTTAAATAGACAGTTTTGGATATTAATTGAATGTCATGTTGACAATGATCCAACTTACTTGAATAGAGATGTCAAACTCTTATATACTACATAAATACTTTGTACAAGTTAAATTTCTCATTTCATATTGAGCATCAATTTTTTTTGCTTTTTTAACAAAAGAACATATAAATTATTGCTCAATTATCAAATGAGCATAGAAACTAATTGAATTTTTTTAAAAAAAAATTCAAAATTATTGTTCATTTTCACTTATAATTTTTCATTTTATATCATAACTATTCATTTCTCTAAAATTGTCTATTTGATTCAAAATTGATTATTTTGCACCAAATGACTCTATTTATTAAAAATTGTTCATTTTTCTAAAAGTTATTCTTGTGACTCATTGTTCAATTTCACTAAAATTCCTCAATTAATTCAAAATTATTCAATTCTCTCAAAGTTGGTCATTTTGCCTCTAAAAACACCTTTTTCTATATACTCTCGAGTATAGGATATACTATCTAGTATTTGTACACTTAGTTTACATGCTCTCTTTCTCGTTTCATGTTGATTTTAGATTCTTCTTAGTTGGATCCAAATTAGGAATATGTTGATTTTACACTCTTCCCAGTTAGATCCTAATTAGGAAGATGTTGATTTTATATTAGTTGGATCCAAATTAGGAACATGTTATTTGTCGGTGTAAACTTTCAAGTGTGCAATTCCCCTCTTTTCTCCAATGCTATGTACAAGGAATTGATATTACTTGTACTAAATGTGAATGATGTAGTCAAATACGGTGGACTTGTGGGCCAAGTAAATTGATCCTATGAAACCCAAACTGGCACATTGAAGCGTCAGGTAAGGGGGATTAGCAGAATGGCTTGCATGAAAGTAAAGGTAGCCAATGGTTCTATTTTTTTTTTATTTTATGTAACAAGATTTGATATCAGGTCTTGGATAACACCTTCCAATACTTTAACCAACTAAGCTAGTCGACATTTACCCAATAAGACTATACATAATCACTGAGATATTTTAGAACTTGTAACTATATACATTGCTTGATGAATGGATATTTAGAAGAATATAAGAACAAAAAAAGGGACCGGTACGACGTATTGAACTCTTTGCAAAATTTTCTACTGGAGCTTAGCTACATGGTATGAAACCAGACTGCGCGCTATTTAAAAATAAGCCAAAAGTTGTTTGCTGGAATACAATCTTTAACAGAGGCGGGCATAACCTGCAAAGATATATCACTCAGTTACAGCAACAATGGAATTCACAATTTGGCCCTAGAAATTTCAATGTGATCGTTATACAATAAATATATATCCTTAAATATGATCAAGAGAACTAACAACTACATAAAATAAAATAAAGGAACTTCCTTGAAATCATTTACGTTTCCACCCGGAGAACATTTAACTTGTTTTTATCCACAACAAAGGAACCTTCCCTGAAATCATTAGTTCGCGTTCCGAGAACATTTTCTAGTTTTATTCTATTCTTTAAGTAACCATGACACATCTTAGATCACAATGAAAAATATCATTGCTAGTGAATCCTCTCAGTTTACCTTTGGCTCATTCAGAAGACTGAAGAGTACATGAAACTGGGGTCAATAAGGGGTGAGAGTGAACAGAGATTGGCAAGCTCAAATCCAAAGAGCGAGACTCCTGAATTGTGATGACATTGCCTGCAAAAGAAACCTGACAAGATGTTCTCTTTCGACTTCTTTCTCCTTCTTGAGTTCGAGATGACGGACCTGAGTACATGCACATAAATCTAAACCGCTAGCAGAAACAATTAAATACGAAATAATATGTACAAAATATAATAGCAGCAGCCAGGCTAACCTTTACAGAATCTTTCTGAGAAACTCCAGAATCCGTAATTATGACAAGCCACTTGATATCGTCATGTTCATTAGCATATTCATACTGCTCGGTTAAGCTCGGATCAGAAGATGGCACATACTCGGCCTAAGAAACCACAAAGATTGGGAAAAAAAGTCACAGGTTAGTCATATGGTAGAGTTCTTCAACAATTCTACTATTAGTACCTTGATATTGGCTTCCCATAGTTCTACCAAAATCTCCATACGTTCTTTCAATAAACCACCTCCTCCCTTTGAGCATACCAGAACACTTGCATAAGCCTCATTTCTGCACCAAATAATATTCATGATACAAGAGCAGAAAATGACTGGTAATTTTCTGAAATCATAGAGCTTATATCAGCCAAGGAAAGAAAAACATTAATCAATCTGCTGACATGAAAAATGATAAACAAAAAGGAAGGAAAAAGAAAAACAATTTTATGAATAAGGATAATAATAAACCTGATAGGTTTATTATGCACACAGGAAAGCTGAATAATTGTTTCCAATGCCAGACTAGTCCCTACAGCACCGGGTGGAGATGATCGCTGAAAACTCATATGTTAGTGCAAGGTAATAATATTATATTAGAAAGGAACATCACAGACACTACAATAACATGCATGGAGACCTAGAAAATAAAATACTAAATCTCCTATTTACATAGCAAAGTAATTTAGGCAAGTTTAAAAAAGATGAAGTAACCTACATGTTCACGCTCCCAAAACTGATGCAGCAAATAGTCATATCGGCCACCTACAGCCACTAAGGTACCATCAACCGCTGATCCAGGGGATTCGTTTCTCAAGAATATCTACCATGAATAGAGTTACTCTGTTATTGCACATCATAAATACAAGCAGGATATTGAAACTAGACTTCAATCAAAATCTTAAATGCCTGAAAATTTTGAGTAATACCTGAAAAAACAAATCTCTATGGTAAAATTCTGTCGGTGGCATGAGGGAATCTATGTATACATGCTTTTCAATTTTCCATACTCTGAGATAGCTTAAGAGGTCAGACAGTTCATCAAGTGCCTTGCGTGTATATATATCTACATAAGCAACATAATTAGTGACACGAAAAAATGAACTAAATCAGCTCATATTAGCTCTCTAGCTATATTGAATACTTGTCTACCTGATGGAAGAGCTCCTCTCAATCTGGGGAGCATCTGGTCTGCATCTCCACAAAACCTTTGGCCTACAGTTTGTAATCTATTAACCACTGCTTCGGCCAGTCTAAGTTCCTGAATACATGAAAAGTAAACATCATAAAAAAAGGATGAACTTACAATCTACAAATACAAAATGATTCCAAAAGGATTTGCCACAAATCTATTCATAAGAAAAGCATAAAAACCTAAATAAACAAATCAACTATAAGAGAAAGTTCAGATATAGTTGTATAAATGAGTTCCCAAACCACCTGCCACAAAATTCTAACATAGCTTATTTAGTTCAAGAGAAGGCATATTTCATAGTTAAATTAGCAAGATATTACAAATTGATAGGACCAATAAACCTATACAAGCTAAAAAAGGACTAAAGCAGAACGAATCTCTTTGACAGACAAATTCCCAGGGGTAGCTTCATGATCATGTATCCAAAAGACACTAATCAACACTTGTCCACTGAAATGTTGGAGGGTATCCTATTCTGAAATATTTCATCACGCTTCACTGACCACATAGTGACATAACCCACATCATATAGCTCAGCCGATAGCCACACAAAAATACAAAATGATAGACCCTTGTTTCCCCAAAACCATGTAAAAAATGTACACATATTTTGAACATGATGCACAATGCACCCAAAGCACTCCTACCTTGCTGACGAGTTTGTTCTAGAAATTGGAATTGCCATAGTACAATGCAAAAACAAGTGACGGCCAGACTTTGAGCTAGTTATGCCTAGAATAAAAGCAATAGGATAAATTTTCTTCTTCAGCTAATCTAAGCTGCAGTGTTTCTGCAATGTAGCGGTGCACATTAAAATCTGTGACGTACATCAGTACCTTAGCCTTCCAAATAAGAGTGAAACTGGGGAAGGAAGTCGGTTCAGAGTTTTTTTTAATAATAACTAAGAAAGCATTAAAAAGACACTTAACTAGAATCTGCCACAAAAATATCTGGTCTCTGGAGTATCTGTTACTGATGATGGCTTAAGCGCATTCATAAAAGTGAAAGAAAGTCACCAATGGACGCATATAATAATTTAAAGGGTTTTCCAGGACTAGGAATTTTATTAAACAGAACTCAGACTTCCTACCACAGAAGAATCAAAAGAGCAATATCAATCAAGGGAAAAATAAGAGACGAGTGATAATATAATATATAAAGGCAGCTCCCTCACCCAAGGTTCTTCCCAGACAGAGATTCCTTGCATGCCACCATATTACTCATTGAGGGGCAAAATACATTAAAAATAAATAAATAAAAACAACTTTCAGAGGTTCAAACCCCTATAGGCTATAGCTGAGTCCCATTCCATTGGAAACCACACTTATTTCTAATCATTCTATGCCACAGGGATTTAGCAATATCTACCAAAGAGATGCTAGTTATAACCGAAAAATCAAAACCCAGACTTCATCTTCGGGAGAAATGGGACTACTAACAAGATCCTAACTCCCTAAATGACAACTTCCATTGACCTCTTAACCACAAGAGGTCTCTCATTATCATCTACATCCACTCAGCACCACTTAGGGGGAGCGTAAGATGGAACAAGTGCTAAGGAATAACAGAGATTTCCCTCAACAAGATTTTTTTTATTCCTATTCCTCATCAAACATCCCTACATTCTCCGGCCAATACCACAACTTCAACATCACCACCACAACCTTCAATTCTTCAAAAAAGCAGACCCACTTGAACTTTCTAATAATCTCCTTACTCATCTACTTATAGTTGGTGTCCACAATTGCATACTTCCTTTTGATCCCAATGATAACAATCTGAATGGAAAAGGGTGAGGCTTCATGAAGGTGCTGCAGAAAGGGACTGCCAGCACAAAATCTGCTCCAAAGGACCACAAATACACTACAACAAGATACAATTCTCAGATGATTATCCTGCAGCACAAAAGTTAGCAATTACAGCTAAAATGATCATACCTGAAGAAGCTGACGCCTGATTACTACCCATTTTGATTTCCGTTCAGCGGACTGAGGAGGCAGAGAACCCAGCATAGATAAAATCTTGATTGGGATATTCACAAAGCTTTCGTCAGAATAAACAAATCAGTAAAGCTATATATAATCTATTCATAAGCAATCACCTCAGCTACTTTCTTTCTGTGCTCAGCCTTAATTCCTGCCCAAGACCACATTGCATTCAATAGATTACCATGACTCAGGTGAATATGTAATGATTCTGGGTTGAAAAACTGCATCAAGATATCAATAGTCGCCTATCCAACAAGAACCAAAGAATTCCAAGCGAAGATTCAGCAAGAGAATAAATGGTAAGAAACCTAAAATTCACAAACAACATGCATGTGATCATAACCAAAAAAAAAGAATGTCAAAAACAAGCACCACAACCCAATGAAGTTAAAGCTTAAGTAGAATCCAGTAAAAAATAAAAGCAGAAGGTATATGCTAGTTCTTATTTTTCAGCCTGAAATCGGAACTTGTTACATTCCATTATCTTGTCTGGAAAAGCTACTCACACCAAACCCACAAGTTCAAAAAATTTCAAATATTTTTCTTTTGCGGGAAGAAAGATTTATGAGACAAGATAACTCCACAACTCTTGTCAGTCTTGTGATGCCAATATTATCAAAATTACACCTGATGACAAGCTGGGTGACCAAATTACATCAGCCATCTGGGTAAAATGCAAAACAAGAATGTCCATTAATCAAGAAGGTCCTCCAGCCAGCCAGATCAGTAGCCTCATTACCTTAATTTGTCACTTTGGCATTCTTTATTCCAAGCATCACAAAAACAAAAATTTTTGCAAATTTACCAGGATTGTAGTTACACATTAAGGTGGATAACAATAAATGTACTAAGAAAACTATATTTCTCATTGCTCCAAGAGTTTTCTTCTTAATACGCATATACTATCTTTAGACTCTTCTCAATGCTTCATGTAGTCATGTGGATATCTTATGTCAAAACCCTAGTGGCATCCTTGACATATGGTATTCTCTCATGAATATCTAGTTTATCAATGAAAGATTATTCTTCAGAGGGAAAGATTTTGTGGTTTATGTAGCCAACCCCATATTTCTGGGATTAAGGCTTGGCTTTGTTGTTGTTGTAGTGAGAATGTTAGAAGCAGCCAACAGAGAAACCAAGGGTGTCCAACTTGCATGCATGTGTGCCAAGCTACAAGAAGGCAAGTTTCAGTACGTCTCATACCAAATCTGATTATAGAATAAAAGTTACGTACCTTGATAATCTCGGCTTCTGTCAGAGGTGAAGCACCTCCAATTATATCAAAATCACCCTACAGATCAACAATAACAACAATTTAAAGACGATAACATGAATTTATAAACACAACGAAGGGTGTAAAAATATTATCATCAAGAGGGAGGATATGGAAAGATCACCTGAAGGTAAACATTTGGGGGTGAATGGCCAATTGCTCTCCTGTAAACAGATGATATCTCATATCTTTTGAAAGACGATTTCTACATGCAATGAGAAACCATATATTTATATCAACACAATACAGAATTTTCCTACAGTTTGAGCAAAAGTGTATGACATTTATTACCATGCAAAGTAGTCAGATTATATACCTTCCAAACACTTTTAGGGGGTGTTTGGTTGAAGCTCAAAAGATGGAGGCATGGGTTTAGAATGACTTAAACCCATACCTATATTTGTTTGAGAAAATTTCATTTTCAAAACTATAACCTCAAACTCTCAAGGTATGGGGTTTAGAAACCTTGGGGGGAGGTGGGTATTGCTCCTACCTATTCTCTAGAATTAAAAATAAAAGAAAAAGGCATGGATTCCTACAAATAACCAAACACAAGGTATAAAAAATCAAGTTCCAACACCATATCCCTTAGAGAAAAAGAAAAGGTAAAGCATGGTACAATATTTTGGCCTATCAAACACTTTCCATCTTACCATAAGAAAACTTGACCCAAGAATTCCACTTGATGAGAGAGAAACGTGATAAACAGATTTTTACATTTCAATTACCTGATTTACTGATGCCCATTTGACAAAGGGCAAGCGTAACTCATGAGAAAGCTCAACCATGTCTCCGCCTTGAGTTAATAGCTTGATAGTACTCCTTTTTTTTTAAAAAAAAATTAACTTTGTAAGTAACTTGAAAGGCACTGCAGAGTACTAATTAAGACAAGGGTCTAAAGCAACTTCAAAAACAGACCTGCCTGAAACTGCAAAGTCATCCATCAGACGTAATGTTTTGAGCTTCAAATGTTTTGCGCAATGCCTTTTAAACACTTCCCTACTTGCTTCTACTACATAATCATGAAACTCAGATTCTACTTCCGAATACTGGGAAACAGAAGTCATGTCTTTCATTGAGAGATGATGTTGATTGCTTCTGGAGGCTAGCATTTCTTCATTGAAGATGGCACCCACAACTTTGTCATAAACACTTGTATCCTCAGATGTTTGCATGGTGTGTAAGAAATCTGCATTAAGAAGAGACTTCACTTCAAAATTTAGAAAATCCAGACTTAAGAAATCCAAAAGCCAAGGTAAGTCACAAAGGAGACAACATCAACCAAGTGGTTAATAACCATTGAAAGTATGCAGAAAAATTTCACTTCACAACCACAAAAAGTTCTAAATAAATACAAATCCAATGAAATGCAAGGACAATAACAATCAAGTCATGCATACCTGTTGAAGGTAGGTCATAGAGAAATAAGAAGCAGAAGCATATAGTGATACAGCTGACAAAGTACAGATAGTGTCTTTAATAGACATACGATCCATTTTTAATGTGCACTCAGCCACTAATAACATGGAGATTTGTAGATTATTAAGTTGTTACAGTTGCACAAGCATTATAAAGGGATTAAGATAAACACACACACACACCCACACCCACACCCACACCCACACCCACACACACGCATGCACGCAAGCACACACACATATTATTTGATACAACAATAAATTGTTTTCATTTGTAGACATCATGATATGATCATGTCACAATTAAATTCCCATTATGTTATTAGAACTTGTCACTTAACCCACACAATGCCTAGATTTTGAATGCGACAATCAGAATTCAAGTTTCTTCACATGAAACTTTATCGAAGAATGCACAAAAGTTCGATCACTATAGAATTCTAACTCTCTACAGAACTGTTATTTTAAGTGTTTTAAGGATGTCCCAAAAAGATATGGAGTACATCTACTAAATAATTATTTATAGAGAATTAAATCCAAAAGTTTTTAGAAAGACATAGGGAACACCCTAGCAAAACATTGCTCCCTTATAAGAAATATCATTTCCTAGGAACGAGAGGTTCATGCATTTATCTCTGTTACTTACTATCTAATAGTTCATACTCCATGCGAGGTGGAAATGCATCTTGAAGTAGTTCAATAGCAGATGGACGGTCAGCAGGAATAGAAGACAGGAGTCGTCGTAACAAGGAGGCTTGGTCTGGAAACTCAGAAACCCAGGCTCTAGGAAGCTCTCCTTTTTGCTTCAGATCTGAAAGAACAATGTGCCTCTCCATTGCCGTTTCAAAAGGATGCCATAATTCAAAAAATACAACTCCCAAACTGTACATATCCGCCTGCAACCATCACTTACAAAATATTTACATCCACCATGCTAAGGTAACTACAAGAGTACAAGTAAAAAACATGCCACAAAAGAAACATAAATAAAGACCAGACACAGTTCATCACCTTCTCATCAATCTTCGGCCATCCTTGCTCAATTTCTGGTGCAGTGTAGAAATATGTACCTATTTGACCAGTACCATCAATCGAAACACCAGGCGCATCTGAAGGAAAAGCTATGTCCTGATCCAGCTGTTCAAGTTTCAAGAACTTGGCTGCAATACACAACAGTTATGGTCCATAAATGAAATTTTTATACCATCTACCTATCTGTAATGAGCATCGAAGTGAGAAAAAGAGCATACAAAAAATAATAGCTATTAAATCTTAGAGACTTTTGGATTCGAGACTTCCAACATCATAAGATACATGCTACAGAAGGAAAACTCTGTTTCTCAGTAGAACATACTACAAATGCTAAGATAATTTCAGTAATTTGGTTTGCTTCAGTAACCAGCTCCCTCTTGCTGTTATCAATACATCACAATTACCATACAATGTTTTCTAAAAAGTTTTACCTAAACTGTCAGGTAGCGCACATAGATCTACAATCTCATACCAGTTTTTTTTTCTTTGACATGATTCGAGTCATTAGACACCAAGCAAAGCTTAATCAATAGGATGTTAACCAGGCAGTGATCCGAAATTCCATTTCCACAAAATTAATATCAGCAGCCAAAATGAAACATTTAATTCTACAGAACGTCAGATCTATATCAGCCAAGAGAGGTGTTATCCCATTATCCCCATGACTTTCATGCTGAAACATGGACTAGCTTCCAAAAGTGACAACAGATCACTAAAATTCTTGTAATAACTACTCCAGATCATAAATATATTTTAGCTGAAAAACTGAGGCATACCAAGGCCGAAATCACCAATTTTAATATCATTGCGAGCATCAAAGAATATGTTATTCGGCGTTAAGTCACGATGGATGATTCCTTGTCCATGTATGTGTGCTAAACCTTCGACAATTTGGCGAAATAAATGCCAAGCTAAGTCTTTGTCAAAATGACGGTATGAATCAAACAGTTGACGGAGAGTCCTGCACACATTTTTGGAAATGGAATTATTAACAGGATACAATACACAAATATTTCAAATGCTAAACTGGATACACCTAGGATATATTGATCAACCACCATAATATAATAGAAGCAAGATATAAAAAAAAACAATAAACATAAAATGCTAACAAATAGAACCCTACAAGACATTGCGTTCCTAATACACTAGCCATCCTTTTCAACAGGCCAGCAAACTTTCCATCAAATTCTTGAAACAATACTTGTACATATGCTTATCCCCTATTCATAAATTTCTCAAAATCTCAACCCCCCCCCCCCCCCCCCCTCCACTCCCCTCCCTCTCTCTCTCCAAGGAGGACATCATCATAATAACTTTTTCTGGAAACAAGGCAACAACATACAATTTTTAAGAAAATCATTCAAGAACCAACACAATAGCACTTTACCTTAGATTAAATATTAATTTCTTTTGCAGGAAATTGAAAAGAAAAGATCAAGGATCAGTAAAGGCAAAAAAATGCAATAAAATATTTGACTAGGTCCAGCCAAAAAACAAGCACAACAAACTCAGTATTCTGAGAGTTAGTCTCACAGAACTCACTCCCAATATTATGTTCCACAAGAACATAAGAGTTGACCTAATATGTCGATAACAATTCATAAGGAGTCAAAACAAAAATAAAAAGAATTTCTAAAAGGACATCTCTGTAAGGAGGACCAACATGCCTGACATGCTTTTTCTAATTGGTTGGAAAAGGCTCGTGAACAATTATATATAGGCACAAATAATACCTAATTAACACACAAAAAAAAAATTACAACTTCTTAAGAACTGTAAAAGCCATTAAAAGAGAATTGGATAAAAGTAAAATAAAATAAAGTGCTTCTTATACTGTTAAAGAGTTGGCATAACTTAAACGTTTAGATAACAAATCAACTCAAGGCATTGGAAATGTCAAATATAAAAAGTTAACCTAGGACAATATTCCATTTGGATGTACAGATACGGTGACTCAAACATATCTTCCTGTCCAACATTATCAGACAAACTTCCCCCCTTGTAACTGAAGCTAGAGCTTCTACCAGTCCTCGAACCCCACATGCTATCTTCCAGATTTCCTGCAACCCCTGTTTCAATCCATGCCTGAAAATTTGTAGAGGACAATAAAAATGAAAAGAGATCAAAGTCTAAATAACCATTTCATGTTACTGAAAGAACCATCACAAAAACTAAAACAAAGTGTTATAACTAAATTATAACAATTTAGAAAAAATAATAGCAGAAAATAGAGTATTATGAAAACAAGCCAGCCAAAAAGAATCACTGATGAAAGAGATACCAGCAAAAACACAAAGTAATTGGATACTTGGATAGTAGGACTCGTAATTTTTTATTTAAAAATGCAATATAAAATGAACAGGCATGGCTGCTGATGTAACACTAAGTCATAACTTTTTCAAAAGGCTCCACTTAAGGTTGTGAAAACTGAAAAGACATAAGCATAAATATTTGGAAAGAACAGACTGGCATGCCTGTAGTATCCTATACCCTCCCTCCCTCCTGAAAAAAGGGATTTGGAAATTAACAAAAAGACTTTCACCTTCAAAAAAAAAAAATTCCACATAAACATCAAATGAACCCATGACGAAAATAGAAAAGATGCAAAGATACACTATGAAAAACCTTAAAATGAATAAAATAAAATCAACCTGATAGTAACGGACAACATGTTGATGCTGCAAACGAGCAAGTGTCGCCACTTCCCTAAAAATACACATCACCTACATTATCAAATGGCCAAACACCTAAAATCCCGACAATAAATGGAGAACCACTCGTGATATAGTGTCGATTTACTAGAGATAGTTAGGTCTTTACAAAATAAGAGCTCTTTTTTCAGTAATATGTCATTGTTATAAAATGGACACGAAGAGAATCCAAAGCACCACAAGACGACTTTTCTTCAACATATTCTTCCAAGCATTTCTTGGTTACTCAAAAAACAGTTACATTTTATACTGTCTATTTCCTATTCCATCTAAATGATCAATATAAGTATTCTTTAAAAGGGAAGAAAAAAAACTCAAAATTAATTCAAGAAAAACATATGTAGGAAAATGATACACTACCTCAATATGCGATCGTTGACAGGTGGACTTTTGTCCTTGAGACGAATCATTTTAAGAGCATATTGCCTCCCATCAAGCTTATTTTTGCACAAGACGACATGACCAAAACCGCCATGACCTATCTCCCAAAAGAATTACGTAAGAAATTGACTAAACCCTATTTAAATAAATACTTCTTGCATTCCTTAAATATGGCATCATGTTGACTTTGACACTATTCACACACTATCCTATGACTATATATTTAAATTTATATAATTCGTCTTTATTTTACTTTTTAGATATCAACTCTTTGTAACTTTTTACTTATTGATAATCAAAGTTACTAATATTCATAGTTTTGTGATGTTGTAATATTAATGGAAAAGGGAAGTATTGTCACACCCCGGTAATCCCCCCTTTACGAAAACCAAAACCTTGCGAGAACTACCGGTGTGCTACCGTCACGTATTCAAACGTTAAGGCTTTAAATCATAATTTTGCGGCGGAAAACATAAAACTTTTAAATAAAACTTCAAAATGCCAAACTCAATCAAACATATAATCTGGAACCATTATGACCCTTATCAAAATATATGAAACACATATTAAACCAAATCCAAACCAGTTTCAAAATATCTAAAAAACGTTAAGTCAAATAAAACAAGGAAAATAAATTACTCTCAACTCATCTCAGAATGCATGCAAATCCCCGCGATACATGTCAAAAATTTGCTCCCCAATATTACAAGTGTAAATATTGGATCATTACAAGTCAGTGAAAGGCAAAGGCCAAGACTAAAAGATCACATACAAAGCACGTAATACTGAGTACATAAAGGTTACAAAAAACAAAATAAACGTGATGATTCTTAAGAGTAAATGCATGACATTCCTACTCGAATAACAATCCTTTACTCAAATTAACTCATTGTTTAATTAATAATAAGGATTAAGCAAAAGACAAGGTTGTCTCTCCATGTCTCAATCAGGAACATCAAAATAAATAAATAAACACATGCATTCTCGTGAGAGGGCATCAAAAACAGTATAAATCCAGATAACGGGCGCGACTCCGTCACCATAACTAGATGAGATCTCAAGATTCTCAACTAACCCCAATTTCAAGTTTAAAACTTTATAAAAGAGACTCGTAGATCATACGGCCTCCAAGAGAAGCCACGAATAATACCCCTTAAAACCCCAACCCTTGATTGTCAATACTCTAGCCGTGCACTAGCCAAAAATTTTATTGCTTATCCTTCTTTTACTTTACGTAATTTACAGTTTAACAAATCACAATTTCAAATCACATAAATCACGTAAAGTGAAAGAAGGATAAGCAATAAAACTTTAGGCTAGTTGTAATCCCCCGAAAATTATGAGATATTGATTACATTTTATCAAAAATATTTTCTATACATTAATATAATATATATATATATATATATATTTCCAAAATAAATTGCAAATTATTCGTATTATTTAATTAAATCCTAAAACTTAAATTTTTTTCACAAATATATTTTTCTTTTTATTATTTTCCTAAGAAACTCACTAAGCCCAATTACCTAAACCTAGTACTACTCTTTTATTAAAACTATACTACCTAACCCTAATCCCATTTATTTCACTAACTCAAAAAACACTAAACACTCTCCCTCTCCTTGTCGTGCACCCCTAGTCGTCGCCGCTCACTCGCCACCGTCGGTGAGCCACTGCCAGCCAGCCGATCTTTCCTCTTTTCTTCTCCCTTTTTCACTTGTTTTCTCCCATGAATTTATGCCCTAGTATACATGTTATATGAAATTGTATATTGTGTTTGTATTGATTATTTTTTTTATATAGGTTAAATTCATTTTGAAAATGTATAGGATTATGATATAATGCTGATGTAATGCCCTCTTCAATTATATTCTGCCAATTTGATGTTATGTTCTTTATAATGCCCCTTGTCGTGGGTATGTAGCAATTACCGTGGCCGAGTCAAGGATACTGGACGAATTTGGGAGATTGATAATTGTTTTATTAGGGATCATTCTTTAGTATGTGGACTTTAAATTTTGGGTGGAAGGAAATCATGCGTAGCAATGTGGGTGTAAAACTATTT
This sequence comes from Dysphania ambrosioides, assembly GCA_026401315.1. Classification (NCBI taxonomy): domain Eukaryota; kingdom Viridiplantae; phylum Streptophyta; class Magnoliopsida; order Caryophyllales; family Amaranthaceae; genus Dysphania; species Dysphania ambrosioides. The sequence goes on along the minus strand of CM048663.1, from coordinate 30,296,521 downwards.
GACTTATCTATATAATGCTTGGATGATAACTACATTATTTTATATCATACCTTAGCTATTGGAATGAGTATTGGATATTGTACGTGGGAGTGTATCTGGGGACTGTAATTTGGATTTGGTGGATTTGGTTAGTAAAAGTTTTGAAGTGTTTATTTTTGGCTACCGAAAATGAGTATTGTCAAACTTGATACAATTACTCTATGCATAGTATAAAGTCTCCTTTGTCTTCAATTCTTCTTTTAGATTTCTATCTAAGTGGTCATAGTGTTATTAAGATAAATTTGGAGTTTCGTATGGTAGTTATGTTGCATTTTAGGTGCAATATGTGCACACCTTTATTAATCTGTTTATCAAAATAAGAGTACTTGGGTTACCTCAAGAATTATGAAGTACTTTGTTTTTTGCTGGTTTTATGGTCCTATGTGGGCAATGCAAAAGGTTTTGTTGTGATTAGTAGTTACAACCAACAATTAAAAATATTGAGTACTCGGTAACTTGAAGCAAGTTTAATAGTTTAGGCATTTCTTATGCAAATCTTTTCCATTTAAATCTAAAAAGAAATTGGGATGATTTTAAAGTCTTCAAAAATTTAATATGGTTGCTTTAAATTTTGGGTATTGGTGAATTGATTTAGGTTGTATAATTTGGTGTAGGAGAACACTTTGTAGAAGGTGCTTAATAGTAGAGAAAGTGGCCACCCGTTTATTTTATTCCAGGTATGTACAAATTACGAAGAACGTTACCTTTAGGAGCATGATCTAGGGTGAAATGCAAACTTAGTATCATGTTTAGGGAACCTTTTGGAAGAGATTGTTTGGTTATCTATTTGAAAGAATTCATGTACTTTATATTAGGGGCGTGATTTGGTATTGTTGGTGAGAAATCGTGATTTATTAAATTGGTATTAATTTATTAATTAATCTATAAGGTTGTTTATTATTACTCTTTTATTACTCATAGTATGCTTGGAGTAAAGGTGAATTTTTAAGTCTTAATGACAAGGGTAGTTGACTTTGTTCACGTTGAGATTGAAATTAAAAGGTTAAAAAGTACAGTACAACAGAGATTGATTTTGTAACTGTAATGTTTGCATGTGCGCGCTGTGGTGATTGGGTATATTGAGTTTAAACAGTAAATCACGTAAAGAGAAAGAGGATAAGCAATAAAACTTTGGGCTAGTGCACGTTTAGAGTATTGATAATTGATAATCAGAGGTCAAAGTTTCACGGGGTATTATCCGTGGCTTTTATTGGAGGCCGTGTGATCTACGAGTCTCTCTTTTATAAAGTTTTAAACTTTACCATCTGGATTTTATATTGTATTTTGATGCTCTCCGACGGAAATGCATGGGTTATTTATCTATTTGATGGCCTAATCAGAACATGGGGGAGACAACCTTGTCTATTGCTTAATCCAAGTAATTAATTAATTTATCATATCAGTTGAGTAAAATGTTGCGTGATACGTTCTTGCATTATGTACTTATCTTATTTAATTATTATATCAACTGTTATACTTTGTAATTTGTATGTACTCAACTTGTTGATTACATGTTTTGTGTGTTTTTTGTTTGTCATGGCTTGTACTCCCCCGAAAAATAAGAGATTTCGATTACATTTTATCGAAAATATTTTCTATGTATTAATATAATACATATACTTTACATATAGACATATATTTACATACATATTTCCAAAAGAAATTGCAAAATATTTTATTCTTTTTAATTAAATCATAAACTTAAAAATCTTTTCTACAAATTATATATTTTTTATTTTCCTAAGAAACCCGCTAAGCCTAAACTACCTGAACCTAGTACTACTCTTTTATTAAAACTAAAATACCTAAACCTAGTACTACACTTATACTAATCATATACTTCCTAAACCTAAGCATTTTACCTAAGTCTAAACTCTTCATAAAAATAAAAAAACTCAAAGCCCAAATTCCATTATTCACGTACAACTCCTAAACCCCCACCCCATTATTCACACACAAATCCTAAAACCCCACCCCATCATTCACGTACAAAAAAAAAAAAGGAAAGCACAAAAACCCTCCTCCTTCCCGTGAACCCCAGCCATGCCGCCGCCGCTTCCTCTCCTTGCCGCCGTCCACCGGCGCCGCGACCGTCGTCGGTCTCTTCTTCTTCCCTTGTTTTTCATTCTTTTCCCCTTAATTATTATGCCTAGTATGCATGTTTTATAAATTATTATATGATACCTATATGATTTTACTATGGGTTGAATTTATATTGAAAGTATATAAATTTGTATTTTCTATAAATTATTTTTATACATCCTACAAGTTTTCATGCATAAATAATAAGGCTAGGTATGCTAGTATCATGAATTAGGGTTTTTGATACAAGGGTTTTGATTTTTACATAAAATCTTAATTATTTTGTGAATCATCTATGTTAAATTTTATAGGGTTGTTATTTAAATGAATTTTCAGATTTTATGATAATATATTTTGGTATAAAAATATTAGTTTTCATGATTTAAAGCTTAGATTCTTATACTAGTATTTGTTTCATGAAATTTTGACTATAATATGATGTATTTTGATAAAAACTTAATATTATGGTATTTGGAATAAATTTTCAGAATATTATACATATTAGATTATAGTTTAATTGTTGAGATTTCATGTTTTAAAGTTTGAAATTGTATACTATTAGTATATACATTAAATTAAGATTATTTTATGATAAATTGAGAGTAATTTGAGTATGCTACATAAAATACAAATTTTCATATTTTAAGAGTTATAAAAATGGAGTTTTATAACATATATTTTAATGAATTTTCTAATAATACTTGTAGTATTGTGTTGGAGATACTAGATTGTGTTTTGGAAGACTTAAAAAGATGTTTTGGAATTGTTTTAAAACCCTAGAAAGGTTAGTAGAATTGCTGTAAATTTTGGATAATGGTGTATTGATTTAGGTTGTATAATTTGGTGTAGGAGAGCACTTTGTAGAAGGTGCTAACTAGTAAGGAAAGTGGCCACCCGTATATTTTACTCCAGGTACGTACAAATTACGAAGATCGTTACCTTTAGGAGCATGATTTAGGGTGAAATACAAACTTAGTATTTTGTTTAGGGAACCTTTTGGATGAGATTGTTTGGTTATTTATTTGAAAGAATTCATGTTCTTTATATTAGGGGCATGTTTTGATATTGTTGGTGAGAAATCGTGATTTATTAAATTGGTATCAATTTGTTAATTAATCCATGAGTTTGTTTATTATTACTCCTTCATTACTGATAGTATGATTGGAGTAAAGGTGTATTTTTATAAGTTTTAATGACGAGGGTAGTTGACTTTGTTCAACAGGTTTAAACAGTTGATATTGAAATTAAAAGGTTAAAAATTACAGTATAACAAAGATTGATTGTGTAACCGTAATGTTTGCATGTGTGTGCTGTGGTGATTGTGTATATTGAGTTTAAATAGTAAATCACGTAAAGAGAAAAAGGATAAGCATAAAACTTTGGGCTAGTGCATCTAGAGTATTGACAATCAGGGGTTGGAGTTTCACGGGGTATTATCTGTGGCTTTTAATGGAGGCAGTGTGATCTATGAGTCTCTCTTTTATAAAGTTTTTAAACTTAAAATTGAGGTTAGTTGAGATCTCATCTAGCTATGGTGACGAAGTCGCGTCCGTTTCCCATCTGGATTTTTAAATTGTATTTTGATGCTCTCCGACGCGAGTGCATGGGTTATTTATCTTTTGATGTCCTAATTAGGGCATGGGGGAGACAACCTAGTCTATTGCTTAATCCAAGTAATTAATTTATCATATCAGTTGAGTAAAATGTTGCGTAATACGTTCTTTCATTCTGTGTATATCCTTTATTTATTTGCTATTTCAACTACTTATTTACTAAGCTTGTTGATTACGTGTTTTGTGTGTTTTTGGTCATGGCTCTTACCTATAAATGACAATGTGATGATCCAATACTTACATTTGTATTATTAGGGAGCAGATTATTGACAAGTCCCCATATGAGCATACATGCATGGGTGGGTTGAGAGGAGCGTTGTTTTAATTTGGATTTCATAATAAATTACGTTTGTTTGGTTTGATTTTAGATTGTTGGTTTTGGATTTGAGTTGAAAGTTATTTTGGTACTTGCAGTAAGGGCCGTAATGGTTCCAGTTTGCTATGTTAGGATTTTGTTTTACGTTTAATGTTATTTCAAAAAGTCTTGATTTTCTGCTGCAAAACATTGTTTTATAGCCTTAACTTTCGAACACGTGGCGGTAGCATACCGGTAGTTTCCTAAAGGTTTGGTTTTCGAAAAATGGGAATTACCGAGGTGTTACATGGCTTTTGCCTATAAACAACACTGTGATGATCCAATATCTACATTTGTATTATTAGGGAGCAGAGTATTGACAAGCATTCATGCAAGGGTGGGATGAGCGGAGTGTTACTTTAATTTAGTTTTCAATTTAGTTTGTGTTGGTTTTGAGTTGAATTTAGACGATTGGTTTGGATTTGAGTTGAATTTAGACGATTGGTTTGGATTTGAGTTAAACGTTATTTTGGTACATTACAGTAAGGGTCTTAACGGTTCCAGTTTGTTATGTTAGGAGTTTGTTTTACGATTAATGTTATTTCAAAAAGTCTTTTGGTTTTCCGCTGCAAAACTCTATTTTATAGCCTTAACGTTTGAACACGTGGCGGTAGCACACTGGTAGTTTCCTAAAGGTTTGGTTTTCAAAAATTGGGAATTACTGGGGTGTTACACTAGTGCACGTCTAGAGTATTGAGGTGTTTCTTGGAGGTTATGTGATCTATGAGTCTCTTTTATAAAGTTTTAAATTTGAAATTGAGGTTATTTGAGATCTCATCTAACTATAGTGACGGAGTCACACCCGTTTACCATCCCCCCTCTGACGAGAGTGCATGAGTTTATTTATTTTGATGTTCCTGATTAATCCAAATTATTAATTAATTAAACAATGAGCTAATTTGAGTAAGGGATTATTATACGAGTAGGAATGTCATGCATTTAATCTTATGAATCATCACGTTTATTTTGTTTTTTGTATCCTTTATGTACTCAGCTTTGCTGATTACATGCTTTGTGTGTGATCTTTTTGTCATGGCCTTCGCCTTTCCCTGGGAGCAGATTTACGTTTGTAATATTGGGGAGCAGATTCTTGACAGGTATAGCGGGGATTTGCATGCATTACTAGGATGAGTGGAGAGTAATTTATTTTCCTTGTTTTGTTTTACTTAACGTTTTCTAGATATTTTGAAACTGATTTGGATTTGGTTTGATAGGTGTTTCATATATTTTAATAAGGGTCGTAATGGTTTCAGATTGTATGTTTGATTGAGTTTGACAATTTGAAATTTTATTTGAAAGCTTTATGTTTTTTGTTGCAAAATTCTAATTTAATGTCTTAACATTTGAACACGTGGCGGTAGCACACTGGTAGTTCTTTCAAGGTTTTGGTTTTCGAAAAAGGGAAATTATCGGGGTGTTACAAGTATTTATATACCCTTCGTGTTGCTTAGTGTCATATTTTGTAGATAAAGGAAATTTCATCTAACACAGTTAACAAGTACGGGTAAACAAAGAGTTTCCCATAGAAGGTCAACGAAGGAAAATTGTGGTTTGTGGGTTTTAATATAGGCTAATAAATGTTGACTAAGAGAGTAAAGGGTTTATAGTATAAGAAACTTTTCATTGAACAGTTGGTGACAAGTGACTTATTCTAAGCTACAAGTAACATGTTTATTCTTGATTTGAGCTACAAGTGAAGTAAGATCAATAAGCCAAAAGGATTGGTATTTCAGCTTGATGTAAGTTTGTATACATGCATAAGAGTATAGGACAAGTGACATAACTATGAGCAACAACACTTAGAATCAAGTTGAGCCAAGGCAATTGGATATTAAGTTTGGTATAATGCACTGGATAGAGTTTTAAGATTCTCAATCTCTAAAGAAGAGAGTAAACATCACACTAATTTGATAGCGTGAATGGGAAGATCCTGATTTTTATTTTATAATGGTGGAAGGAGGATTCTATTTTAAATATGTTTCATTTGATAGTCCTATAAGGTCCAAAAGTATTAATTACAAAGCATTTTCCAAGGAAGAGACTATTAAATCAGCAATTTAACTTACCAAGTGGCTGTAGCTCCTCAAAGTCATTAAGATACCGAGAATTTTGAAGAGATGTATCTTGCCCCTGAAAATCCGACACTGGCTCCCAAAACTCAGCTATTTCTGAATTGATCTGCAGCAAAATTGAGCATAGATAATCAAGCATAAAGATAGAACCACCATATACAAATATACTGGAGAATGAACCAGAGAAGACAGAGGAAATCATCAAAACCATGTAATGATGGAAAACATGATTAAAATTCTTGCTGTACAGAGTAGGTGAGTTAGTAGCTACATCCCGTGTCCATTCCGATATAACCTGAAGAAAATGGCATAAAAAGCTCCTAAGTATGGTGAGCATAAACACAAATCATGAATACAGCACATTCTGTACAATATAAGTATAAAACAAAAATGTCAACGCATACTCCGATACTATGCAACTCAGATGCTATCTTTGGCAAAGCCTTTGCAAGCGGACCTATAGAGCCACAAGCCAAGCGAAGAAGATGAGCCTGTTTGAAATAAGAAATCATTATAAACAACTTACAGTTATAGTCCACAAAAAAAAAAGAGACAATAAGCTAAAAAAAACACAAAAATTACCATGACTAGATCACTTTTGATACTTTGAGATGTTTGACCATCTCTCAAAGATGCATTAGAAGACTTTAAAGACCCAGTTTCTAGATCATTAATGTCATCAAAGAATGAAAAGGAACCTTCAGAGTCGTCCTCAATATCCTGAAAATGCATAAATCAAATATCTTAAAGATAAAGAACACAGAAGAACAGGATTGGAAATAACATTCTTTGTTACTTGAGTTAATCTGTCTCCAAAGCTCTTGATCCCCTTGTGAAATAAAAAACCCTACACAGCCATGACTAAATTCTTCCCAATGGACATCCTAACAATAGACAAAAGAAACATCCTATGATAAAAAGATGTATCTAATATGAAGCCCTGACCTCCATCTTAAAAGGGTGCGACCCCAACTGGTATTCCCAGTTAAACAACCAATTACTGCCACACAGCTATGGAACTTTTGGTACTAGTTATGACTTGTAACTAGATGTCATGTTATTGATTTAAATTGCACATCACATGACCTATTACAGCTGCCCACAAATATTTCACATCTCTACTTTTTACTCCATAATCACAACATAGTTCACACCTTTTTCAGTATAAGCTTCAACTAAGAACCGACCCCAAATCGATCCCTATTACAAACCACTAGGTTACTCACTTATAGTTTACAACTCACTCTAGTGCATGTTTGATATTACCCTTATAGATCAAGAAATTACCAAAAATGAAGTGAAAAAGTCAGTGATTGCTGCAGTATAAAAAGGTTTAAGAAACTAGCCAAGCAAATATAACCATCAAATGCAAGCCGACCGTATCAGAATTAAAGAAGGTAAAAGTACTTTACATTAAAAACTTGCTTGCAGCCATAAACGTTTCTACTAGTATTCCAGACAGAATGAGACAGTACCGTATTGTCTTTCTCTACATCAGAACTTGACCCAGCCAAGTCACATGATCGAGATCTACTTGAATCAGTTGTCGATGAAACCTTATCTTCATCTTCACTCACTTCTTTAACAGAATCCAATTTGGAAGGAGTCAAAACTAATTCAGCATGTTGGCTATCCTCCTTCATGCTCTTTTCTTTTTGTTTAAAGTTCTTTTCTACACCTTCATATACTTGCTTTGATCTGGATAAAGCACGGGAAACCCCTGAAGAACTCAGCTCACCTCCATTCCATGATTCTTCATAACCACTGAAAAGATCCATGAAGCCATAAACGAAAGACTCTTTGGAGGGAGCAACTGTTACAGAAGATTTTCCCACATCTGAAGGTAATTGGTCAACTTTGGCCCCATGTGAAGATAGAACCTTCTCAATCAACAAAACACAGAATATCAATGTCAGAAAAAATCCAACATCACATAGGAGTCATAGGAACAGCTGCACATTGTGAAGAACAAATTACGAGCTTAAAGTCAACATAATGTCAATTTTACCTGGGTATGCAAAGGGGTCATAGGAACAACTGCGGAGAGAAACTCCTGAGCAGCTTCAACCAAATTGAAGATCATCACACGTCCTTCTCGAGCATTAGAATTTGCCTAGAACAGTTATGAAATGTAAAATTAAACATCTGCACGATATAATGCACATTTTTTAAAAGTTTAGAGTTAGAGAAAGAAAATGATCCCTACGATGCTGAATAATTAACACAATGTAATGCATCAAGTAGAGGTGGAGGGGCACTTTAGGTAAGGCAAATATGTTAGTTAGGATTAGCTTGGGAAAGAAGCTAAAGCATTCAGTAGAAAGAATAATATATTGAGTGATAAATAATCGTTAGAAAGTTAGTTTAGACTTGGGAGAGCACAAAATTGCTGTTTGTCAAAAAAATAAAAAAGAAAATCCAAAATTGCTCTTGAATCATAAAAACAAAAGGAGGACGATAAGTCTACCCTAGCCAAAAACAAAACTCACTTAGAAATTCCATGTAACATAGTATCCATAAGCGGAATTCCAGAGGAATTTACATTCCTCTAGCCTTCTATTCCTACAAGCAATACAAATTTACCAAAACAAGGGCTGGAAACAATCATTTTACCAACCTCAGAATTTGCGTAACAAAGTTGAGTTCCAATTCTAAAGAATCAGATCTGGCCTAGTTAAGGGCAAAACCAAAGACTGTTCCACGACCTGTTCTTCTTTAGACAAGCAGATCCAATATCCTACCCTATGTGTGCATGAACGAGTCTAAGCCACCAAGCCGCCTCCAATAACCCAACTCTAGACTTCTTCATGCTTAAATGAGACCATATCTTATCAACTAATCACTCCGTTCATTTTCTACCCTTTTCAGTCATTACTCTCATAATCATCTCTATCTTATCAGTTAGACTAATATGGATCCTGAATAGGGTCAAGCAGAAGAAACGGACTTTGGGAGACAAGAATAATCAAGCCTAGATACAAGCCAAGCCCTTGTAAAGAGACATAAACTCCCTTTCACCAGATTAGACTGATTGAGACTTTATATGCCAAAACACATTTCTCATAGAATCACATTTTATAGATTTTGAATTAACCGCATATTTCGGATACAGGATATATAAGCGTGCATGCATGATATTCTCTTAGATAGAAACAAGCCCCCTTTGACCTAAGAAGATTTATAAAGACTCAATCCACCACACTTTACATTATCATCATTGAATCACATTTTCCATCTCAAAATGATTCAAAATTGCTTAATTTTAGACCGTGGCAAAGGCCATCACTATCATGAAACAGTAGCATTTTTCCCCATTGTTCCCACTTCCCACAAGTAATGAAATATTAATTGCTTACTTTAAGACAGTCACATAATTTATCACTTGCCAAAGTGGTAATATTTTTCCCCTTGAGTTTCTATGTGTCATCCCATCCTTTCCAGTCATTTCTTAGACAAGCGCCATTTACTCTCAATCATAGTTTAAACTTCAAAAACATGGTGATTGTTGATTGGTAGAGGTGGCTAACAAATCTAACAGATCAGGATTAGTTCAGGACATTTTGGTCCATTTCATATTCAGATGATATGTCATGTTTTGTTTATTGGTTGGGTCATATGAGAGTTTTTCCAACTAATTCATTATGATGAAATCAATCAATATTAGTCATGATAATTGCTGGGTCAGGTCAAATATATCTTAGGGTCCAAATCAGGGAATGAAATGTAGGGTACAGTTGGGTTTAATAAGACATGGATCAATTTTTCAAGTCTGATGTTTGCTAAATACCAATATGTTTGAGTTTTAGAAGAATGTCAACAGAATACCAGGAAAGAAGTTAATAACATCCACCATATCTGCATTAGGCTGATAGATAAAAGCTTAAATATTTTCACAATGAATTTAAAAAGAATCAAGTTTAAACAACATTTATTGTAATTCTTCTGCTGCTGCATTCGCGTTATTTCAAAGGGTCAAGCACAATGGAAATGTTTTGTTCCCAAAAAAAAAAAAAAAAAAAAAAAAGCCAAATGAAGGGACCTTGTCATTGGGTTGCCACTTGCCAGCAACTAAGAAACTGACAGGAAATTTCCAAAAATAGAGTGCATCCTAATAATTCGGACTCAAAGTGAAAACCAATACCTGCTCATGAAGAAGCACCAGAAGCCTATCAGCATCATTTTCAGACAGACCTTTCTCTGAAGTTAGCTGCACTTTTGGGCACTTGTAAGGATACCCTGGTAAGCACCTAAAACAAATAAAGAAAATGGAAAAGCAGGAGAGGTGGGAAAATGAATTGCTGAGTCCCTAGAGTCGATTTGAGAAAGAGGTGCCAAATGCACATAAATAAGCAAAAGAGCATTAAGAAGCACTAACCGCACAAGTAAATGAACGGAAATATCCATATTCTCATATCCTGAATCCTTTGAGTAAGGCCTGTCATTTATTAGATAAATGAAAGTCAAATTATCAAATGAAATTAAATGATGAAAAAATTAAGAATATAAGTTAAAAGAGGGGAGGGGGGGACCAAAACCTGATATTAATACTGACTTGTGGATGAGACTCTGACATTATTTGACAGTCTTCTTGAAAGATTGCAGATCTGAGAGCATCAAACTGTAAGTTAACAAATCTATGGTTTCAAAAATCCTGTATCAGGCACATTAATACACTAATATCATCCAGTATATATTTATGTACACAAGTCTAATCAGCGTCTCAGGTACACTGGCAAGGTTACCCTTCCAGACATTCCAAGGGAAAGACCATAGTTAAGGCTAATCGACTCTAGGGAGATGGAAAACTTTATATGCAAAATGTTTCATGTTTATAGTCCAAGGAAAAAGTAAAGGTGCAAAATGCAATTATACAGCTTTCCAGGAGAGAGGGTGTTGACATGATTCACATGATACAATATAATCAGACATTCTAAAGACAAACACTATCTCATATGCATATATAAACTCAAAATCGCAGATACAGAAAGGTAGGTTCTAACAGCATAATAAAACACTAAAAAATATGGTACATAATAAGTTTACCACCAGATCCAAGTCAGACACTAACCAAAATAATACTTGAACAATTAAAAGATCAGTAGATAGTTCTACTATAGATCAAAAACGGCTGTCCAGAGGCAAACAAAATAAGCTGCTAACTACTTCAGAGATCCTTATGTATTCTTCTGCAGAAACTATGCCTGGACCTAGAGGCAGTAAATAAATACTGCAATCAACTTTATTTATCCTTCCAGTAGTTTTGCAACATGAATCCTATTTCTTCCAAAATTCTCCTCCATAAAGAAAGGGTTATGAATGTAATCAATTTAACTGTTGCTGCTCTGTTTTCTAGTTCCTGATAATACAAACAGATCCTCAAATCGCACACACCCCTCCACCCCCCCCCCCCCCCCCCCCCCCCCCCCTCTCTCTCTCTCTCTCTCCCCCCCTAAGGCATTAAATTAAACATCAATAAACCATCTTTTTCTACTATCTAGTTCTCCTTGACATTTAAAATTCCTTCATACACCTTACAGATGGAAACTACCAAGCATCAACACACAAAACGACTCAAGATAATGATTGAAGACATCTTCCAAGGGATTCTTATAGCTGATTAAGACCTCTTTAGAAACAGAGATCACAAAGTATGCCTCCTTCCAACTGTTTTCCCCTTTCAACAGGTGACAGTAAAACAATAGCCTCTTCTTCTGCCTAATAAGATACATCAATCAAGAAGAACATTTAGATGACATCCCCAACAATTCACAAGCAAAAGTGCCAACCATTGTATCATAGACTGCATCCTGGTCCTAAAGAACATCAGAACATTTAGCTCAAAGATTATGAATTTATAGTTTAAAGATCACAAACATATTCCAATGTTCACTAGTTTTTTATGTATATATGCATCTTACTGTGGAAGTGTTCGAAATTCTTTTTTTATATAAAGAAACAATAGGTTTGCAATTCTTAAACTCTTTGTTCATACCTTTCTGAACTATGTGAACTATATATGGCTGTACTTTATCGTCCCGAACCATGATATAAAATTCACAAAAGTGCAGAATAAGGGTTCCCATTCAAAAAAAAAAAAAACTCTAGGCAATGGAAAGAAGGGAGGGTACTTTGGCCAACAGATAGGACGCAAGGTAATTAAAGCTATTATTGTCCATAGCCCGGTCCTTGTACTAGCTTTACCAATAACATGGCCAACCACTAGGTTGGGCTAAGGGAAGCCCAGTTAAGCCTCAAAAACAACTAACCGAAATTCCATAGTACCATCAATTGTAGCAACAGTCTCTAACATGGAGTATGTTGCAACTTGCAAGTACAGAAAAGACTAATAAAACTCAAATCCAATTATTACAGGATGAACATAATCACAGTACTATTCCATAAACATAGAACAAAACTCGAAAATAATGGTGTAAAACTACACTTGAATTAGATAACCCTCCAAGAAACTTATTTCAACACAAGTAGAATGTACCAATGACAAGACTGTGGTTTTCATCACCATCAAAAGAGAAAAGTATAGCCAGTATGAAATAGCTACAGAAGTTCAGAAGATCACTCAAGATGCATTGCCTTCTACACTAAGAAAAAGCACACCAGACTTCTCCAACAAATCCTCTAATAATCAACAGACATTTCGAAATTTATCTCCTATATATGAAGACTTGAGGTATAATCCCTTCAACAGCTTAGAAGAAAGATTTCATTCTTACATGAATAAGGTAAAAGAGGTGAAATACCTTAGGTGGCATGAGAAAGGAAAATCATGGATACGAGGTGCCTAGCAAACCTAACATGGAAAGACTAAGAAATAGCAATGCCTTTGGTAGCAAGTCATTGGCAAGGCCTTATAAAGATAAAGAAAGCGCTAGGACATGAGGTTTCTAGCGAAGCGCTAGGAAATGAGGTTTCTAGGGAAGCGCTTACCATACTCGGAAGAACTAGCCAATCCTAATTCAATAAATATGGAAGCATGAGACGACTAGCATCTGCCCCTTTAGATACGGAACAAGCAAAAGGGCTTTCGCCTCCACCACTTTCCTTGTTTGCCTTATATTTATAGAGGAGACTCACTTATCGTAGCTCATCCCGAACGTTTCATTACTTGTAGTCAGAAGCAAGAAGCTATGAGTGAAATGCACAAACAATCCTTCTTTGGACTTGTCGCAGAATCAATCAATAGCTTCCACCAGATGCTCTTCATTAAAAACCTCGGTAGTCCAGCATTTGCCTTCACCGTGAATTGCATCGACAAGGGCAGTGTAGTCCCAATTTTCAATGACTACAGCTCTATTGGGTATTCCCTACTTCTCAAGAGAGAGAAGGCAATCATCGTCAGCATGATAGGGTTCTGATTGGCAATGGGCCTATCAAGGTGTTCGGGTGTATTAGCAATTCTTCGGTTAGAGTTTTACTCTAAGCTAAGAAGGACATTAAATTTGTGTCAAAAGGAAGTTTCTCTCAAGGAACCAATCCCTCTTGAGGAAATGGGTGAAGGGGGGTTTACCCCGATACCTAGACATATTAAATGAAAACAGCTATCTATAAGGTTGATACTGATAGCTATACATATTCTTAAACATATTTAAGGACTTGTGAAGCTCTTCCCTGCTGCTCAAGGACGAGTTAGGGTTGGATATGAGACGAGCTAGCTCGCGAGCTACTCGGGATCGGATCGCCTAAAGCTCGGCTTGAGCTCGAAATTAGGCGAGATCGAACCGAGCCGAGCCCGAGCTTTACAAAAACGAGTTCGAGCTCAAACAAATCCTAAACGAGCCAAACTTAATTAAGGGCATAGTTGAAACCAATTTTTAAATAGAATCGGGCTTAATTACTTGAATAAGCATTCGACAAATTTAAGCTAAATGACGAGCTTATACCGAGCCGAGCCACGAGCTTTTATCGAGCCGAGCCCGAGCTCAAATTTTAAAACTCGACGAGTCACGAGCCCGAGCTTTATGAGTCTTAGACGAGCCGAGCCACGGGCTCGGATCGACTTGTTTCGAGCCCTAGGACGTGTAGACAGCGAAGTTGGTGTCGAGGGGCTTTCTATCCATTAGCATGAGCCATTTTTTTATAACAAGCCAGTTCAACCCCGAGGGTTACTCTTTTGATTCATTTCAAGACTAGCCGAAAGGCCCTTTTCTTAGCAAGGGGCAGGTAAGAAGCAAGGGAAATCCACTCAATCGTCCTTAAGAACCTTCAATTCAGAAGTAGAAGGAAAATGAGATTAACTAAGACTAGGGAAAGGCCGTCTAGCTAATTAGCTGATAGAGATGGCAGAACTCCTTTAATATTGTATCAGAATGACAAGGCAAAAGGCTAAGTCTAACTTCAAACGCGGCTCAGAGAAAGGTAATTTTCAAGAGAGATGGCAAAATTTGACAAAGCGCCTTTTGTAAGTTAGGTCTTGTTAAAAAGGAGCAAAATACCTTGACTTTGAAATCGAAAGGTAAAACATATTAAAAAATAAAGAAGAAGAGCATGGCCAAAAGAATTGTGTGAAATAAGTAAATTGATCAAGTTGAGACCTAAGAATGTTTGCTTTTGTTATTGTTTTTGTTTTTGTTTTGAGATGCAGTCCTTCTGTGTGTAGAACGTTGGCCCTAGCGTCCAATGGGTGCGCCTGACTGTTGCCAGTTCAGTTGGAACAGAATCACCAGCTTCATTGGCGGAGAGCTGACTGAAGTCTCCCTAATTCCGCCCTTCATGCTAAGACCACTTTGTGTACCACGTCTCCTATCTACAGTTATTCTTCCGTCTAAGCAATACCCTTTTTTCAATACAACTAAGAATCATCTTAAGACAATATCTTTTCAATCTTGCAACAAATTACACCATGTTTGAAACTCCAACCACCTTTAGAAAATCCGACTCACCTTCCTAAATATAATCAATCCCTGTTTGTGGGGTTTTAATTTCATAATACAAATCACTGGGTACATAGCAATATTAAATAATGATTAATCAAGCAAAAACATAAGAAAATAATAACAACTGGAGGGGTAATGTGGGATGCTTACAAAGCAGTGAGCTCCTCAGAAATTAGCTCACTATAATCAGCAGAGTGCAATGCATCTTTTGAAGCAGCACCTCTTCCTTTATTCCGACGCTTTTTCTTCTTTGAGCTTTGACCCATTCTTGCAATGCAAGCGCCGAAAATTCAAACCCAGATCAAAATTCACAAAATAACGACGCTTTAAATCTTCAAGAAATGCGCCGGAAATTTTGAGTCATTTAGACTATTTTTTGAGAAGGGTGATCAAAAAGATTGGAAATTTTGGGTAGATATTTGATGGGGTTATTGAAATTGAAACATATTGCTGAAGATTTGGATGAATTTTTGAGGGTTGGATTGGTTTTGTGATGACTGAGTTGCGGGAACTTTGATGGGATTTTAGAGAGAAAGGTAACAAGCTGAGTGCTGTGGAAGCCTTGTGGGCGCCCGGCGCCGAAATACTGCTCCAGTAGTCCAGTTTGATTAAAAAAAGAGGAGGATCCGTTTGACCAAACGTGGAGCGTCTACTTCTGAGACCTTTTTGGGCCAAGCGGGCTCTGGGGAAAGCTGAAATTATTTTGTGAAATGTACGGCCCAATTTCTACTTTTTACTCTTAGAAGCTTGCCCAACAGGCACTTAGAGCTAATGAAAGGTAGTTTGATCTGTCAAACCTGAGAACGCTATACTCCCTCTGTCCTTATATATTTGCCCCATTCACTTTTTCCACTTTATCAAAGGAATGAAAAATGAGCTGCCAAATTAAAACAAGTCAACATAGGATTAACAGAGCCACAGTACAACTTAAGAATCCCACTTTTTCACTTTGCAATTTATTTGGGCTGAGCTGTCAAATGAGCTGCCACATTACACCAACAGTTTTTCACGAAATTCCATAATTGGAGCCAACTTTTCACCAACTTTTCAATTGGTTTCCTGCCAAAATTTCACCAACTTTTACAAATTTTACATGAAGGTGGTTTCCCACCAAAATCAAAACCAATTTCTTACCGCAAAAAAATCCAACAGGCACTATTTATAGTGCACTGTTGGATTCAATACATTAATGTCAAACCAAGAGCCATAAATACAAATCACAATCTTCCAACATTTCCACCAACATGGAGATTAACTCCATTAACTCTCAGTTAAATACATCATGGAGTTCATGGGACAATGAGCTGTCATTTGGTGTCCCACTTTCCAGAAATTACAGGGGCCAACGGGACAGAGTATATCCAGAGGCAACAACTTCCCAACAGGGACCAGCAGAATCACAAGGGCAGGAGGGACCAGGATACACTTACCAAGCTCCAAACAACCAAGGTAACTTAGTATTCTCAGTACATGATAGCCACAATGCATCCTTAGGCAACATAAGAAAAAGAAAGGACATGAATGAAGATTAGAGACTGTCATGCATGATACATTTATTACAAAACAGCAAAAATCTCAAGGTAGCACATGGTGACATAGGCAAACTTGCATCAACATACAATTGTAGTAGATGGACAATTCAGAGAATTTGGAGAACTGTCAAAAAAAGCATCACTAGTAGAGATAATTTAAAAGTTCAGAAAAATTACAAAGGGAAGGTGGGTAGAAAACCCATAAAGTTAGTAGAGGAGCAACTACTGGCAATCCCACTCAAAAATAGAACCAACATTAGGTCACTTGCTAAAGCATTGAACATAAACAAGACTTTAGTCCACAGATTCATCAAAGAAGGACATATAAGGAAACATAGTAATGCCATCAAACCCACATTAACCCCTAACAATAAGCTTCAGAGGCTACAATGGTGTATCTCACAAGTAGTACACATCAACAACATACCACAGTTTCAAGACATGTACAACGTAGTCCACATTGATGAGAAGTGGTTCTATATGTCTAAAACAAGTCAGACATTCTATTTGGCTCCAACAGAAGTAGAGCCACATAGACACACTAAGTCAAAGAGGTTTATAATGAAGATTATGTTCCTCACAGCAGTGGCCAGACCTTAATTCTCAGAAGATGGGAGCTGTATTTTTGATGGCAAGATAGGGTGTTGGCCATTTGCGGAGAAAATACCAGCAAGGAGAAGAAGTGTGCACAGAGAGGCAGGTACAATGGAAACAAAACCAATAAAGAACATCACAAAAGCTGTCATCAAGGATATGATCATAACCAAACTTATACCAGCTATCAAATGCAAATGGTTACTAGGGGTAGATGGGCATATAATAATTCAACAAGACAATGCTACACCCCATATATTAAACTCGGATCCAGATTTCAAAGCGGCAGCAAACTCAGATGGGTTTAGGATTGAATTAGTTTCACAGCCACCCAACTCCCCAGACACTAATGTGTTAGATTTGGGGTTTTTTAGAGCCATCCAAGCCATTCAACATGAGCAAGCACCAAGAACAGTTGACCAACTAATAGAGGCAGTGGAGTATGCTTTTAATGTGTTTGAGCCAAGATTACTTAATCATGTTTTCTTGTCATTACAATATGTGATGCTTGAAATCATGAAATTTAAGGGAGGAAACAACTTTAAACTACCTCACGTTGGGAAACAGAGGATGGAAAGAGAAGGACTTCTACCTAAAACAGTTGAAGTGCCTATTGAACTACTCATAGAGTGTCAATCATCATTGAATGAATCAGCAAGCAATGGACAAACACATGTAAATGAAGCAGCAAACAGTGGACAACAAATAGTCAATGAAGCTGAATACAATGAACCAAATCTCAGTGCAACGTACTTAACTCAAGCAGAAGATGATGAACTGAATGCAACAGAATTGGATGACTTGATGCAAGGTTTGAATATGAATTAGTTTTGTTGCATGAAGTTCATTTTGTAACCAAGATTTGAATATTTTGAATGATGCATGTAGTAACATATGTAACTGAAGATACTTTTGAATGATGCATGTATCAGAAGAAACTTTTGAACGATGCATGTAGATACTTTTGAATGATGCATGTATAAAACTTTTGAATGATTCATGTTCCTCTCAGGAAAGTTAGCTAGTCATCACATAATTAAACACCATTAGTTATTGCATTAATACACACAAGCACCCTATAACCTAGACTAATTGGTGGCATATGGCACCAAATGCATTTAGGGCATAACTAATTAACTTAGAAATCATAGACAGCTCAATCTTCATAGAGAATAACTCTCTCAGATAATTTTTTTCATCATAAGCAACACTAATTATTGCCCAATGCACTTGACTCCCTATATGCCACAACAATCAATACTAGGAATAGGGGAAGGGATCATGCATCAACCAATTAGTGCTTAAAAATATACATATGTTAAACTTTCACATCATAGAGGAATGCAACTAATGACATACAACAAAGGAGGCAAATATATGAGGACATAGGGAGTACTAAATGAGCACAAGACAACACAAAATATACACAAATTAGAATACAACGAATATACATAATACACTCAGAATATACCCAATATACATAATACACTCAGAATACTCATAATATTACAATGTAGCTGAATTATGCCAGAACACCAACAGATGCTCAAAGTATAGGCTAAAACATGCTAGAATGTGCTAGAATACCAGGAATACACAGATTAGAATACAAAGAATATACATAAAACAGGCAAAAATGCACCTACTACACCAAATATGGATCACAAATCAGAATACCAAGAATATAGATAATACAGTCAGAATACCAAGAATATACATAATGCAACCAGTATATGTTTTTCACAGGGACCAGAATATGCTTTTCATAGGAGTAGCATACAGGTCAAAATAACACCAGCAGATGCTCAAAATATATGCTACAACATGCTAAAATGTGCTAGAATACCAACAATGTACAAAATAAGCAAGAATATGCCAAAAATATAACAACAAACGTAGCTAGATTCCATATGCAAACCAAGGTAAAATAACAAGAACACCAGCAGAACTAGGTAAATGCCAAGAATACACCAACAAATATAAAAAAATGCTTCCATATGCAGACCAAGGTAAAATAATAAGAACACCAGCAAAACTAGATAAATGCTAGAAATACACCATCAAACATAGGGAAATGCTTGCATATGCAGATAAAGCTTCCCTAAATGCCAAGAACATCACTTTATATGCACAAATACCAACCGAATTCCATATGAAGAAGCACAAACATGAATCAACACATAAATCTTGTCTAAACGCCAAGATCTAACATAAATCAACACATGCAAGCACAAAGTAGGGTTAATCACATAAATCAACAAATTAGGGTACATAAATGTACATAAATCAAAGAATCACCGAGAATTAACATGAATAGAACAAAAATCTTACACAAATCGAACATAAAGTGGACGATAATTTCAAATACCCTAAAATCAAACATAAATCGAACACAAATACCAACCGAATCCGTATGCAGAAGCCACAAAACACAAGACATAAGAGTAACAACCAAAATTTGTAAACGCTTGACCTTAACCAACGAAAACAGACAGATCTAAGCAATAAAACAAAGAAATGAGCAGTAGAAGCAAGCACATAGGTAAGATCTAACATAAATCTACACATGTAAGCACAAACTAGGGTTAATCACATAAATCAACAAAGTTAATCACATAGATGAACATAAATCAGATAATCACCGGGAATTAACATAAATATAACATAAATTGTACACAAATTGAACATAAATTGGACCATAAATTCAAATCAACATAAATCAAACATAAATCGAACATAATTTAGGTAAAGCCGAATATAAACCAAAAGATAATCACACAAAACAACTCATACATTGAACCCATACAAATTCACATACATAAACAACCAAAGCAGGAAATCAAGGATGGTAGAGAGATCTTATCTTAGGTATTTCAAAAAATTCTGGGACCAATAACCTCAACATGTCGTCAGAAGGCCCGGGGACAAAACTAAGAGGGACAGGATCTGAGCCGTCGAAATCAGACTCGTAAACATTAGAGCCGTCGAAATCAAGACCCCTACAGTGTGCATGATGCTCAAATTCCAGTTTCCTCTCAACCCTCGATCCATACCGCCGTTCATACTCAGGCGTGGACCATAAAACCTCCGGGGTTTCAGGAACCACTAGAGTAGGGGGAGGAAGGACAGGATCTGAAGGTGGTTTTGTTGTGGGTGGAGAAGGAAATGAGGGAGTGGTAGTAGATCTAGGTGCAGACGTACGTGTACGCGACGAAGAAGGAGGAGGACATGGTGTAAGTGGAGTTTCGGGTACAAACTCCGACCATGGACAAGATTCATCAATTTCGGAGTCTCCCATCATCCCACTAACAAACAACGAGATCTAGAGAGTGAAGGGGAACTTTGGAAGATGATGGCGAAAAAATTTCAGAGCAAATGCGTACTCAAGCCCAGTAGATCTAGGTTTTCCAGAGAGGGAGAAGGGAGGAAGAGGGAGATGTTTCTAGAGAGGGAAATGACGGAGTAAATTAGGGTTGGGAGGGGAGCTTTGCACAGGGGCCGAGACAAAAACAGAGCAAATCACCCACTTTACACTCTAATAAAGTAGGTCAACCTACCATATAGAGAAATGGGGCAAACTAAATGGGACAGCCTAATGAAGTAATTGGGGCAAATATATGAGGACAGAGGGAGTAGGTGATAGTGCATTCTGCTTCTTTTCTATTTTGGGTCTAGCCTCAAGGTTTTTGAATTTTTTTGAATTTCGAACAACTCTAAAGTGAAATTTTAAACCAAATTTTAGACAAGTTTTAAAAGTGGCTCAAAGAAGCCTGTTTATTTTAGCCTAATATATTTTCTTAATAACTCAATTGCGTGATACGAGTATGGGCTAATGAAGTATGAGTACATCCATTATACACGTGGATTTATGGTTAAGATTATCTTTTAGTCCAAAGCAAAATGTTCATATAATATGATAATTGCAACTTATATTGTACAAAATATGATAACTGCAACTTGCACTTGTCTCTTGATGGACACCTAAATGTTGTCGATCAATATAATATGCTTGGTAAAACCTTCTTTCACATTCCTAGTGGGAACAATTGAGTTTTTCATACCACCCTATATTGTTATTGATAGATCCCTTATGAGAGCACAACTTTATGTACTTTACTCACTTAAAGGTATGCTAATACCATTTCTCTTATTAGAGGTAAGAACTCCTAACTACTAAAGGTGATACAACCATGAGAAAAATGATCGACTTCATTAACCCAAAATTACAATGTAAATTAAAATAAATTACAGTGAAAAAGGAGAAAAAATGGATTAAATTTCTACAAAGACATGTATCCAAGCTAAGTTAGAAGCAAAAAACTAATGGGAACAAGATTTTAGTCTAGTATAAGTATATAATAATAAGTTAATCAATTAAGAACTAAGTTGTACATACTTAAATCAAATATCTTTTTTTCTAACCTAATAATTTAACTTTATAGAATAGTTAATTTGGTTCAAACTAAGAGAATAAGTAGAAAGATTGCTTGAATTCACTAACGTGCTCATTGGTTTCAAAAAACTCTCTTTTAATGTTTCAAAAACATGAATATTAATATTATGTGGGCCCATGGTCTATTATTCCGTAGATTTATAAGCTTTAATAAAATTGTTACAATTAATTATTAATTTAGTCATTAAACTCATAGTTTAATATATCTAAAATATAAAATAATTTAAAATTATCAAAAGTTTATCCCAAGGTAAATATTACAACACTCTCATAATTTTTTGTTTTTATAAATTATTTTCTCTACAAAATAAACTTAATCAAAAGAATTATAAGAACATTACCACCCGTGGTAACAATTTATTCGACTTTTTCAGAGTTTTATAGTGGAAAAATAACTAATATTAATATTATAAAATTTTATTCAAAACTCCCAAAGTCCTTTTAAAGTATTTCAAAATCCATAAGCATAAAACAAAAATAAGTTCTTTAAATATAGTCCTTAAAACCAACATAATGAAAATTTCAAAGCAACATCAATAGTTCAACCATTAAAACACACTTGATATGAATTATGAACTTTAGGCTCTCTTATAATATGAATGAATTCAATCTTGATAATACTTGTCATGAATTACTATTATGGAGATAATTGATACAACACACTTAAACACACAAACATTAAACTTCCTTCATTCCCACAAAATAAAACTCATACAAATATATTAAATCCTTCAAAATATGCTCATTAATATGCATTCAAATTTTTCTCATATATCAATATCAATCCTATGCATGATACTACATAAACATGTAATTAAACAATAATAATCATTCATAACATGCTTCTATATATACAAGTATTTTCAATGTGTATATACTTACCTCGAATATGTAATTAAGTTCTCCACTTTAGTAAGAATTTTCTTAAGTAGTAATCTCCTTCAAAATAACAAAGAACTTAGCCAATCCCCTGTTATATAAATTTATAGCTACTAACCTAATTTTTAAAATCCCTTAAATATACTATAAATTTCATAAAGTTAGAAATTATATTTTAATACCAGAGAACGACCCCCTAATTTAGAAACTTCACTAGTATAGGGCATTAAAACTCACATTAAAGTTCCACAATACAAATCTTAAAACATGTTAATACAACTATAAAATATAAACCATAAATTTTTATATTTTAATACTTGTAATATTTTATATTGATTATTAGCATGATGTGAAATAATTAGAAACTAATTAATTAAATAATTTACCAAAATTAAAACCAAAAGAGAGAAGAACATGCATGATCAACACCCACTAAATTGACAAATCGTCTTATAATTTTTAACATTCACCCGAGTGACCCAATGGTATTGTTTTGTCGCTCTTTTGTAACACCAATAAGATACAAAGACTAACATCACATTTAGAATTGCAAAGAAAAAAGACTATTCATCTAAGTGTGGTCTACAAAAATTTGTGGGAGAACATCAGCGACTGTTAGCTTATTCATCAAAAATAATAAAGTATGTCATAAAGAATTGATAAGTCAATTGAACATCTGAGAACTAAAACCATGTTAATTTGAAGAGTAATTTTGAATTATTTGATTTATTAGATCTTAAATTTTAGCAAACGTCTTTTATTTTTCAATAATTTGTGAAAAATATAGTTGTAAAAGAATGAATCGAGAAAAAACATATGATTGTACCAACTACCAAAAAAGAACTCATGATAGTCAATATGGACCCTCACCATCCATCAATGCATGGTGTTCTTCAAATCATCATTACTTTATATGGTGGTGACCTTATTGATTGTGAACTGATAGTGGGTTATAATTATATATATATATATATATATATATATATATATATATATATATATATATATATATATATATATATATATATATATATATATATATATATATTGCTTTATCTCTCGAAAACAACGAATTTTGAAGAAAATCTCTCATAAACTTTCCATTTTGGTGAGAAAGAAAGAATTTTTTTAAAAATAGCTGGCTTATGGGTATTAATCCAATCAAGGAGGACATGACACGTATAATCAACAACAATTATCCAATGAAATTTTTTCCATCATTCCAATGGTAATATATTTGTAAGTTTTAATTTATATGTTATTTGAATTAAAATTAATTTTACTAAAAGTTATAAAATTTTGTACTCTGTAAATAAACTTTATTTTACGATATTTGATACATTTTAAAAATTTACTTTTTCTCTCCTGAATTTCAACCAAATGAATGTTCAAGTATTTATTTTTATTATTTTTATTGTTGTTATTAGTATTGTTATTTATGAAGAAAATTTTTCAAAATAATTTATTTTTTTTATTAAAAATTATTTTCCATTACAAATCATTGAGTTTAATTTTTGTTTAAAATTGTTAGTTTAATAATTTAGTCTGTCCATGCGCTACAGTATCTGCTACAGTGATTCCCAATGCAAAAAAAGTAGTCTGTCCATGCGCTACAGTATCTGCTACAGTGATTCCTGCAAAAAAATCTTCACTTTTCACGTAAAATCTTTACTTTTCACGTTTACCAAGTACACCTATTCTCGTTTACCAACTTTACGTTACCACCTTTTCACATTTCTGTGTTCATTCGTTTACACTAGCATGTTCATTAATTGGTTTACACTAGTATGTTTATTGGTTTACAAGAGTATGGTCATTGGTTTACAATGCAATCTCTTACATTTTTGGACTAGTATGAAATGTTCATTTAAACGTAACACTAGTATGTTCATTGGTTTATACTGGTATGTTCATTCGCTAACACTAGTATGTTCATTCGCTTAGAATAGTATGTTCATTCGTAAAATTATGTCATTAATTTTAATTCAAACGTAACACTAGTATGTTCATTGGTTTATACTAGTATGTTCATTTGCTAACACTAGTATGTTCATTCCTTTATAATAGTATGTTCATTCGTAAAATTGTGTCATTAATTTTGGCCTTGTGTCATGATTCCCAATGCAAAAAAGTAGTCAGTCCATGCGCTACAGTATCTGCTACAGTGATTTCTGCAAAAAAATTTCACTTTTCACGTTTATCAAGTACACCTTTTTACATTTATCAACTTTAGCAACAATGCACGTTACCACTCCTGCCACACATGCTGAGCTGTTTTCCACTATCATTCAACTCCAACAAACCCAAATGCGTTTAAAGTGTTTTGTCTGCGTTTTGCACAGGATGCACGATGTGCATCGTGCACCCGGGTGCACTATCCTATTTGCGGAAAGAGATGGGTATTCATTTAACAATGTTGGTTCTTAGTTGACCACTGAGTTGCATGCTTTCATTTTGTTTTCTTGGGGTTTGATGAGTCTAAATTTTTTTATGTCATTTTGAACTTGATTGCATTGATGGAGGGGATTGTTTTGGCTCCTGCTCTCAAGAGGGTTTACTTTCCTAAAAAGTCCATTGTTTTTGAGTGATTCCTCTCATTCCAACTGAACGGGGTAACCACAACTCATTAATAGTCTGACATGATATTTCTATCATTTAGAATCATATGATGACCTTTCTAAGCAAGATTTCATCCTCTGTTGAAGGCTAGGATCCTAGTAGGATGCTAGGGGATACCAAGCATGACATAGAAGCCTCAAAAAGAATTGTTTCAGATAGTTTTAATTCTCTTTCTACACGTGTGTGTCTTATATATTTAATTTGTCTTCCCAAGTGCTTGGAGGGTCAATATAGTTCGCATCATAAATATGTTCTGGATTGATGTTGCATTTTGGTTTGTGCCGTTTTAGAAGGAGTTTGATGTCCAATGGGATTTAGTCTTGATGCTAGTGGTTGGTTCAGTGTCCCAGCCAGCTCGCTGGCTGCATTTCACTGGTGGTTAATGTTATCTGATATGACACTTAAGACTATAGAACAATATACTTATCTGTTGATGCGTGAACTGAAGAAACAGTAGCCGCGTCGTGGAGAACCACTGACCTAAAAGACGATTCCGCGCTACCTCCCGGTACAGTAGACAACAAGCGGTCGCCCTCCAGGATAAGCACGGCGCCGGAGTTTATGTGCACTCACAAACCCGACTGGAATTCAGAATACTTGCCCAGGAAAATAAGCGTGTTTAGTGTTTTGGGAAGAGGAGGAAGAGGCACGAAAATTGTGTATATGAAGAGAGACTAAGGGAGTGAATATATACAGCAAGGGAACATAACGGTTGGCAAGGGAAGTGGAGAAGGTGGTCAAGCCATGATCAGGCATTAAGGCCACGATTTAAGCAAGTGCAAGGAATGAGTCAAAACCGTTGCATGAAGACTGAATCAAAACCGATTTGAATTTTCTCAAATAAAACTCCTCCAAAAAGATAGGACCCACGCCCGCGCATCGCATTCCCCAAGATCCCAAGGCCCGAGCCCGATACGACCCGGCTCGGCTCGGCGCAGGCGCGCGCATGTGTGTGTGTGTGTGCAACACAACACCCACCTCCAAGGAACTCAACTAGGTAGTATTAGCAAATGATGTTTTATAAGGAAAGCAAAAACACCTACCTCCACCAATGTGGGACTCTCACATTAACACTCACCTTTTTTATATCAAAAACTTCCAACAATCCCCCACAGGTTTGAAGATATGAAAGGAAAGGAAAGGAAAAACAATTCTGGGCAAAACAAAACAATTGCATAAGTGTCAATGTCTTGCGACTTGAATTAACACATAGTGAACATCAAGCTATGATCCCTCACCTACCAAGTGACCTTTGTCTTGAACTCAATAGGGAGTTAGGGACCCGTCACGTTGAGCCACACAATTGAATATGTATAATATTCTGAAATTCTGCGAATAAAGGTGACGCATTATACTGGCCATACGTCCAAGCCTGGATGCTCATAGGTGCTCTAGAGTATAAGCCACGAAATACTCATAGGAAGCGGCCATACTTCCACACCTAAGTAGGTGAATCCCATCAAGTGTGAGCTACAACACACCACCAAAAATATGGATATGGGTTCATTAAGAGCTATATGCTCAACCTCTTTCTCATTTGTAGCTAAGCACAAAACAAACATCTAGAGATGGACAATCAAGGAAAAAAAAATGTTCTTCCGAATTATTATTATAATGTTCCCCTTTGAACTCATGATGAGTAGGAGTTCACTATTTCACAATTCATACAACAGGCTTTAGCCCCATCTATTCTGATGTTTCCAAAACTAGTTTTCTACATAGGCCTTTAGTTAACGGATCCGCAATGTTCCTTTTGGACTTAACATAGTCCAGTGATATCACTCCTTCAGACAGCAAATTTCTAACAGCCTTATGCCTTAGACGAATGTGTCTCTTCTTTCCATTGTAGGCATGGTTGTGAGCAACAGCAATCGCAGCTTGCGAATCACAATGAAGTGCAATTGAAGGAGCTGGCTTCCCCCATAGTGGAATATCAGCAAGCAAGTTCCTCAACCATTCTGCCTCATGACCTGCCAATTCAAGAGCAATAAACTCAGATTCCATAGTAGACATAGGAGTACAAGATTGCTTACAGGATTTCCAGGATATGGCTCCACCCCCAAGGGTGAAAACATAGCCACTGGTGGAGTTAACTTCATCATTATCGGATACCCAGTTGGCATCACAAAAGCCCTCCATGACTCCTGGAAATTTGGAGTAATGCAAACCCCAATCCATAGTACCCTTAAGGTACCTAAGCAACCTCCTCAGAGCTACCCAATGATCACTGCTTGGGTTATGAGTGTACCTGCTCAACCTACTAACAGAATAAGCAATGTCAGGTCTAGTGTAGTTCATAAGAAACATAACACTACCAATAATTCTAGCATACTCAGATTGATCAACTGGATCACCATTATTCTTCTTTAAGTGGAAGCTGGGATCATATGGAGTCTTAACTGGATCGACATTAAATGAGTCAAACTTATTAAGAAGTTTTTCAACATAGTGTGACTGGTTAAGACAAATGCCATTTGGAGTTCTTTGGATTTTTACTCCTAAAATCACATCTGCCTCACCCATGTCTTTCATTTCAAAATTTGAACTCAAAAACTGTTTTGTCTCTTTTACTCGATCCAAGTTAGTCCCAAAAATTAACATGTCATCCACATAAAGACAAATTATCACACAACCAAAACTATCATGCTTAGAATAAACACAAGAATCACCTTCATTAACATAAAAACCATTACCAGTCATAGTTTTATCGAATTTGTCATACCATTGCTTTGGAGCTTGCTTAAGCCCATACAATGATTTAACTAACTTACAAACCTTGTTCTCTTGGCCGGGAACACCGAACCCTTCAGGTTGGATCATATAAATCTCCTCATCCAAGTCACCATTCAAAAACACAGTTTTGACTTCCATTTGGTGAACGACAAGATAAAAAATGCAAGCAAGAGCAATTAAAGTCCTAATGGTTGCAATTTTAGTGACAGGGGAGTAAGTATCAAAATAATCAATTCCAACTTTTTGAGTAAAACCCCTTACCACTAACCTTGCCTTATACTTGTCTATGGATCCATCGGTTTTCAATTTTTTCCTAAAGATCCATTTACAAGTAATGGGCTTACAACCCCTAGGAAGATCAACCAATTCCCAAGTGTTATTATTGAGAATTGATTGTAATTCACTATCAATTGCTTCTTTCCAAAATACAGCATCAACTGACCTCATCGCCTCATCATAGGTTCTTGGATCATCTTCCAAAACAAAAATATGCACAAAGTTATCATCAATTGAGGTAGATTCAGATAAAAGGGAAGTAATGAAATCAGGACCAAAATTGTTGTCCTTTCGTGCTCTTTTGCTTCTTCTCAGTTCTAGAGTAAAATCATTGTTATTAATAGGGACATTAGCAATAGGTAAACTAACTGAACTACTACCAAGTAATTCACTATCATTAGAGGAAGACATTTTCCAAGGAAAAATGTTCTCAAAGAATTCTGCATCTCTTGCCTCAATGATATGGCCGCCTGCATAAGAGTTGTTAGTACCTTTAACAAGAAAACGATAAGCTGCACTTTGATAAGCATAGCCTACAAAGATAGAATCAACTGCTTTAGGACCAATCTTGTCCCTTTTGAAACCAGGTATGCCTACTTTTGCTAGGCACCCCCACACTTTCAAGTATTTCAGGTTTGGTACTCGACCTTTCCATATCTCGTATGGAGTCTTGTCAAGTTTCTTATGAGGAACCCTGTTCAAAACATGACAAGCAGAAATAATAGCCTCCCCCCACATGTTGTTAGGAAGCCCAGAACTAATAAGCATAGAATTCATCATATTCTTTAAAGTTCTATTTTTCCTTTCAACTATACCATTTTGTTCGGGTGAATAGGGAGCTGTCGTCTCATGTACAATGCCGTGTTGCTCACAAAATGCCTTAAGAGTATCAGGGTTGTATTCACCACCTCTGTCACTCCTAACTCTCTTAATCTTCTTATTCAATTGATTTTCTACTTCAGCTTTATATTTGAGGAACATTTCCTCAGCTTCGTCCTTAGACCTGAGAAGATAAACCACGCAAAAACGTGAACAGTCATCAACAAAAGTGATGTAATACCTTTTACCCCCTCTGCTCTCGTGATTATTAAAATCACCCAAGTCACTATGAACAAGTTCTAGTACTTCAGTCTGTCTATCTACTGATTTAAATGGCTTCTTTGAGAATTTGGCCTCAACACAAATTTGACATTTCGAAAAATCAGTATTGGAAAAACGTGGAATCAAATTTAAATGTTTAAGCCTTTTAATCGAATTGATGTTAACGTGACCTAGTCTAGCATGCCATAAATCAATAGACTCAGCAATATAAGCAGAAGAAGTACTAGCACTTTTATTCATAGTGTTAACTTTTACATCAAGAGTAAAGAGCCCCCCATTACAAAAGCCCTTCCCCACAAATTCCCCATTGCGAGTAAGAACTAATCTATCAGAGTCAAAAGAGAGCTTTAGCCCAGCCTTCATGAGTAAACTGCCAGAAATTAAATTCCTGCGCATCTCTGGAACATGCAAAACATTAGTGAGAGTAAGCAATTTCCCAGAAGTAAGAGTGAGAACGATCTTCCCTTTGCCTTGGATAGAGGCAGAAGCTGAGTTGCCCATGAAGACATTTTCACCTTCCACCTTGTCATAGGTAGTGAACATGTCCTTGTTGGCGCAGATGTGCCTCGTTGCTCCAGTGTCAACAATCCACTCGGCTTACCTGTAAGGTTAGCTTCTAATACAACAGCAATAATAATGTTAGAATCCTCAATAAGATTCGCTTGATTTTGACCATTGTTTTTCTTCTTAACCCTACAATCCTTAGCCTTGTGACCAGTCAGCCCACATTCAAAACAGGTACCCTTAAACTTGTATTTCTCAACTTTCCCCTTAGGCTTAAGATAACTGTTTTTGGCTTTGAACCGGTTGTTCGGTTTAGGTTCAACAAGATTGGCTTTGGCAGAAGAAGAGGAAGGGAAAACAGGATGGCCTTTGTCTTTGATACGGTTTTCCTCCTCAATTTTGAGGTGTCCTACAAGCTCCTCTAAAGGTTAGGTCTTTCTTCTTGTGCATTAGCTGGTTACGGAAATCCTTCTAAGAGGGAGGGAGTTTCTCAATCAAAACAATAGCTAGGGTAATATCACAAATGGACAGACCTTCAGCAGCCATATTAATGCACACATTCTCGTAAGCATGAATTTGATCAATAATAGGTTTATCATCAACAACTTGAAAACTCAACCACTTACTAACACAGTAACGTTTAGTACCGGCATCATCTGTCCCATATTTTTTCTCTAGAGCATCCCAAATGTCCTTAGCGTGATTAAATCCCATATATATATCCAACAGATTATTTGACATATGATGCAGCAGCATGCCCTTACAAGTTCTATCATCTTTAGCAAACTTAACATCAGTTTCAGACAAATTATCCTGATGAACAGGTTGAACAATATCATCAAGCACATATGCAACATCAATCTGTTCCAAATAGAAACGCATTCTAACAGCCCAACGTTTATAATTCTTGCCATCAAGAGGTTCTAGCCTAGACATATCAGGAATCATGAATTTCGAAGCCATAATCGTCTTTTAGATTGTTATCTGATATGACACTTAAGACTATAGAACAGTATACTTATCTGTTGATGCGTGAGCCGAAGAAACAGTAGCCGCGTCGTGTAGAACCACTGACCTAAAAGACGATTCCGCGCTACCTCCCGGTGCAGTAGACAACAAGCGGTCGCCCTCCAGGATAAGCACGGCGCCGGAGTTTATGTGCACTCACAAACCCGACTGGAATTCAGAATACTTGCCTAGGAAAATAAGCGTGTTTAGTGTTTTGGGAAGAGGAGGAAGAGGCACGAAAATTGTGTATATGAAGAGAGACTGAGGGAGTGAATATATACAGCAAGGGAACATAACGGTTGGCAAGGGAAGTGGAGAAGGTGGTCAAGCCATGATCAGGCATTAAGGCCACGATTTAAGCAAGTGCAAGGAATGAGTCAAAACCGTTGCATGAAGACTGAATCAAAACCGATTTGAATTTTCTCAAATAAAACTCCTCCAAAAAGATAGGACCCACGCCCGCGCATCGCATTCCCCAAGATCCCAAGGCCCGAGCCCGGCCCGGCTAGGCGCGCGCACACGTGTGTGTGTGTGTGCAACACAACACCCACCTCCAAGGAACTCAACTAGGTAGTACTAGCAAATGATATTTTATAAGGAAAGCAAAAACACCTACCTCCACCAATGTGGGACTCTCATATTAACACTCACCTTTTTTATATCAAAAACTTCCAACAGTTAATTGTGATGGAGAATCTCTCTCCTCTCTTTACAACTTTTATAATGAGATTTAGTATTTTGGCTTGGTGGGTAAACGGAAAAGAATATATTTGATTTTTCTTGGGTGTGCTCATGTTCCACTCACCAAACCAGCCTCTCATAATACCTTCTGAATTTTTATAGAGTTTCTATGATCACTTGCTATCTTCAAAATTTTTGTATCAGGTGCAACTTTTTTACACTTTGCTAATTGCCCTAATTGGAGTCTTTGCTCCTATTTGTTTGTAAAATATAGAAGCCTTCTACAACTACTTCTGGTACGACATCTGAGCTCGCCCTGGTTGTAGTTAATGCACATGAACCTTATTCCAGTATGAATCTTATTTGTATTGGATCCCTATCCATGAATCATTTGCTTGGCTATTGCCTTATGTAAAAATGGTATTCACCTTGTTTTTTACAATTATTAACTTCTACTACCTAAATTATTAGTTCATGAATTAGGGTCATATGTTTAAGATAGATTTTGAAGCGAAATAGACTTCAAGAATTTTCAGTTTGAAAATAACAACTAACTTTTGAAACTTTTTCAACAGCTTCCTTGGTTCAAAGATGTGGCTGGACAAGAGATATGGATAATTTCTTTAGTTGGTTGTCTTCCTTAAGATTTTCAGGTGGTGGGTGGAATGATGTTGCAACTGCTGATGGCCTTTCTTAGGCTTTGATGGTCTGAATTTTGAATTTTTAAGTGCTCTTGACCTTATTTCACTACAAATTAATTGGTGCTATTTTCATTATCTGTACTAAATCGAAACAATAATGTAGATGTTTCTTGTTGAATCTTTAACTCTGCCATGTATATTTCTTTCATTTATTTCATGCCCTTATTAAAAAGAAAGGATTAGCTTTAAGCTGCAACTTCTGATATGTATCTTAGCCAAATGATGGATCCTTCCTGAAACATGCTCCAAAAAATGCATTTCCTCATTTGTTCCTTTTGCTAAACTGACATAGAATCTCTGTTTTAGACAGAGACACATGCTGCTGATTGGCCTTTTATTCCCTAAGAGGTCTGCCGGTTGCTTACTTTCTTTTGTTTCATTTTCAGATGTTTGCTATCCCTCAAAATGGATATGGGTCTAAATAGAATTTGGATGGAAAAAGGCGTTGCATTCTTGTTTCTGCTAGTAACCCTTATCCCTTGCCAACACCAGTGTATCGACCAGCATTTGAAAATCTTGAGAAAGGTGAAAAGGGTGAATCTCAAGCTGAGAATCGTTTATATGATGCTGAGACTGTGTCAAAGTGGTTTGATCTGGTACTGGACTGTAGTTACATTACTTTTATTTATAATTCTCCCTATTTTCTTTCATTTTACATGTAGCAACCTGACCTTGGTTTTTGCCTGCAGTGTTCTGTCTCGTTGTCTGTCATTTGTCCCAAACATCTACTTAAGCTTAAAGCAATATGTAAAGCAGTAAGCGACTTTTTCTCTGTAGCTTATGCACAATGAAGAATATTTCTGTCTTTTTCTAAAATTGTTGCTATGCCTTTCATGACTTATGTTCGACATCGGAGGTTATGGTGTACTGAAAGTGGGGAAGCTATATCTAAAATGTACAGAAGATATGAAATAGCCTAAAGCTCTATCTCTGTTATGTACACATCCACATAATATGTTAGTTATGTGTGCTTGGAATATTCTTGGAGAAACACTTGGAAGTTTTTATGAAGTTTCTCTTGCGTTTGATTCCCAAGACACTGGCTTTACCCAAGAGATCAGTTGACATATTGTTAGAATAAGCTGCATTAAACTATGAATATTAATGGGCTTGCTGGATAGCAAGTAGACATAGAAAATGGTCAGGCATCAATGTCAGATCATTTTGTGGAAATGAAATATATTTATGAATTGCTTCCCATCTCTTATAGTCTTATGTGAGAGTTTTTAACCCTTTCAATTCCTTAAATGGTGATTATGAGGTCGTTTTATATTAGGATCACATTTAAGTATGTGCAAACTGGGTTGTGGCTGTGGGTGTGGCTTAGTGAGGCTTCACAAAGTATCTGGGTCAATTTTGCCTCCCATCTATTTGATTCTTCTTATCTTCCTGTAGCTGTATTCTTTTTGTTATTGTTCATGCAGTTCTTTTATCTTAGAAATGAAAATTAGAATAAAGAATAAGGTTTTAATTATTGTAACTGAACTAAGGTATCAGATCCCGGCAGCTTATCTTGCAACAGTGTGCTACGCTGTGAACAGTCTGCATTCCTTGTAAAATTGGTTATGGATGGATGTGAATGCAACTGCATCAGATATTGAAAACCCTGAATTTCGAGATAGTGGAGATTTACGTAGTATATTGTGTAATTCCTGGAATTTATGGTAACTTTTGATGTCAACAAACAAGGATGCTATTTTTTGAGCTATTCGAAGGACTTTAGACATATCTTGTTTTTTGGTTTATTAAGATGGATGAGAAGGAAGACAAAGAAGACAAGGAAAGGGAATAAGATAAAATTCAATTGAGTGGTTTGGTGTGAAGATTTGGAAAGGAAACAACCATGTCTATGTTTTGTTGACTGACATGCCTAACAAGAAAGGGCATTGCTGTATGTTTTCAAGGTTTCTCCTAGTGTAAATTCCATCACTTTTGGTGATAAGAAAAAGGAAGTGTTTGAAAGAAACCTTACCTTCTAATCCATTTGTTTGAATTTTCTTTACGTCTATATAAACTCAGTGCTGGGAAGCTGCCCTTTTTCCTCATGTCTTGACCTCCTGTCCCTTCGTACCAATTCTTGCTGACTAAATAAATTGCTTAGAGTCCTAAATAGTAGAATAAGTGTGCAGAAATTCACCATGAAACTGCCACAGGATTGAACTTATTCATTACTAGGATGTCTCTCTTACCCGCTGAAAACAAGCATATGAGTAAGGTTTATTTTTATGTTCCCCGTGTCATTAATAAAATGAGCTGAAGTGGCATGTGGTTGATGGATGGCTGTCAAGGCCCATGCCCTAAGCAGGTAGGCCTTCATGTTTCCTTCTTGGAATTCAACAGAGTATTGTTTGATAAAAATTATGAAACAAACTTACATTTAATTTTTTTAAGTATTAAACTCTTCATTGCTAGTATATCAAAAAACCTCCTGATTTCTGTAAGACTAGTAAGTTGAAGTTGTGTTCCTATTTTGTTGGAATTGAGGTGTCAACTTGCTGAGTTCTTCTTTTGTGCTCCTGTCCTTTCATAGAGCAGATAGTGATACTATATCTATCCAAAATTGTCTCTCCATTGTTTTTCCTAAACACTTGGTAACATTTATGTGAAGGAGATAATTTTATGATCAGATTGGTTAAGGTCTTCTGCTTTTAAATTTTTTTGCGAAATTCCCTCTTATAAAGGAAACTTTACAATTGCATTCAATTAATATAAAAGTCATCATGCTAATTGTAGGGTAAGCATAACTAGAGGGTGGGTGGTCCAACTGTTGATGTTAAGCAGCCTCACTTCTTTGTTCAGATTTCAGATAGCTTCATAGAGGCTCTTGCTGCTTTAAGTCTGTCTGGATTGGCTCAAAATCAGAGTCCTGCCTCAAATTTACTTCCTGGTTCAGTCCCTCCTTCTTCTATGCCACCAGGTGGTTATTTAAATATTGTTTATTAGTTTGTGCTTTAAGTCAGCCCCTGATTGCTAAATAGTCGACCCATACTAATTGACATTTGGCTTTACCAGCACAAGTGGAAAATTGCTCTCTAAAGTTTTACCGGTTGTGCAATAGAACCCCTCAACTTCGGCCCTGAATTTTGTATAAAATGTGCAATTAAATCCTTTATCTTATTTCTGACCAAAATCTTATAGGAAAAATGATTATTGGAGCAGGAAATCAAAATTGTATGGTTATTTTTGAAATTTATGGTCATCTAATGTAATTACATCTGCAAAATCATCATTGTGGTTCCATTTGGAGAAGAGTATATTGGATTGTAGACAACATCTCATCAAAACTACTAGTTATTTTACCTTCATATATATTTTCTTGCTTCATCAGATTTAGTAGTTTCTAAATGCGAGGGTTCCAATCTTATTATTATGCATCTCTATTATCTATAACGTTAGTAACAAATTACAGAATCACGTATTTGTATCTTGGATGAAAAGTTCAGGTCTTGGGATTCCTTGTTCGATATTCCATTTATGCCTATGTATCACTGAAATCCTTATTGCGGATGTTTTTTGGACAATGTGGCTGCGTTTGTTATTCTGGAAGTAACTTTGATTACTGGTGTTTGATGGTTGATAAGTTAATGTCATCATAGAACATATGCAGTTACGTTTTGTTAACCAACCTTTTAATGATTAACTTTTCTTCCAGTGAATGGATCTATCGTTAATAGATCACCTATGTCCACTGGAAATGTTCCACAAGCAACTGTCAAAGTTGTAAGTCCTCTGTATTGTGCCTTTTCTGTTGTGATCTACAGATTTTTTTTGATTCTGTTGCTGAACTTTGGTCTCTAAATGCTACTTCGGGAGCCAAGTACTGTGACATCCATTTCATCTGGAACTTCAATACCTCATATGCCTTCCCTTCCAAGAGCTGTTGTTCCAAGTGTTCCCAGCTTACAAGCATATTCGCCACCTACTGTGTCCCAGGAGCTGAATACAACCCATGAAAACGTTCCTGAGCTGAAGCCCATGATTAGCAATAGCATGGCTCAACCCGTGCACCCTGTGGGTGCAATACTAAATAATATATCTCAAGCACGAGTAGCCCTTACAGGTGGAACTTCTCTTGGGTTGCCTTCAATGGGTGGGAACACTATTAGTATGCACATGTCAAGCATGATTTCTAATGGAATAGCATCAAGTTTACCACCTTTTTAAACTACATTGTCTTCTGGACAGTCTGGTATCTCTGCGGTGCCTGGATCTGAAAGTTTAACTGGAGCTTCTTAGCCCGTACAGAATTTAGTCCATGGTTCATTTTATACTACAACTTCTAATGTTTCTGGAAATTCCAACCTAGGCATGCGTCAGTTATTGGCTAATCTTCAAGGAAATGTTAATAATACGATGGGTCAACCTGTATCTGCCATTTGTCAGGGGAATGTTCCGGCTATGACATAGAGTGGGACTAGTATGAATCCAAACATGATATCTAATCATGGTTCAAATGGCGCTCCATCCAGTACTGGCTTTATGATGCCTAGTCCAGGAATGCCTCAGCAGGTTCAACCAGGAATGCGATCTATTAGAAGGAACAATTCAGTAGTTAATATGCCAATGTCTCAACAAGCTACAGCTTCCTTAAAATCTTCACAATCCAAATATGTTAAAGTGTAGGAGGTAAATTGATGGACTCCGGATTCTGGCTTACTAGTGCACCGAAGAAAAGAAACAAGAAGAGAGGCAAAAAGAAGAGAAAAGAAGCAAATCCTACAATTCGAGAAGTAGGGATCTCCCAGGAATACAAAGTTGTATAATATTTTTCATGAATGTCTCTGTTCAGTACATTTGCCTTTACTTATACTCAAGTGCTCCCTAACAAACTTGTAATCATTCTCTGTAATATTCCCTCTACTATAATTATTATAATTACAATATTCCTTTACGTAACTACTTTCAGTTAACCGCCCTTGTTGCACTGCTACTCTCTTCTAAATTCTGATTCCATTCCCTTCTTCCTTCTTCTATATGTGATTGTTACTGGTGGCCTGTCACGCATATGAGCCTTATCAATTCCCGCTGTCAAAAGTCTCACCTTGAGAAATGAGGGAAAGCGAAGATCAATGGCTGTGTAATCTTCCCAAGTAGCCTCAAACTCATGCAACCCCTTCTACATCACCAATACTTCCAATGTAGAGACATCGTTTCCATTTCTATTCCTTGCTGACAGTATAAGTGCAGGCTCGAACTCGAGGATCACGTCTGGGCTAATCACTGTTGGCATGTTGAGATTGGCAGGAAGAAAGCCAATAGCTGGTTTGAGTTGTGATATATGGAAAACTGGGTGAATGAGAGAAGTATCAGGTAGGTCTAACCTATAAGCAACAGCACCCACCCTCTGAATTATCTAGGAAGGACCAAAATATCTAGGAGAACGCTTTTTAAATGCCTTTTTTGCAAGAGATTATTGGCGATAAGGTTGGAGCTTGAGATACACTAAGTCCCCCACCTCAAAATGAACGTCCCTTCGATGTTTGTTGGCTTGCATCGTCAAACGCTGTTGTACACGTAATAATTGAGCTTTAAGATCATCGAGCATGACATCTCTTTCCAGCAATTGATCCTCTAATGTCTGAACATTGTGCTACCCCTTTCATATTTGTATATAGATGGTGGTTCCCTGCCATAAACAGCCATAAAAGGAGAGCAACCCAAAGCTGTGTGGGAGGCCGTATTGTAACACAACTCTGCCCATGGAAGCCACTGAGCCTAAGTTCTTGGTGCTCCATTAATAAAGCATATTAAACAAGTCTCTGACCCTTGTTAACTAATTCGGTTTGACCATCAGTTTGAGGATGGTATGCCGTGCTTTTTTGGAGCTGCGTTTGCTGTAATCTGAAAAGCCCTAACCAAAAACTGCTCATGAACACACGATCCCTGTTTGATACAATTGTCACTGGAAACCCATGAAGTCTTACTACTTCTTTGATGAACAGACTGGCCACAGATTTAGCAGAGAACGGGTGTTTCATGCCTATGAAATGAGCATATTTAGAAAAAACAATCCACAATCACCAAGACAACATTCATTTCTATAGACTTAAGTAGCCCCTCAATAAAGTCCATGGACACATCCTCCCAAATTCGAATAGGCACAGGCAACGGTTGTAACAACCCAACAGGAGACAGAGTGGAGTATTTTTGTTGTTGGCACATAACACTCTCTGACATACTTCGTGACTGATTTCCTCATACCAGGCCAAAACCAATCCATCGCAGCTCTTCTGTATGTCTTAAAATCATCCAAATGACCACCAAGAGGGGAATCAGAGTATCTTCACAATTGGGGCAGAAGAAGGGATGACTACCCTACCTTTGAACCGGAGAATGTCATTGTCCAATATATAGCCTTTGGGTAAATACTGAGTTCTCTTTGCATCATCTTTCATCCTAGTAATCAGAGGATCTTGTATACTCTTTCGGATCTCCTCCCAAGCTAGGCCCTTGGTGCTCACCATATTGGATAACTCTCAGCAAATGTCTCGATAGTGCATCGGCTACCTTATTCGAAGCACTTGGTTTACAGCAGATGTCAAAATCATAGCCCAAAAGCTTGCTAATCCATCTTTGATATTCCAGTCCCACCCCTCTCTGTTGCATCAAGAATCGTCAACTCTGTTGATCTATTTGAATAAGGAAGTGTAGGAATGTAGATACGTAAAGCGGAATTTCAAGAAACATTTTCTTGCATCTACAACAGGATCTCATGCACATTTCAATACTAATTATAGGATTAGAATTCCATACCCTTGAAGCGTATTTTCCACAAAGCGAAGAACGATTCACACTTCTATATGAAGATCCTTATAACACCAAATGTTGCTCCTCTAGTGTTGGTCTACAAGCAACAATTGAAACACCACGTATAGTAGTACGGAATAAGGAACAATTCCTTATTGCTTTTGTTGGTGATGGCCAAGAGAAGGGAATAGAGCTTTTTGGAGTATATGGCTAAGTATGGATGTTATAGTGTATTATCATGTCTCATACTTATTCATATTTATAAGTAACATCTATATGTTACAAATAACCTCTTTAGTCCATACTTCACATAAGCATGACCATTTAGCTTCTTAACCTCTTTTGTATTTTAATTCAATCATATACTTATATGTGTGACCTCATAGGACCGGTTTATTATTAGCCGTGCACTAATCAAATTAGTTCACAAATCATAGTCGGTTTCTAGCAAAACACTATGATCACCTAAAATAACCGATTATATATATCTCCATAGATTTGTCCATGTTACACTTAATTGTTACACTTGATCAAAGGATATTTTCCTTCAGGAAGCGCCTACCAAGTAGATAATGCCTCCACTTTTGAACAACCATAACAATGGCCATGAGTTCCTTTTTATAAATGGACTTTGCTCTGGCCCGAACTCCCAGTAGTTTATTGAAGAACGCGATAGGATGTTCATTTCGTAGTAACACGACACCCACACCAAATCCACTAGCATCTGTTTCTAGTACAAAGAGCATTTAAAAATCTGGTAAAGCTAAGATTAGAGCTCTGGTCATAGCACCTTTTAACCTATTGAAAGCTTCGGTTGCTTGAGGAGTCCACCCAAAGTTGTCTTTCTTCAACTGATCAATAAGGGGGTTGCAATGGTAGCACAACCGACTATAAAACTTCCTATAATACCCCGTAAGACCTAAGGATCCCCTCAAACTCTTGAGGTTCTTAGGGATAGGCCAATTCACCTTGGATTGCACCTTTTCCAAATCAACCGAGACCCCCTGGCTGGATATGACATGCCTTAAGTAAGCAATCTATGTCTTCCCAAACTCACATTTCTTCCTATTAGCAACAACGAGGGAGTTATAAGCCAACGTTTATTTTGTTTTTCATAGCTTTTATATAGTCACCTTTGCTGATTACGTGTGATCTTTTGGTCATGGCCTTCGCCTTTCAATGACCCTGTAATGATCCAATATTTACACTTATAATTTTAGGATCAGATTTCTAACATGTATCGTGGAGATTTGCATGCATTACTGGGATGAGTGGAGAGTAATTTATTTTTCTTGCTTTGTTTGACTTAACATTTCCTAGATATTTTGAAACTGGTTTGGATTTGGTTTGATAAGTGTTTCTTATATTTTAAAAGGGTTGTAATGATTCCGGATTGTATGTTTGATTGAGTTTGGCCTTTTGAAGTTTTAAATTAAAGTTTTATGTTTTCCGTTGTGAAATTCTGATTTAACACCTTAACGTTTGAACACGTGGCGATAATACAATGATAGATCTATTAAGGTTTTAGTTTTCGAAAAGGGAGATTACCGGGGTGTTACAATTTGTCTCATACACAATCAATTTTGATTCGAATTATTATTATTATGCCGGTATGCCCCTTGTGGTTTGTGTCATGTGCTTTGTCTTGTTCTCTAAAAAATGTAACTTCGTAAGTAGATATAAGTATTTTTAACGTTTGTAAATTTTTAGAAATGATAATTAGAAAATCGGGTAGTGAATAAGAAAAACTGAAAAAAAAGGAGAGATTTCAAAGTAAGTTTGCAACGTAACTAATTAAATGTGGTGTTTCCCAAATCCTAAATCAACGAAACAAATTTTTTGTTTCAGAAAGTTATTTGAGTTATCACAACCTTAAATATAAATTGATAATCAAAATCAACCAAAGAATACACGTTGCACGGAGCATTCCACCAAAACTCAGACGAGGGCGCAACGCATTGCACCAAAAAACATGGGGCACGAAGCACTATACGGAGTACTTTGTTATACATTTGTGAAGTTGTGATGTTTGATGTCCACTATTATTGGGATCAGTCTTGCAGCCACCGCACTTCCCACCGCACTCCCTTCCATCGGAGGTTGTCTTTATCCAATGGTCCCATCTTTCTATGTCACGTTCAAGTAAGTTGACAGTTTGGCAAAGGGCAATTTTGTCTTTTTGTCAAGTACAAATCTACATTCCCACAATTTTCGGGTTAGTGGGCCCACCTCCCATCATTTCTTATTACCCTTTCCGCCATGCAACAACACTAACACACACATCATTTTTGCTAATCTCACTGCCTCTCACATCCTCTTTATGTCACCCACCTCATTAAGGATCTCCATTTCTAAGCTGATCTGGCAGCCTGTGAACTATTCCCTCAACTGCACGTCATTTTAGACTTCTATTTATTTTGTTAATTTTTTGACAAACTATTTCATTTTTATCAAATAATCAACATTTTCTTACTGTTTTTTTTTTTGGAAAAATTAATTAAATTTCATCTTGTGTGTGTGAGAGAGAGGGAGAGAAAAAAACAGAAAGAGGTGGCTGGGGGATCTGTTGCCTCGCTGGGGGATCTGTTGCCTCCTCCCCCACTGTCTACAGCTACAGGTAAATTTTGAATTTTTTTGTTATTATTTTTGAGACATTTTTAATTACTAATAATTCTATTGTTTATGAATTAACGGTAATATAAAGATTACAGTTTTTTATTTTAATAGATGTTGGAATTTTTGCTATAGGTTTAATCTGTTCTGAGGCTATCAAAGATTGAAACTTCATCAAAATTACGGGTGGGCTTTGCTCAATTTTAGTTAATTTTGCTAATTTTGTTGATTTTATATGTTTTAGAAGAATTTAAGATTACCCAATTGGTTTAATTGATGAATTTTATCTGGATTTGGATAATATATGGAACCCATTTAATGAAATTGAAACATTATGCTAAAGTATGTGCTTTTGTGTTCGATTGAAGTACTTGATCAAGTGGGTCAATGCGTGATTGTGCTCTTCAGTGTTTTTTGTAGGACTAGGAGGGTTTGAATCTTGTAGTAGAAAATGGGGGTTATGTCTAGACGGGTTCTTCCTGTCTGTGGTAGCATCTGCATTTTCTGTCCGTCGCTGCGAGCGCGATCAAGACAACCCGTGAAAAGATATAAGAAGCTCCTTGCAGAGATATTTCCTAAAAACCAGGTGGAAGTTTGCTGCTCTTTCTTAGATTCTGAATTCAACACAGCTGTTCATGTGGATTGTGATTGATTAAGTGACCATGGTTTAGTTGCTGTGAATGTAGTAATATTTAGTAATCGTTGACTACTGTTCCGTGTTTACCATGATCGTATGTCAGCTTTTTGAAACCGGTTGTTGATGAAGTTTGTTCTCTAACTGGGAAATTTTGCATAGACAGACCTCTCTTCATAAGTAGCAGAAGGTGGTTTGATAACTTCAGCATTTATGTTCTCTAAACTTGGCCTAAGTTGAGATATGGGTTTGATTGGTACATGTAATGAATAGCCATGAGAAATGTTTGCTATTGGAGATTCACTATCTTGAGCATTGATTTGATTTTTGAATTTTTATTAAGCGACATTCGTGATTATAGTACACACAAACTCGTTAACATTCCCATTGCTTTGTGATCTTTTTGCAAACAAACTGTCCATTAGAGTATATCTTTCATTGCGGGTTTACTGAATACTGAGAAGAAAGCTTCAACAACTTTTTCTTAGTGGATTTTGTTATTTTTACTTCTGTTTTATGAACTATGCTATGTTTCATTCCACAGGATGTTGAGCCAAATGACAGAAAGATTGGGAAGCTTTGTGAATATGTGTCGAAGAACCCATTAAGAGTTCCTAAGGTGAGTCTTCTATTCATTTATCCTAGATAAGTGATCATAATTTGCTCAGTTGTTGAACTCATTATTACCAGCAATAAGTGAAAAATCTCTTCTGCAACATCTTACTATGGACAACTTGTTCTTTTTTTCTTTTTCCTAAGAGAGGTCTTTATGAACTCCTTTAACTTGGTATTATTTAACGATACTCCTTATAATTGAACATGGGAGGAAAAAACTCTGTTATGCCTGTTTGTAACCAAGAGAATACTATCATTTCCTGAAAAAAAAGCAAGACACAGGTAGAATTTCACAACTTATATGAGAAAGCTGTTCTAGTGAATAATTGTTGTGGAATGCATGGATGCAGATTTTATGTCTGATATCATATAAATAATTTGTCAGGCACACAGTTGTCTTAATTGTCTCTATTTGTTTTTTTTTTGTATAAAAAAAGTTAAAATTGAATGTTTGTACGTAGTGGGTTGATCTACATATAGTTCTTCTGCTGGAAACATTCAGACCAAAAGGACGGCATCAGTGATTGTTTATTGAACTTGGGCATCCCTTCTAGGAAGTTCAACCCAAGTATTTTCCTCATGTGCCTTTTCTGAATCATACCAAAACCACAATCCTGAAATTGTTAGAGCTTTGACACGTAGCATATCAACCTTTTATTCTTTTCAATCGTTTAGCAAATAGCTTAAGTTTTCTTGAGCTCTTCTACCCTAAAAAAGCTGTCGTTACTCTCTTAAGACGATGGTCAGTTGGTTATCTAGACTTGAATGTCTAATGTTTTTGAATTCCTGATCATTAATTTCTTGAAGTAGCTCTATTTCCTATTTATTCTCTTTGGACTTTGTATATAATGCAACTTGACAGTTGGGACTACAGGCTCACTGAAACTATTTATCTCATTGTGTATATATTTCCTACTCTGCAGATAACTGAATACTTGGAAC
This sequence comes from Dysphania ambrosioides, assembly GCA_026401315.1. Classification (NCBI taxonomy): domain Eukaryota; kingdom Viridiplantae; phylum Streptophyta; class Magnoliopsida; order Caryophyllales; family Amaranthaceae; genus Dysphania; species Dysphania ambrosioides. Next base: position 30,252,837 of record CM048663.1, on the reverse strand, counting down.
AGCGATTTTACAAGGATTTACGGAATGAAAATGTTGGATCAGCGAAGGTTGTGCTGTGCGTGTACAGGAAATTTCTATCTTCATGTAAGGAGCAGATGTAAGTTTGACATATCTTAGTTTTTTATTTGGAACTGATACTGTTTAATCCTTTTTATTCTCTATTCTCCCTGTTTAAAGTCACTTGTAGATCTAGAGAGGAGTTCCTTTTTTTAGTTACTCCCAATTGAAAAGCGAGGTGTTTTGCATCCAGGTTGTAAAAATGATTTCTGTTAGATAAGAGGTAGAATGCGTTATGGATTCAGCATAATGTGTTATATTGTCGAATTCCCAGTTTTCACAAACAATGTGACTGGCAAGTCGACTTGCTATTCTTTTCCATTTAAGATGAAAACCAATGCAAAACAAGAATTCAGCATCAAGTGTAGGATGGATAGCTAGCAGTTTATAGTGCATTCTGAGTATCTAATATCTAGAGTCAGAGACACCTTTAGCTTACCGACATTATAGCATGAGATATCTACATCATTAAATTGCATCTAGGATATAAATTTGCTCATTTGAAACCACTATTGTTCTTGTCTTGATAGCTCTTTGATTCACTTTTTGTGTTTAAACCTTCAATGTTACAGGCCACTGTTTGCAGGATGCTTATTAGGAATCATTCGAACTCTTCTAGATCAAACTTCCCAGGAGGAAATGCAAATATTGGGTTGCAATGCCCTTGTTGACTTCTTAAATGTCCAGGTATGGAACTACTTTTCACTTACCAATCCATATTTTACAGTACCAGTAGACAGATCCATTTAATTAGGCTTTTGGAGGAAGGGATAGAAGCTTTCTTGTTTGCTGCATTGGTCCTGCAAATGGTAAGTGAACTGTTGACTGACCTACTTTTCCACAACTAATGAGGAACTAATACACATTTAATCACGTTCATACTCTTCATAGTAATCTGAATTTGAGAATTTATTACCACTTTGCACTGAAATATTCTCTAAATGCATCCAGCTAACAAAAACCAATACTGTTTAAATGTAGTGGAAAATGTGTTTGATGATTCCTACTTTGATATCTACGATCTCTTAGAAATACTTTTGTTTTTCTATGTTACATGACATGGGCAGTCATGCCTGGTTAACAGTCATATGAAAAAACAAATACAGATGTGTTCTGTGACAAGTTATATGAAGGATTAGAGATTGTAACTTTGTCTCTCCCACTATATGAAGGAATGAAAACGGCAGTTTATATTACTTAACTTGTCATGTATAGAATTTCCCTAGGGTATAATGATGTTAATATTCTAAAGTTTCCCTAGGTGGAGAGCACATATATGTTCAACATAGAAGGCCTTGTTCCCAAACTTTGCCAACTAGCTCAAGAAGTTGGGGATGATGATAGATCTTTATACCTGCGGGCTGCTGGATTGCAAGCACTTTCTTCAATGGTACTGTCTTCTTTGGCTTTTGTCAAGGGCATATATGCTCGCTCTTTGTCTATTCTCACTCAATCGTCCAATGAATTACCTAATCAAAAGATGGTGTATTTTCTGAGTTAAACTTTCTTGTTGTTAGTCTATCCTTTAATGCCATAGCAATATATTGTTTTATTGACAAAATTTCCTAAGTTAATTTTCCTGAAACTGTTCTGTATCTAGGTGCAGTTTATGGGTGAGCAGTCCCATATTCCAATGGAATTTGACAAAGTAAGGATGAAGCTGTGATATACTTCTATTTTATAAAACATTGGACTCAGTTTTCTCTTTAATCTTATATTTATTCTTTCAATAAATCAATTAGATCATAGCGGCTACTCTGGATAATTTTGTGGATGCCCAAATTAAACCTGTGAATGGAAAGCTGGACGGAATAATTTGTCGTACTCCAGATCGATGTAGCCGAGTATCAATAAACACAGATGATAACAGGCTGTCAACTGCAAACCTATGCGAAGATGCCACTTTTTTGACGGACCTTCAAAACATCAAACAACAATTAGAACCATCAGTGTTTGTGATCAGTTGCCACCTTTCTAAATATTATTCATTTTGTCTTGTTTTTCAGAATTCTTACCTACTCTCTTGTCCCTTTTTTGTTAGAAATGCTTCAAAAATTCCTTCTTATTGGGCTAAGGTTTGCTTGTATAACATGGCTGGCTTAGCCAAGGAAACTACAACCGTCCGGCGTGTGCTTGAACCCTTTTTCCACAACTTCGATTCAGAAGACTACTGGTCTCCTGAGAGGGGGCTCGCCTCCTCCGTCTTGATGTATATGCAAGTAGTGTTGGAAGACTCAGGTTCACTTTGTTGCTTGTTGCTTGTGTATTCTTAATATCATAGTTTGGTGACTTAAAACTATTTAATGATTTTCTGCAGCTGCAGGAAACTCCCATTTGTTACTATCCATCTTGGTGAAGCACTTGGATCACAAAAATGTTGCCAAACAGCCTCTTAAACAGATCAGTATCATTCATGTAATCAGGAAACTTGCTCAACATATTAAGCAACAGGCTTTAGTGGCCTTGACAGGTGCATTGGCTGACCTACTAAAACACCTACGTAAGTGCATGCAATACTCAGCAGATGCATCTAGCTGTGGAAGTGGTGCAGAGAAATTAAATGCAGATCTTCAGTCAGCATTAGAAAAATGTATCTCTCAGCTGTCAAGTAAGGTTTGTTACTTCACCTTTGCTAGTCATTTTAAATGTGCAATAATTTGGATCCTATGTAAGATTTTGATTATTTGTGTTTTCTCTCTTTTTGTGCCTGTGTGTGTGTGTGTGTTTGGGGAGGGGGGTATTAAGGAGATGGAAATTGTAGGTAGAGGAATCAAGTCCTAACTTTATGAAAACATTTTTCAGATAACTGCTTATGTTTTTTACCGTAGAATTATTTTGGTTGCTAATATGCTTAATTGCATAATTGCATATACTTGAGATGTTAACAGGTTGGAGATGTTGGGCCCATTCTTGATATGATGGCTGTGGTGCTTGAGAATGTTCCAAGTAGCAATATTATTGCGAGAGCAACTATCTTTTCTGTTTATCGCACTGCTGAGATAATCGCTTCCCTACCCAATATATCATATAATAAAAAGGTATACGAGTAGTTTAAACTTGATACATAATGTATGCTACTATTTCGAATCATATCTAACATCTGGCGAATTTGCTTAATCTCCAGACCTTTCCTGATGCCTTATTTCATCAACTGCTCTTAGCCATGGGTCACCCAGATTATGAAACACGGATTGGATCACACCGTATTTTGTCTGCTGTTCTTATGCCCTCTTTGATTTGCCCTTGGTTAGATAAAAAAAAGCTCGCTTCACTTAATAGTTTCGAGCCTTCACCCTTCCTTTCAACTTTGGGAGAAAATAGCGGTAAGTTTTCCATTCCTGTGGGAAGTGAAGAGAAAGTACAACCCATGGGCACAAGAGAAGACAGTCAGGGAGGGAATGATGCGAAACAATCACAAGTTTGTCAACCACATAGTACACCATTTAGTTTTGAGACTGCTATGACCAACGGAAAAATGGTGCAAATGAATATTTACATCTAAATTTTTCTGTTTTTACTCTTATTTGAACATATGTAATTTTACTTTTGTCTTCCATTTTCTGGCTTCCAGGAGCTTACTTCACTTAGACTGAGTAGTCATCAAGTCAGTCTCTTGCTTTCCTCTATCTGGGTTCAGGCAATGTTTAGAGAAAACACCCCATCCAATTTTGAAGCTATGGCTCACACTTACAATGTTGCTTTGCTATTGACACGGAAAAAGGTGAGATGCGTTTGTCTGAATTGCCTTTAAAACTTCAACATCATTACACATTGCTTCTGACAACAGCATCAGCACTTGAGTTTTGTCAATTTGTACCAAAAACAGTACTTAACTTTTTCGCTTTCTAACCCAAACTTGTATGAAAACTGATTAGAGATAATTTCTGTAGTTGTGGGTGTGGAGGGTCTTATCAAATGGAATAATGTATCTTAACAGAGTAGCTAGGTTGCTCGTGCAGATCTTCTTAGCAGTGGATGTAAATCAGATTTTTGGCAATTTTCTTAAATATTTTTTTTTCTCGAGTACGTTTCACCTTAGTCAGCGAACTTTTCCTGATTGGGTTCTTGGAGGTTTCTCTTTGGTAATAGTGGCTAGGGATCTATATATTGTATTTCTGAATTTAGCTCTCTTAAAGATTCCTATAACCTTTTTTAAGCATTTTCCTTTGCCAGGCGTCATTTCTAGCTAGTTAATTTGTTGTGCATTATTTTATCCCATGTCTAGCACATACATGTATTGCTACCATCTTCACCTTTCTTGTAATTCAACTTAACAGACTTCCAGTCACGTGGCTCTGGTAAGGTGTTTCCAGCTAGCATTTTCTCTGAGGAGCATTGCCCGTGATCAAGAGGGTACTCTCTCTCTCTCTCTCTCCCCCCCCCCCCCCCCCCCCCCCGCTCTCCTCCCTCGGTTCTTGACAGAAACGTTTTCTCAGAGTGGAATCATTGAAGACTACTGTTTGCTAATGTCTGATGATTATCTGTTTTGCTTTTATTTTGGGATTTTTCTAAAGATGGTTGAATATTTTTTCTCAGAGAATGGTGGTTGTAATTTATTACTTTCATATTTGGCATTAATCTTTGGTCCAATTCCATTTCTTATTTTGAAAATGTTGCATATAGCCATGTCCAACTTCTACTTATTCTCGTATGCAGCATCCCATGAACATACACAATGGCGAAGCTGAGCCCTTTCTCCAACAGGCATCCTTGCGTTGCTTGAAAGGAGAAAAGTTCCAAAATGTCAAAAAGATTTATCTTTTCAAGTTGATTTTTTATACTTAAAGTTTTAAAAGTCATTTTCTCGGGTCTCACAACTTCTCATTTGGAACTATGGCCTCTTCAGAATCCACTTGAATGAACAATTGTGTATAGTTCGATTATAGGATGATATTAAACATAATTCAGTTTTGGACATCAACACATAAAAGGTGTATTGTAAATTGATGAAGTCAGTGAACAATAATGAACATAAAGTGTTTGAAGGGTCTTCCTAGTCTTTAAATTTTGAACCTTTTCCTATTAGCTTACATTAAGAAATGAAATTCTCATTTCTGTGTACTCACTTTGATTGTGGCTGTAATTTTTTGTTGAAGGAGGTCTACAACCTTCTCGAAGAAGATCACTCTTCACCATGGCGTCTAGCATGCTTATATTTTCTGCAAGAGCAGGCGACCTCCCGGAGCTGATCCCTATTGTTAATTCATCTTTGACAAATTTAACTGTAATATGTCCTCCTGATTATATAGCAGAATAATGCCTTTTCCCTGTTAGATGTTATCATTCTTCAAACATACGAATTGTTGTATTTTTGGCTAATGATTTTGTGGCAGGTTGATCCTTATCTTGAGTTGGTTGACAATATTAGACTCCAAGCAGTCATCCAGAATCCAGTTGATGGGGGAAGGACCTATGGTTCAGAGGAAGATGATTTTGCTGCATTGAAGTCTCTTTCAGCAATAGAATCAGATGAACAATTGAAAGAAACAGTCCTATCTCACTTAATGTCCAAATTTGAGAAGTTATCCGAGGTAAACACCTGCAACTGATCTGTTATTATCATAGACACTTATTTGTTCATTTTGTAGTGAAACCTAATATGAAGTACTTCGTATGTCTCTATAATGATATGCTATCCTTTGTAAAATAATATGGCAACTTAAGAGTTTAGAACCTATTTGTAGATCAGAGATTTTAAAGTATGTGCTCTGTTTGAGATACTATTATATCTCAAAATCTTATTATATAGAAGAATGGTACTATATAAATCAAGAGAGTTTTGACTCTTTGCATGTGTTCAAGCTCTCATCTGTATAGCCTAAAAGACACAAGTTCTGAAAGGCTTAGCAAAGGTGCTTGTGAAAGGACATATGGGGTCTCCTCTTGTAGCTACCTTATTGAGATGATGTAAGAACTTGTTATGCCCTTATTGAGTTATTAACATAGGGTGAACCATCCTTATACCTTCTGTATCATTGTCACTAAGATCATTTTACATCCTATACTGGATAGGTTAACTATGTCTTCCCAATCATTCCTCTCCCTCAACTAGAAAGCAGCATTTTTGATGGGGGGAAATGCAGTATGTGAATTTTGCTTCAAGTACATGTCAACTAAAAATTAAGGTGTCAGAAACATGAGACTTTTGCTTCAATTTTCTTCCCATAATATTATTTACAAGTAAATTGCATTCATTGTTCAACAAGCATTACCCTCATCGTCTCATCCAAAGTGAAATTTTCCACCTTTACTAAATTCATTCTCTCTTTCATTTCTGTAGCAGTTACCTGCACCGTTTCCCTTCATCAGAATACTATATTCTTGCCCAGAGTTTTATCGGGAATTAATCCATGTTGCTGGTGGATTTTTTTTCAAGTGTACCAGTGACATTGGTGTTGGCCGCTGGGCTTTTAATGAGATTAATTGTACACTACTGCAAAGCTATCCGTAGCTAGCAATTATGGTCTCTGATACATTGTGCCAGCAACAACATTTTCTTTTTTGTAGAACGGGACAATATTCTAACCAGAATCTGCTAGTTCTATACCTTTAGCTACTTCATATAATGAACATGTTAAAGTAGGAAAGATTGAGAAGAATGAGTTGAATCAAAATGATGAATTCATGTGTTTAACAAAGGTGTGGGAGGAAATATTGGGAGAGGACATCTTAGGTTTTATCGGCACATGTTGCATGGATGAATTTTAAGTTATCAAAAAGAGATTTGGCTAACCAGACTGCTTGGCTGTGTGCACATGGAGTTTTATTTAGGAAGAATCTTGACCCTTCCCAGATTTAAGAATCCCCCATTTACCTGATCGAAATGCAGGAGGATCAAGTCTTAACTCCAACTGTGTCTTCATGATAGAAAGATATTAAGATTGTCTGGATGACCCTCCTATCTATTTGGCTAATAGTTGTCTTTTTGGCTGTGGAATCATCTAGTAGTTTCTAGTATAATGCAGAAAGGATTTCCTGCTTTAAAATATATGATATGTTTTGAAGTTGAGACAACAATGTGACAATATCCACATATCATTCTGTTGTATAAAATGAACTTTGGCATATATAACTTGTAAACTTGTGTTAGTATTTTTCTAGGTTTTTTTCTTGTCAAAGATACATCTTAGGAAAATTAAAATAGGAGAAAACTGTAATGACCTCCGGTGTATACTCTCAACAACCACCAAGGCAACACCAAAGTCAGAGACTCACAAGGCTAAGATACTCAAGCAAGTGAGCAAGACTGTTGTATTATTTATGATTGTATGTAACTGACAGTATGGATATAGTATTGTACCTACTGGCTTTCGAGAGGCCAGACTCTCCCAAATGTATTACTTACAATATTCTTCTTACCTCATTCCCTCTTGCTGCCTATATTTATACTACCCTTCCCCTCCTTTACATAATATTCTTTAAAACAGAAATTAGTTATGCTATTAATTAGTGCTCTGCTCTTCTCCTCTTCTATTATGCCTTCTGTTATGCCTTCTGTTATGCTTCCTCACTTTGCTACTGCTTTGCCACGCCTTTTGTACGTCTGTGTGATGTCACATGCTCTTTGAAAGTTCATTACAAAAATAAAGAGTTCTTTCTTACTTTTGTCCATACTTGCTTATGCAGGATGAATTATCTGGCATCAAGGAGCAACTTTTACAGGGATTTTCACCTGATGAGTCATATCCTTTGGGAGCTCCACTATTCATGGATACACCACAATCTTGCTCCCCACTAGCACAACTGGACTTGCAATCGTTTGATGAGGTTAGAATTTTTGTGTCTTGTATCATGTATCCTCCCTCTAGGCAAAAGGTCAGAACTTTCTTAAAGCTTGTTGAACTGTTCATCAGGGGGTGGCCACTACATTTTTTGACGAAGGCTTGGCTGATGCTAATGGAAGCCAATCTGGTCGTAAGACATCAATATCCTCCAATTCACTTGACATTCTTAATGTGAATCAGCTTCTTGAATCGGTGAGTTTGATTTCCATCTTTGTTTTGTTACTTGAAATGGTAACTTTCTAAGCTACTACTTTCTGGTTGTAGTAAGTTAGGCCAACCTTTCAATGTCTTTTACTTGTATTGGGAAAGATGCTTTAATTGCGCTCTTCATTCTGAAACCTTTTTTTTTTGTTTTTGTTTTTTCAAAGTTCTTATGATTAGGATGTACAATAAGTACATTTCTCATATTTTCAAATATGTGCTTCTCCTGATAGAGTAAAAAACATCCATGATTCCGGTAGAATGTAATGATTCTTCTTCAAGGAAAATCCAATTCCACATTTCTACCTATGAAGCACTATCAGGAAGGGCTTGCTATCAATTTCTCTATAGCCTCATCTTTATAAATTACAAACAGGTGTTGGAAACAGCTCAACAAGTGGCTAGCCTTCCGGCCTCCACGTCCCTCATATCGTATGACCAAGTGAAAAACCAATGTGAGGCCCTTGTATCTGGTAAGCAGCAGAAGATGTCAGTGCTCCAAAGCTTCAAGCAGCAACAAGAAACCAAAGCTATTGTTCTTTCCAGTGACATTGAGATGAAAAGGCCCACAATCATGGACATGGTAAGATATTATGTAATGTTTTCCATTTCTAATTATTGGTCACGCATTTATTTGTGAACCCCTTTCGACAGGACCTTCCATGCCACTCCTCCCCCCCCCCCCCCAAAAAAAGAAATAAAGAAATGCGATTCTAGGACCAAAATATTAGTCAGAACCTTGTACATTTTATTATTTTATTACATTGATATGCCACACAAGCTCGTTTCAGTTAACCAAAATATTATTCAGGGACTTGGTACATTCTAATATTTCACAACTATGATTAGCCACTTAAGCTTGTTTCGTTTGGACTTGAATGCTTGACTTATTCCCTCATTTTGTGATCAGACCATGGAGGAAATAGAACCTAGTCCAGATTTGAAAGGCAAAGAAATGATTCAATGCAATGATCAGTTGTATCCTTGCTCATTGGATTACGGATATCAGTCTTTTCGTTTACCACCTGCAAGTCCCTATGACAAGTTTTTGAAAGCAGCTGGATGCTAAATTGAACAGGTTAACTCTGCATTTCATGTATGTAATTCCATATATTTTTTTGTTTCCCCCCACAAGTGGTTAATTTTTTCATTCTTTATATTTTTATAATGGAATTCATGTTATATAGTATAGTAGTGCAAGTTGAATTATGAATTTTTTGTATGGTTGAGTCATGAAAGAACCTTGTTGAGTTGCCCAAATTGAAGTTTCAACAGTAGTTACTCTGTCGTTCCCCTCATTTGTTTTCTTTTCCTCTAGCATTTTGATACAGGATTTGTGGTGAGATTTGTAGATAGTGCTTAAAAAAGTTGTAATTCTGCAGAGATGTTTTGTATTTTCTTGATTTATTTGATAGTCTTGTGGTTACTAGATTGATGATGAGGATGAAAAAGACCATACATGTTGGTTGAGGATTCAAATCTTCTACATTTAAATTCTATAGTTTTGTATCTTCGTACCAAAACTTTTGTTGCTCGTGCCGCCTTGATGTGGATTAATATTTCCTATGCCCTTAACATTGTCACATTTTCCTATTTAGTTTGTCCCTTTTACTCAATTTTCTTAATTCCCCCACAATCTCTTGGTACTCTATTCTTGCCTCATACCCAAATGGGGAAAAGTAAATACTCCCTTTATACAATTACTAAAGTAAATTAAGGGAATGAGGTAATCTTTAGAAGATAGTTTTACGTTTTTTTAGTCTTTTCTTGTTTAATGGTCTACAATAGTGAGGATTTTGGAAAGGGAACTTGTTTTTACTCTTATTTCTCTATGCCAATTCTATTGTGAATCTCCATTGAGTAGGATGCATTGACGCCAAAGATTAGTCATGCTCAAGATTGTGTCATGACATGAGAGCAAAGAAAAAGCAAAACCATTAGTAAAATAGGTGTTGAAGTTCTCAATTTATTTAAAAAAGCTAATGTGATGAAAATACAATTAAAAATCAACAACTTACTAATTTTTAGAATTTTTAGATGGCGCTTTTAATGAAAGAAGAGTTTAGGCCATACGGGTAATATGTTATTTTAGCAAAATTAAAGTTTTAAAGTGAAGAGTTTAGAGTACATATAAGACTGAAGAGGAACTCGTCAACAAAAAAGACTTTGAATACAATTATTTAGGTATTCTAAATTAATAGGTCAAGATGATAAGAACAATAATGCATGATCCACATGACTTAGAAATAGCCTAACCCAAGTACCCAACCTATTTGCAGTATTCTTCTCTACATTGAATCATAGAGGAGTTAAATTTAGAAATATTGGAATCGAGAGCAGCACGTAATAATCATGCTAATCTATAACGTGTTAAGCACTCTAATGATGTTGATTCAACCAATTCTATGCCCAAGATAGGTAGGTAGTGGGTTGGATTGTGTTTACAAATTGCTGGCATTTGTTTTTATATACCAATACTTTGCAAAGGAGGAAGCCCTCCTAAAACTTCCCAAAAAAATTGCACCATGCTTCATGTGAAGGAGAATCCGTTCCTGAACACATCTGAACAAAAGTGTAGTATCCCGTGCATAAAGGAGGGAGCACTCCTGAATAATCCTGAATCTTTGGAAGCAACACAGGAGGTCAGGAATGGCAGTAATAATGAATTTAAAGAGGACATTGTACAATCTGCCTCAAAATATTCTGACCCATCTGAAGCTCTGGAGGCTGAGGCTGAAGAAGAAAAGGTGGTGAAAAACAATAGCAGTACTCGTCAAAAAGGGTAACCTATTGAACCTGTAGTGCATAAAAGAAATAGAGGGCACAACAGTTCTAGTAAGTATCTATCACGCGAGAAGACCAATGCTCCTACAGATAATCCTAGGCAGGCAGAAGTACAGTACGTGGCTACTGTTTCATCTCATGATAAGGATGTTTTGGTTCAAGAGACTGAACAAACCGCATCAAATGGAGGGGCTAATGTTGTGGTAAAGTCTTTGGCGGATGCAGCTATATCTGTTTTTCAGTTTTTAAAATTGAGTACTAACTAATACCTATTGTCAAAAACTTAAAGTCATTTTAAACTTTCAGGATCAGATCAATCATTCAATATCCAAGAGGCCTATTACAAATATAAAATTTCGAAGTCCAAGCAAAGACTCAAAATTAGTTGTCACTGTTTGCAAACCCCTATAACTTCCTCCTTTTCATTTTTGGCTGATATGGGACAAAATGTTGGAAGCAATATAAAATACATTGCTTGATCATCACTAAATAATGGATGAATAAACACAAGGCATTACACTCATGCGATGTAGGACATCGATGTATAACAGTTATAAACCTTGCACTCGTACAATATTGATTAAGGTTTGAGCCTTTTATTTTTAAGCAATATCAAATGGCAGACGCATATATCACTTTTGGCACGATTACTTGGAAGTGTCAAATCATATCTAAAACACGGTAGCTTTGAGCCATTGGCTTTTCAATCAAGCACGATAATAAATTGTGTGAATCACTAGTTGCCCTCGTACTAAATCTAATTACCATTGTGACACTATCATTAGAAGGGTAAAATTAACCCATCACACAATAGTCTAAACTCATCTTAAATTCCCTATTAGTGGTTGAACAATCCAACACTTGGTGAACTATGCTTCCAAGTTATAGGAAGTGGCGACATCGAAGGATCAAAAAGAAACTTCACAATGAACACTTTGTTGGCACAAGATAATTATACCCATGATAACTTTCCTGACACCTATAACTTTGAATTCTATGGATCTCAGTGATCATTAGATCACTCTTTCATGATTCATATTTGATTTGCTAATTAGAATCAAAAGAGATTTTACATAACTTGTTCAACATGAGATTTTCTATTCTCGTTGAGCTCATCTTTAAACATCTACATTATCTTTCCACATGTGTTGCCGCAGCCAAAAACTCCCTAGACCCTACCTAATAATTTCCACCTCCAAGAGTAGCCCATAAAATAGACTTAAAAAGGGGCAATTCCTAGTTCCAGACTGATGAAGTAAGTAAAATAATGTTATTTAGTAATATCATTTCACTTCAACTGAAACTCATACTATTCTATACCTCTTGAGTCATTTAACAAATTTGGACTAGTGTCAAGCTCAACATGGTCTTCTTTCCCTATTGATTTTTCCAAACCCATTCCCTTAGCTTTGGTTTTGGTGGATATAAGATAGGGACATCGGGAATCCCGTTAATCCATTCGATCATGTGCGTCATATTTATTCTCACTAGTTAACTGTACTTTGTTGAACTTCTTCACTCTGTCATTTAGAACACTGGTCATAAATTACATTGTGTCAATCCACATGGGCCTTTCACTCTGTTTTGTTTGAATTAACCTAGGGTGATTCCCCTTATCCATATCAGTTATGAGTTAATTATTTGCCGCATTAATAAATCTGTTTTTTTTTATTTATAATTTGAACGATACAAGTCACTCATCAAAGATAGTATATCCTAGAATATTGATTTGATTTGGGGCAATTGGAAAGGAAATATTTATTTTTCGATTTTTCCTTTTTTAAGTTTCAAAGAGATACTGAGATAGTATAAACTTTGGGATATAAAAATTATCGAGACCACCTCAAATTTTAACCCAAAAACGAAAAAAGAGAGGAGAAGCAAAAAAAAAAAAAAACTCCCCTCCGTCCCAACCTTCTCTCCCTCGCTCTCTATATCAGAACATCGCCCGAACCTTCAAAACCCCAACATATTTCCCCACTTTCCTCTGCACATTTGTCACTCTCTCTCTCTCCTCCACCACCCCTTTCTCTCTCCTTAAACCCACAAATTCCACCCTCAAATCCACGCCACCTTCTATCCCAAACCCTCAAATTCCTAATAAAGTTTCGATGCTCCCAAAACCTTAGGGTTTCGAATTCCTCCCCAGATTCCTCCCATGCATGCTAATTAACCGCTCGCGCAATTCTTCCCTCCACATTCCCGACGCCAGAACCATCAATACGGCCCTGAAAGCCGCCGAATTTTGAGGAATGAACTCGAAGCGATCGAGTAACGGTGACGAGACTGGCGCCATTGCCTCTGTTAGCAAGAATAATAGTAATGGAATGGAGAAGCGGACGAGTAGTCGGATTCGAAGGCCGGCGTTGAGAGGTATAATGTATTATAATATATCGCCGGTGTTTCGGAAGAATCGGAAGAAGGTGAAGACCAGGACTGCTGCTTCTCACATTGCTAAAATGTTGACGCCTGGCGGTTGCAGTCCGCATCGCAGCTTGGCTAAGTCTATCTCTAATGTATGTATACCATCTTCTGATTTCTTTTTATTGTTTATTTTTTGGAATTTTTTTAGGTTTTTTGTTGTTGTGTTCTTATTCGCGGTTAAACATAGATTGTGATCCTTAGGATGCTGGATACTGCTGTTTTCTTGTTGTTTATGATTGTGTCTCTGAGGTTTGAATTTACAGTTGTTGCATGTTGGATTTTCGGGTTTTGAGTTATGTTTATTAGTGTGAAATAGTAGTGTTGTAGTGACATATGCTGTTTTATCAAAATGTGAAGAGAGGAGATATTTGGAGATTCTTCGTTCTTGGAAGGATTTTAAGGAAGGTTTGCAGTAATTGTCACTTAGGGTTGGTGGCTTGTACTTTTTGAATCATTTGGGTTTAGCTCATTTGGGATAAGTGAAATTAGTGTGTTGCACTGTTTCTAGGCATTGAACCAATGAATGGTTGTTACTCGTTAGATTGGAAAAGCCGAGGAAAAAAGGAGTTAAGTCGAGAGGGAGGAGAAGAGGGGATGGATTGATGGAGTGGAGATACATGAGATTATGAAGCACTGGATTTGTATGGATTATGTAGATTGTTGTTAAGGGTTGTTTAGGTTCAAGGAGTGTTGTGGGATTTAATAAAAATGTAGGATGGTAGTTATGTGTATGTTTGGGGCAAGCATTTTCAGTTAGTTTAACATTAAGTCAGTTGGAAATGTTGTGAAAGGAATTGAAAAAATTTGAGAAAGCTAACAATGAGTCATTTAACTTGAACTTTAAGCTGGTTGGAAATTTTCATTTTCTCTACCTTTAACCTAATTTGGTTATGTGACATTAATAAATCAAACATCCTAGTGAATTCACTTTTTTCAGCTATATTTTCGACTTGTTCTATCAAAGATTACTATCCGCTAGCTAAACAGCATTCATTGATCCAGCTTTTCAATTAGGTTTCCAATTAATCTTGTTCTCTCTGGCAAATAAAGTCGTCTAGCCAATTATCACTGAAGTTTGAAAACATGCAATTAAGGGCTCATCAAGTTAGTGCTTTTTTTGTACAGCATTGATAGTTAAATGCACATTCTTCCTTGTTTATTTCAGTCATAGATACTAGATCATCTTTTGTTTGAGCCCCCAATCAAATTTATGGGGAAAAAATGCTAGGAAATGCACTGCTTTAATATAATTGCTGTTTTTGAGGGAAGAGAAAAAGTGAGTTATGGTTCCATTTCTAACGGCAGCAATTAGTGTGCTAATTTACACCTTTTGTACGTCTATAAAAAACAATTAATACTGAGGTTGGAAAATCTCCAACTTCTAGCATATTACATTTAAACCCCATATGCCCTATAGTTAATGCTAAAAAGTTTTCAGAACGACAACCTTTGAATTAGTTGTTACTCCCCCACTTCCCACCATCATCATACTTTCTGTTGAGAACACTCCAAATTGTAGGCGAGTCCACTTTCCCTTTTCCTATCTACTTAGATGTTAGACCTGCATATATTTTTTTTACATTTGATTGGTTTCTGGTGAGCTGAAAAACGTCCAAGTGTCTTTTTGTGTGTGTGCATAGCCTTATCAATTAAGGTATTTTAGTTTAAAATGATTAGTCAAACATGGGAAAATGCGTATTCAATATATGGGAAGCACTTCTCATTCCATATACAAATGCCTCTTACCTTGCACACATCTGGAAATTTCAGCGTTGGGCCTCCATAAATTTTCTATCCTGCAATTTATCTAGTATATTGGAGTGATGCCATGACCTGATTATGAAGTGTCTTGACCAAGGACTCATAGAAGCAAGGGCTAGGGACTTTGATGGAAAGGTCCGTAACAACCTTGCTATGAGAATAACTTTTTATCTGATGATGGGCTGATAACATACTTTTGTCAGTGTGATTTTTGATATGGTCTCAGATTATATCTTTATAAGCCTTGTTGAGATCACCTGTCACATATTCGCAGGAGCAAAGATAAGAGGTAGAACTGTGGCTGTTGTCTGAGGGACTAGAAATGTTAGCAGTCTTGAAACTCTTGATTATCTTTCAGATTCCAAAGAGTAAGTTGCTGTAGCTTAGGACTTTGTGCTATCTGAGGATCATCCAGTTCCCTCTCTCTGATATCGGTACTCCACAATAAAACTTGCCTTTGTGTTGTCAGAACGTGAATAATAAATGCTGGGTTATGTGTGACTAAATGCTTAAATTTTTGGTCGTTGACTTGCATTTTATTATATTTATAACCCCGATAGATTATACGATTAGGCCTATACAATCTAGATATTTGTTGTTGCATCCTGCCGTTTGGCATAATGTATTCCCATCGATTTTCTGTCTTCAGTTGGATGAAGCAAACCTTCGACGTTCTACGAGACAGAGGAGAGTATCTGTTAATTTGGGAGACTATACTGATAGTTCTGGTTCGGATCAGGATGAGGATTTAATGGTAAGGCATAAGCTAACTAATGTGTTGTTTTTATTTTGAACTTTTTAATTGTGGTTCCACTTTATTTTCATGTTCAATTGGACATGATTTATCATCTAGAACTCAAACTAATGATCTTCTTTTATATTCAAACTTTACAGAAACCTAGAAGATACCGCACCAGAAATCGGAGTGACAATAATGCTGCTCAGGGTGAATTGTCAACTCTTAAACGCAGAAAAGTTACTGAGACTAAATCTACACCACGCCGAGAAGGGCTGCGTCCTCGTAATTCCAAACCAAATGGGCGGCGAATTGATTTTGATGATGAAGAAGGCAGCTCAGAAGAGAAGGATGACCAAGATGAAGCAGAAAATGGAAATGATGGTGAAGATAATGATGATGAGGTTGAGGGTGATGATGAAGGGGAAGTTGGGGAGGGTGAAGAGGAGGATGAAAGAGAGGAAGATGGTGATGATGAAGAAGGTGAGGAGGAGCAAGAGGGGCGGAGGCGTTATGATCTTCGGAACCGTGCAGATGTCCGCAGACTTACTTTGGAGGAGGGTAAGCATAGACCAAGATCTCCAAGGAGAGTATTGCATCATGGGATGGGAAACAAGGTCAATAGGGTTGTGGGAAGGGGTGGCACAAGGGTCCATAAACGTCATCGTTTTAGTAGGATTGATGATTCTGATGACTCACTTCTTGTTGATGAGTTGGATCAAGGCCCGATAATTCCTTGGTCTCGAAGTGGAAGCAGATCTGGGCCCCCTTGGCTTATTGGAGGGTTAGACATGAATGGTGCAACAGCATGGGGATTAAATGTTGCTGCATCCGGTTGGGGCCATCAGACTGATTCCATTACTTCCTTGACTTCTGGGGTTCAGACTGCTGGTCCAAGTTCAAAGGGGGGAGCAGATATTCAACCTTTGCAAGTTGATGATAATGTGACTTTCGATGACATAGGTGGGCTTTCAGAATATATTGATGCATTGAAAGAAATGGTCTTCTTTCCATTACTATACCCAGATTTCTTTGCAAGTTACAACATTACCCCGCCAAGAGGTGTCCTTTTGTGTGGACCCCCAGGAACTGGGAAAACTCTCATTGCACGAGCATTAGCTTGTGCTGCTTCAAAAGCTGGCCAGAAAGTGAGCTTTTACATGCGCAAGGGGGCTGATGTTCTCAGCAAATGGGTGGGAGAGGCCGAACGGCAGTTGAAACTTTTATTTGAAGAAGCCCAAAGAAATCAGCCTTCCATTATTTTCTTTGATGAAATAGATGGGCTTGCTCCTGTGAGGTCAAGCAAACAAGAGCAAATCCACAATTCTATAGTTTCAACTTTGCTTGCTCTAATGGACGGTCTTGATTCTCGTGGGCAAGTTGTCTTGATTGGTGCCACAAACAGAATTGATGCTATTGACGGGGCCTTGCGCCGACCTGGTCGGTTTGATCGAGAGTTTAACTTTCCGCTGCCTGGGTGTGATGCACGGGCTGAAATTTTAGATATCCATACCCGCAAATGGATGCACCCTCCGACCTGGGAACTAAGGAGGGAACTTGCAGCTAGTTGTGTGGGTTATTGTGGGGCTGATTTGAAGGCCCTCTGTACTGAAGCAGCTATTCGTGCATTTCGTGAAAAGTATCCTCAGGTGTACACCAGTGATGACAAATTCCTAGTAGATGTTGATTCTGTTACGGTAGAAAAATATCACTTTTTTGATGCTATGTCAACAATTACTCCTGCCGCCCACAGAGTTTCCATTGTGCATTCTAGGCCTTTGTCAGCTGTGGTTGCACCATGCTTGCAAAGACACCTCCAAAAGGCCATGGCACATATATCAGATATATTCCCTGCTTCTGCTATTTCATCTGAATTGACGAAACTGTCGATGCTCTCCTATGGCTCTGCTATTCCATTGGTTTACAGGCCTCGGTTTCTACTATATGGCAACGAAGGTGTTGGACTGGTAATCTTCTCTAGCCTTAATAATAGACCTAGTATTCAGTATGGTATGAATGGAAGCTGAGTATACTCACTTCTTTAGTTCCACAGGATCATCTTGGACCTGCTATTTTACATGAGCTGGAAAAGTTTCCTGTTCACTCTCTTGGGCTTCCATCTCTGCTGTCAGATCCTAGTGCAAAGACTCCTGAAGAGGCTTTGGTACACATACTTGGTGAAGCACGAAGGACAACACCGTCTATTCTATATTTACCTCATTATGATCTTTGGTGGGAAAATGTAAGTTTACTGTTTGAAGGGTAATCTAGCAATTTACCTCATTATGATTGAGTATTTAAAAAATTGTGTGTGCAAGTGCAAGCAATTTTCTCTATCAGAATTTGATTAGTTTTAACTTCAAAGCATAATCTAGCATTATAGGGTTTTTAATTCACAATTTCCTGGAGTTCATTTGATGTGGTCAAATTGTTTATCAGGCACATGATCAGCTGAGAGCAGTCCTACTAACTCTGTTAGAAGAATTGCCATCTGAGTTACCAATATTTTTACTTGGAACAACCTCAGATCTACCTCCTGATGTGGATGGGCGGCATCGGATATTTACTGAGAATGGCATGTATGTCTTACTGTTTGTACCTAGTTTTAGCTTTCATAGTTTGGTGAAGCTTTATTCATTAGTTGAAATGCTCGTTTTCTTAATAGAATTACAGTTTTCGTGGTGTGAACAAGCTTGAAACTGGGTGTTAGGTCAGTCTCCTCTGTTTTTATTGTCATTGACCAAGGGCTTTGGTAATCTCTGTGGGTGGCCTTTTTGGTTTTTGGTAATTAACTTGATTCACTTGAATTTTTTGAAATTTTCTTCAATTTATTGGTCATCAGCTTTACTAGGTTTGCAGGAGTTATATTCAACAGGTCTTGGATAGTTTCAGGATTGTAGTCTTCAGATACCGGCTTGTATTTATCACATTTTGTCATCCATTTTTAAACTTGGTAGTTTCAGGATTGTAGTCTGGAGATGGCCAGATATTTGTCTTCCTTTTGTGGCCTCTTTATTACATTTTACTATGAGATTTCATTAGTAGGCTGCAAAATTGACTTTTTATTGTGTAGTTACATTTTCCAGAAGATTGCACTACCTCGAAAATATGTCATTTTTCTTAGATTTCATTCAAACATGGGTTTTCTTTTTTTTTTTTTTTTGGCGCGGTGGGGGGAGGAGGGGTGTATGGGACTCAAGATGGAAGAATTTAAATGACTGACCTAAAGGTGTGTTTCAAGTAAGATTATTAGCTTACAGTGTTTCATGGTTTAATTCATTTGGGTGGCAAGGTAGTACCTTATATTATTCCCATAGTGAGCTCTAGGCAGCATTGACAAATACTGTAAGGGAAGAAGTGACCGAGTAATACTGGAAAGCTAAGCTATAAATATTTCTTATTTACATAGTCATAGTTCCAATTATCTGGTGGCTATAGGTAACATACTTTTTCATGCAAAGGTATTAAATATTATTTCAATTAGCTACTTTTGTCTTTTAAAGTAAAGTTTACTGTGGAATATCTTGATGGGCATCCCTACTAAGGTATGACTAACTGAAATTTGCGTGTTATAATTTCAAAATAAGAAGATTAATCACAGCAAGACCATCCAATGACATTTCAAATCCAGGAGTCCCCGAGCAAAATCAGTATGTAAAAAATAATGCCGACTACGTTACATTTCTGGATCATACCACTTGGAAACCAGCCGCTTCATTATCCCCAGTTGATGCCAAAATGACTGTTTTGTAGTCATTTTAAGGAGTATATGTTTATTCTTTCAAGCAACTCCAAACCTTTCAAAATTCATCCGTATATAGTTTAAAGCTGTTGCTGGTTCTTTTGTCAGAAATTTTGGATTGTAATTTCAGAATGTGATAACTATTCCTTTGTTTACGTTTCAGATACAAAGTGGATGAACCATCAAATGAAGACCGTTCTTTGTTCTTTGATCGACTCATTGAAGCTTCCTTGTCAGTACCTTCTGAAGCTACTTCTAGAAAACCTGAGGCATCGACATCACTTCTAGAGCTTCCCAAAGCTCCTAAAGTTGCCAGTGGCCCAAAGATCTCCGAGTTGAAGGCAAAGGTAGAAGCAGAGCAGCACGCACTTCGAAGGCTGCGGATGTGTCTTAGAGATGTGTGCAATAGGTAAAATTTTCCTTTTTATAGGTAGTTCTGTTAATGAGCTTTGTTCAATTTTGCTATGGTTTCTGAGTGATTGAATCTATGCGGCACTGCTTTTGAATTCTTCTCAATTGCAAATTCAATAGGCTACGTGCACTAATATGAAAAAAAAATGAAAATTTTTATACCCTTGGGTATCAACTCTTCTCATTACCTGTGGTTTTGGGTTGGAACTCTTTTGGTCTTGTAAGTGGCCAGACTATCCTCCTTCACGGCCTAGAACCATTTTCATATCTTCTCAATTTTAATGTTGTAATATAATCTAGATTGTCTTGCTTTATACTTTGGGGCTTTAATAATGCATAGGTTAGTGTTTACTTTGCCATTTTGCTGAAATTAATGGTAGATTCATATGTGAAAAAGGAGTATTGAGACCTCATTTGATTTTGTACAAGTCGTTCCACGTTGGAGGAGGAGAAAGAAAAAACCACTGGGGCTTAGAATTACTTGACCTGTTGCCAGTTTGTTTAGTAAAGGACTTAGGCTTTTAAGTGGCTGGGCTCTCCTCCATGATGTGGCCTAGAAGCCTAATTTATATACTGCTGATATTGGTTGTTCTATGCTGAAATTGCTAGTATATTTTGCTCATGCTGGTCAATGCTTCATGTTCTGATTCCAGAAATACTTTATTGTCTTTTTTCTAATGAAGAGAAATAATTTATGGTCTTGATTAGACAATAAGAGACCTTGATTCTGGTAATCCTCAAGTTTCAGAGTCCTTTTGTGTTCCTACCTTTTACTGTGACATTGATAACATGCAAATGATGTTAGTTTACACTTACGTGCAGGATCTTATATGATAAACGTTTCAGTGCCTTCCATTATCCAGTTACAGATGAAGATGCTCCAAATTATCGCTCAATAATCCAAAATCCAATGGACGTGGCTACATTGCTTCAACGTGTAGATTCTGGACTGTATATTAAAAGTTCAGCTTTCCTGCTGGATGTTGAACTAATTTTGAGCAATGCTAAGGTGTGTAGCTTATACAGCTAAATCCCGTTCTTTTTTTTTTCCCTGATGTTAATGCTAAGCTGATTGCAAGATTTTTCTTTCTATTCAATTAAGTTTGAGATATACCAATGGGACATAGCTCTTTATATTGCCTTATAGTGAAAGACCAAAACAGTGAACAATAGTTGATGCTGATTGCTCATGATTTGCATATTAAACAATCTGGATAGAAGACTTTAAAAAAATCCAGGGATTGAGGGGTGATGCTATTATTCTGAAAACTGGACTCTCTAGTCTCTTCCTCTAATAATTTTAAAACTCTCTATCCAGTGTGAAGTGTCCAATATAAAAGTGTGGAGCTAGATGAAATGATGGATATGACAGCCACAAAGAATAATTCCTTCTAAGAAATACCTGGATTTCCATCTACCATCATCCTACCACCCTCTCTCTCACTTTTTTCTTTAGAAACCAGTGCTATTATTAAATTTGGTCTCTCTCAGATCTATGCAGGTTAGTGATGGTCGTGGTGAACTTCATGGCAATTGCTGTTGTAAGACTATCAGTGAGCAAGTTTCTGACAACTTGTAATGGACATTGGGATTTCGGAAGAATAAAGAGGTTAAAGAGACTATGATGTAAAGTAAGAAAAAGAAAACGTGGTTGAGATTTGGGCCACTATCACAAGGAATAATACCAGAAATGAAGAAAGAAAAATGGAACCTTAAGAACAGACCATATAAAATCCACGTCCGCCAAATCCTCTTTTTTTTTTTTTTTTTTTTTTTTGTTGCCTCTGTATTTTAAAGTATTATTTGGCTTTTTTTTCCTTTGGGATGGGGGGTTGAGGCTGTTGGAGTATTAGATTTTTTATTGTATTATTTGAGTGATTCATGTTGATTCCGTATGTTTGATGGGCTTAAAAAATAATGTTCATGCCTGTACTGACTATGTCACTTATTATGCGTATCAGGCATATAATGGAGATGACTATAATGGAGCTAGGATTGTAAGCAGAGCACACGAGCTTCGAGATTCTGTATGGTTCCTTTTTCTTTGCTGTAGTTTTCTTTTCTCTTTTTTTTTCTTGTTGTGTTACCGTTGTATTATATCTGTGTTCTGACTTGGGAGCTTGATGATTAGTTGTCTGTTGTATGTTGGTATGTTCTTTAGGTGCAAGGAATGCTCTCTCAGATAGATCCTGCACTTGTGGTATTCTGCAATAAGATTGCTGATCAAGGAGGTCCTTGTCAAATGCCTGATGATTATGGGAGCTCTGCTCTTCAGCAAACTCCAGTCGTTCAAACATTAGCTGTGACTAGAGCGAGTGCCCGGCTCCGTCATGTCCAACCAGAGGTTAATGTAGATCAAAGTTACGAAGTATTAAAAAGAACAAAGAAGAATGTTGACACTATCGCCACAGGTACCAGCCTTTTTTTCCCGTTGCTTAGTTTTGTGTTGTGGTGTGATCCCTACATTTGAAAAGGTTTTAGTATATATGCTGTTTTTGTGGGTAGTGGTGATATCTTGATGAAAAATATTGAGCAGAACTGGAGTCTAAATCCTTTGGTGACCAACATTTTTTTTTTTAAATAATTGATCTTACATGTCTTTTTTTTTTTAAAAATTCAAATGTTATTGCATATTTTAGGCAGGATAATTTCTTTGATGCTACTATAACTATGGGCTAGTATATGTGCTTTCTAGTAGACTCTGGACACTCTCTTCCAGGTTGAGAAGGTAATATAACTCCTTTGGACTTTGTTGCGTGTCATAATTATGTGGATGTTATTGATTGAAATGGTAATGCTGTTGATAGAGTTGCATGCTCTTACATGTCTTTGCAAGTGTACACATCAATAGTAGCACCATAGAACACATAAAATATACCCTTCATTAAATGGTTCAATAAGCAACGTGTCAGTGAGTTCTTAGAACCTGCTCAACAGGCTTTTATCTCTAGCTTAATGATATACAGTCTTTCACAAATTTATTTGATGACGATATGAATTTGGGTTGTATATCCTGATCTAACCATTTTTAATCATGTGCACAATAACACTCAATAATTCAGGGTGAATTTTCATAAGTTCTTTAGTTTGTTGCTGAAGAATTTGAAGCAATTTTTTTTTGTTAAGGAATTTTGTTGAACTTTTTTGTATTACCCTAGGAATATCTCAAAACTTCTATGATTTGTAGTTTTTGGTATACATAGGATTTGTGGATACCGAGTTTCTTATATAGAGAGAATATTGCCCTAACTCTTGGTTGTGTTTGACAAATGGCAGTTGGAACTGCTGAAGACAAGTCTAGATTTCCAGAATTTTTGCCTTCACCATCTACCGAAGAGGCTCAGGCTAAGATTACCTCTTATAAGGGACCACAGAGCTCAACTGCAAATTCTGGTGAATCTGAGGCTCGCACAGAGTTGGAGGAATCTGTATGTGGAAGATGTCCTGAAGATGATGGTATCTTGGACGACGATTCTTTAAGCAGACAAGTGGACGTGATCAAGCAGCAATTTTTGAAGCTCACTGAAGGATATGGTATTCCTCAGCTTGAAAGGCTATATACCCGTCTTCTAAAGAATGTTTTTGTGACAAAATCCGCTGCAGGTTTAGACAACCCCAAATCCAAAGTTCTCCAATTTTTGTCAAAGTTCTCTCAGGATGAGACCAACTTTTGATCTTGGTTTTTTTCCCTTATAACCCCCACCCCACCTTTTTCTGGTTCTATTCGTAGGTTATTCAAACTAGATATTGTACAAAGTCGGGATCTTATTTTTCACTGAATGGAAAATATGAGTTATACAGGTAGTGTACTTTGCAAAATCTGGGCCCAGTTTCTCTGGTCGCCTGCCGAGACGACAACCTCGCAGATGGGCCAGTGGAGTTTCTAACTTATTTTCTTCCTTTTCTTGTATATTTGTTGTGATACCGTTTCTTTTACAGAGTATATTTATTGGTTCTGACAGCGTCGAGACTGTGAAGTTTGAATGAAATATCATTATGAAAAACGAGAACAGAAAAGAAGGCACTGGACAAGGAAGATATAAATCGACGAGTTTTCTGAAACATCAGAGGTTGAGGTTTCAAGGAGGCAATCCATAATGTCAGGAGAATTCTACAATCCAAATTGGGCGTGTGCTAATTAATTTAGGCTGACTTAGCATAAAGTCATTAGTCGTATAGTTCTTATTGATTGTGCCATTATTAACTCTCAGATGTTAATTCACATCATGAAACAAATTATAAATGTGTTGCGAGCACTTTTGAGCTTTTGGTTTTCTTATATGGTTGAGAGTTGTCTATTAAAAATTTGGTTCTTTCTAACTTCGTAAGTTCATTTATATAATATAATGTAAGAGTGCACATTGACTTTGTAAGTACTCGTATGTCTTATCAAGACATGATTTGCGCGGCCTTATCACAATCATACAATAACCGGGAATTGCCGAAGGTCCTAAGTATTTTGAGAAGATCTGTATGTCTTCTTGGGAGTTGAGATTGTTATGTGATCTCACCTGCACCGGGAACGAAGATTTCAGGGAGATCGATCCTCTTGTTGCAATCAAAGATGCCAAAATAATAAAATTTTTAAATGGTAAGCCAGTTGGTTTCTTTTCTCTTCTACCACAATTTTTATCAACATAATTTCTGCAGTTTACCATCAAAATGTGTGTCTTATACCATCAAGGCAAATTAGAACTTGATTTTTTTATTTATAATCTTCTTTTTTTAAAAAAAATGAGAAATAAGCCACGTTTGAAACTAATTTTAAAAATAAGCTACTTTTGGTTCGGACATAAAACATTGCTCGAGGCAATGTTTTCAGCTTGGCTGGTTTTTTTTTTCTTTTCTTTCTTTTTCCTTCCTTTAATAATCTTTAGGAAATCGTTGCCTTAATTTTATAACGTTGCCTTGGGCAACAATTTAAAAAATATAAAATTCGTTGCCCCAGACAACGATTTCCTTTGAACTGAAATCGTTGCCCTGAGCAACGATTTCTACTAATCTAGCTTACTACAAATCGTTGCCCTAGACAACTATTTTCCTTTAGCTAAATTGTTGCCTGAGGCAACGTTTTCCTTTCGAGCCTAAATTGACTTATTTTTCAAAATACTTTGGCTGATAGCTTATTTTTATAAATTTTAAAAAAAAAAAGTTTATAAAAAGAAAATTCCTCTAGTACGTGCATTATATTTAGCAGCAAGATGGCGAGCTATTTCATTACATTCAAAATAATATAATGGACTCGAATGAATGGGTTTAGTGCAAGCACATCATAGGCAATTCAGTGGGTATCCTCACTCCATAGTTTCCACTTCCCGGAAAGCATTAGACACCACTTGTGCACTCCATACATTTGTAATCTTCGGGAGCCAATTATTGGGAGCACTAAATGACTAAATCATCATGCATGCATGTCTAAATGCACCGGTAATTTTTATTGGAATAGATTAATGTAATTGCATGGACTAATCAGAGTTAAACAATAAACCGAGCAAGGCAGCTGGTTTGAGGTTGTTCCCTTGTTGTCACTTGTCAGCAAATAACAATAAAAAAAACAACAAACTTGAGCTAAGTGTGCAATATTTTATTGAAATCTAAAGTAAGAAAAAATTATACACGTCATACCGAAGAGTAAGACACAAATTATAGGGATTGATAACGTACCCACTGCCAAAAAAGAAAAGAAAAGATAACGTACCAGTGCTGGAGGATAGTAAAAATTGTTTAAAATCCATGTTTAGGTGTCTCAAAACTCCAATATTAATCCATAATGATAGCTCTTCCTCTCTGATAATTGAGTGTTTTTCCCTGAAATTAGGTCTCACACCCATTCACAATTTCACCTACTTCTTTCTTAAAACTGTAGACTATCAAAAAACCCTGTCAAATTGTCAAGTATCAACTTCAGGAAGACAATTTTTTTGACCTTATTTTAATAAATAGTTAGAAAACTGATCCTCGTTTGAAATTATTTAGAGATGTGACCTCCATAGTTATAAACCACTATCACTGTCAACGTTATTAAGGGAACTAAACTTTTTGGGAGTTAAATATGGGAATTCAACTTAGGAAGCTTAAAATCGTTGTCAAGGACAGCAGTGTCATTCAAAGTTAAAACCGTTGTCAGTGACATCGGTTCTTAACTGGCTAAGTTAAATTCCCAGATCCACCCATTCCCGTGTTTTGCCCCATTTCCTTTCCCCAATTTCTGCCCAATTCTCTCTCACTCCGACGACTCTCCTACTCCCCCACTTCCCCACTTCTCTAGCGACCTTCCCCACTTCTTCGGCGAAAATTCCCGGCAACCTTCCCCTATATTTCGGCGACGAGCATTTGTAAGTTTTTTTTTCCATATTTTTTTAGGTTTAGATCTTATTAGGTCAGCTTTGGATTGAATGTAGTTATAAGTAACATGTGTAGCACGTGGATTGAATTTTGTTATTAGGTTTAGATTATGTGTAGCATGTGGATTGAATGTTGTTATTAGGTTTAGTTGTGAATTGAATGTTGTTATTAGGTTTAGATGTGGATTGAATAACAAAGGATAATCTTTCACCCATTATATTACATGTGGATTGAATAAGAAGATTAAAGAAAATGAGCAAGAAAGGCAAGGATTGAGAACATGGTGGAAATGTTTAATTTGTAGGTTCATATAATTCGTATGTTATGAATGAGCATGTGGATTGGATTTAAGTTTAGATCTTATCATTATGAAGATGTCAATTTGTAGACTTGGGGAGAATTTGAGATGTGAATGTCTATAAATTGCATTATGGCCATATGGAATATCCTATATAATTTAGAAAAAGATAGCATTCAATTAAGGCTAGGCTAGGAAATTGAACAAGAAATCAAACTCAATATAGCAAGTGATAAAAGATTCATTTAACTATTCCATGATCATAGCTCTCCTTTGCTAAATTGAATTCAACATGCTCAAAATAACATTTCTTAGATTATGGCTTAGTGTGATATCTACGCTTATTAAAGTGCTTTTATTAAACTTACCTTTCATCTTGTAGGCATTATGAAAAATTCAAAATATCCTTTGATTTATCATTGGGGTGAAACTCTTATTGAATCAAGTACTAGTGTTGAGTATAGAGGTGGAAGTTGTAGTATTATTCTAGCCAACTCTAACATTTATATGAATCAGTTATTTGATAAGATTCATGATTTGTGTGGGTTGGATCAAACAAGGGAAATGAAGTTGAAAATGAAGTATGGGTTTATGACTATGCCCCTTAATGATGTTAACTCATTAGAATGCATGTGGGCATGTATTAGAAGTTTCCCAAACTTCACAATGGAAATATTTGTTAAAGAATTGTGTTCCACACCTAATGTACAACAAGCTATGTCTATTTCACAATCCTATACTGAAATGCTTCAAATGTATTCACAAAATCAACTCTTCTATTCATAATGCATCCTTATCAACCATTAATGCTTCCTTGTCAACCATAAATGTATCCTTATCAACCACAAATGCATCCTCATCAACCACAAATGCATCCATCTTGCTCATAAATTCCCTTGCAACAAAACCAACAAAAAATACCACAAATGCATCCATCTTGGTCACAAATCCCCTTGTAACAAAATCAACTAAACATACCAGTATTATCTAGCTCCTCTTCTTATGTATCATATCATGTAGACCGTATGGAAGTAAGGTCTAGTGATGGGCAACTTAATGATAGAGCGATTACTGAATTTTCTTTGAATGAAGATAGTTCGTACATAGCAAAGTCTTCTCATGGTTTAGTTCCACAATTATAGCCTGATGATGAAGAGAGTGATGAAGATCCTAACTACATAAAAGAGGAGGTGGATGAGGATGAGGATGAGGAGGTGGAGGATGAGGATGAGGACGAGGACGACGAAGAAGAAGAAGAAGACCATGATGATGAAACAGATGGGCAAAATGATAGAGGAATGGTGTCTGTAGCGACTGTACATAACAATGAGATCGTGTAATTAGTTCCTTTCTATGGCCATCTCCGTGATTATGTAGATGATGATAGCTGGTTAATGACTAGAGGTGAGCCTTCCTCCATAGCAGGTGTTAAATTTGCAAAGAACAAGGAGTTTGCATTCAAGAATGAAATCATTCATGCTGTTAAATTGTTTTGCATTAGATTCAACCACTCTTATACTACTTATAAATCTAATAAATGACTCATCAAATTGATGTGTAAGAGTAAGTGTGGTTGGAAGCTTCGTGCACGTCAAAAGAAACATATGGACCTATGTTGGACTATTGTGACCTATAAGGGTCCTCATGGGGTTACTTGTATTAGTGTTAACCACACACAAGACGAAAAACATATAAGTGCGGATTTGATAGGCACTTATATTAAGGATTGTGTACAAGTAGACCCCACACTTAAAGTTGTTGTGATTATGCAGATGGTAAGAGATAAGTTCCACCATACTGTAAGTTATCACAAGGCATGGTATGGTAAGAAATTAACAATCATATAGGTATACGGTAGTTGGCAAGAATCCTATGGATGACTGCCGAAGCTCATGCAAGCCCTGAGAGAAATGCACCCTAGAATGGAAATAGAATGGTGTTACAAGGCCGAGTATGGTAGGATAAATGTATTCAAGAGAATATTATGGTCCTTTAACCCAAGTATTGATGGCTTTGAACATTGGTTGTCATTGATAACCATTAACGGTACTCCCCTTTATAAGAAGTATATGGGGAAACTTCTAATTGCGATTGTTGTTGATGGTAACAACCAACTTTTTCCACTTGCATTTTCCCTAGTTGAAGTGGAGAATAGAGATAGTTGGTCTTGGTTTATGTTTTGTATTAGACATCGAGTGACCTAAAGAAGAGGTTTGTGCGTCATTTCTTATCAATACCCTAGAATCATTTACGCTATGAACAAAGAGAACAATGGATGGACACCACCGGTTGCCTACCAACTATTTTGCATCCGTCACGTAACATCCAATTTTAATACTGCCATTAAAGATGTGGCAGTTAAAAAATCCATCATTCGAATTGCATTCCAGCAAAAAAAGACAGTGCACAAAGGGGTTGAAGAACATTGCCTAGAAATCATTGCAAGCTGCAGAGTATATTAATGACATGATGTTAGATAGATGGTCTTTGGCACACGATGGTGAACAAAAAATTTGGTTATGCAACCACTGATATGTTGAAGTGTTCAATGGTTTTCTGAGAGGGGCTAGATTCTTACCAGTTTGCGCAATAGTTGAGTTAACATACTACCGTGTTAATAAGTGGTTTGTTAACAAAAGAGAAACAACAACGAAAAGAGTTTTGGACAACATGACATACACTTCTTACGTAATTGGGAGGATCGAGGCTAACTTAGCAAAGGCTAGACACCACACAGTAGTGTTATTTGCTCTTCAAAAGGGTGTGTATGGGGTTACTATAGGCAAGGGTGAGAGGGTAAAGCAAAAAGGAGGTAAACGATATAAAGTTCATTTCCAAAATGTGACTTGCACTTGCAATAAGACTAAAGTTTACCATTATCCTTGTTATCATGTCTTAGCAGTATGTGGGCACTATAGCTTATCATATGCTCTATTTGTGGATACACACTTTCTCTCGAGTTCTTACCTCCATGCCTACGAGCCTTACTTTGTACATCTTCCCAATCAAGCGAAATAGAGGTCGTACGATGGAAACAAGCTCATTACAGATGCAACTCGAATTAGACCTAAAGGGCGTCCATGATCTAAGGGACTACAAAATGAGATGGACGAGGTCAATGATAAAGGAGTCACTTGCAATTTATGTCGAGCAACTGGCCATAATTGAAGAAGTTATCCCCAACGACCCTAGAGATTAGCAAGCACTTAGTGGTTTAGGTTTTTATTTGTATTATATGACGCACTGTAATATGCATAACTCTTAGCGATTTAGGCTTTTAGTTGCTCTTTATGATGTTATATAATGTAGCTAAGATTTGGGGGGGTTTAGGTTTTAATCTGTTTATTACATTCTATTGATTTATATGCTCTATTTATTTCTATGTGATACATAGGATCATGGATCTGGGACCGAGGGATCCTTCGGTTCTATGGTTAGGATTGAACCATTGCTCCATTCCATTGTGGAATAGAGAAGTTGACCCGGTCAAGCACTTAGTCACTCGGCATCCTGGGAGTACATTTGAGTGGGCTACTAACCATAGAGTCCTACACTATGTCCGTCTTGCCGGACTGTACGACATGTATAGACTAGGACATCTTATACTAGATAGTGGTTTAATTATGACATTACTAGAGCATTGGCGGCCAGAGACTCACTCGTTTCATCTACTAGTGGGAGAGGCCACTATCACACTACGAGATGTGGTCATACTTACACATTTTCCCATCTCGGGCCACGCAATTACATGACCTTCCATCCGAGATTCCTGACCGAGGGACGCGGGATGTTTTAGAGTATGTTTGGCATGGACCCGCCAGGTCAGGGCCCCATTACGTGTAATACCCCTTATTTTAGACATTATATTAAAAATGTTTATATGCTAAGTTATATTTAAATTTAAATGTACATTATATACTAGAATTTTAAATAATTTTTTTAAGAATATTTTAGTAGAATTAATTAATTTTAAAAGTATTTTGGCCCAATTATAATTATAGACCTTCATCTATATATTTATTTTATATTTTTATTAAGAAAGTCATTTAATTTCATAAAAAAATATTTTATCCCTTAATTATTCCATTAAATTCTCAAAAAGCCCTCCAAAATATCCAAAAAAATATCCTAAGTATACACTTTTATTCTAGAATATTCTAGAATCTTTTAAAATATTATTCTTAGAAAAAAAAACCAATTTAAGATATTTATAAAGATTGTTTTAATTCAAAACTAATTATATTAAAAATTAGATATATTTACAAAAAAAAAAAAGGTTTCGACCTTATCTAATCATGGCCAGCAGCTATGATTAATATTTAAAAAAATAAAATTATCATTATATTTATTTTATCCTAATTTAAAGGATAATTTTATCCAAAAAGATAGTTTTAATTTAAAAACAATGTATTTTCTAAAAAAAAATTCTAAACTTATCATATCCTTTTGCCATGATTGATATTTCAACAAAAAAATATTATTATTATTATAAAATTTTATTTTTTTTAACTAATTCTAATTGGTTTGTTTTAAATTATATAATTTTAATTGGTTAAACTATTTAATAATTAAATTATTTTAAGAACAAAAGATTTTTCTAAAAATTTGAAGGATAATTATCATTTAAAATTCATACTTATCTTTCAGTTTTTCTATATTCTAAAATTTATCTTAATTTCTACTATAAATATATAGACCCTTAAACCTAACATAATTCTTCACACAAAAATTATTAAATCCTTTCTACTTCACTCAATCTTTCTCCCTCTATCTCTAGCCCCTCTCTCTCTCTCTCTCAATCTCTTTGGCCACCTTGCGCCACTAACAACCACCAACCACCATGACCCTCCTCTTTCTCTTTAACTATTTTAATTGTTTTACAAATTATTTAGTTTTTAAAACTATTTCTAAATTTAATTAAAGTTTCAATATTTTATGTATATTGTTATGTTTTTTTATGTTGATTAGTTCATGTTAATTGATAGGAAGATCATTTTGAAGTTTAGTAGGAAGTTGTTAGGAAGTACTATAATTTAAGGTACGTATATGTGTTAAATCTTTTTATGTGCAATTGAATATTTTATTTTGTGAATTATATTCTGTTAAGATATTTTTATTATGTACATTGCTAAACAAATTGTAATTGGATTTTTAGCCATGCGTCATTTTTTAAATATATGTTTATATATGGTTATTTATTTGAAATTTCGATTATAAATAAAGGATGATATATATTTATCTTATTTTATTAAATATGTATCATGTTTCAAAAGGGCCGAATGACATTTGAGATTCATTAATTTTACATGAGCTTTAATAATAAAAGCAAGGTCGATATTTGTATTTAAAGGAGTTATAAAAGGAGAGTTGTTATTATTATACATTACCTGCTTGATTTCATAATCAAGAAGAGTTCATACTTCAAAGTCAACTTGTTAGCAAATAAAAGGAAACTCCCAGGGATAGATTCGTGATGGGATAACTAACTTGAGGGGTGTGCACACTTAGGATCAAGGAGGAGATATAAGAAGAGGAAATTATTTTTATCAAGTGCTTTAATAATTCCATTTGTATTGGATTATTATAAAGGAAGGTTTAAAGTTTATTGATTATAAGAAGGCATGTTCGAAATAAAGGAATTTAAAAGTCAAAGTATTTCTTTCAGCATGTATATGTACACAGTGTTTTACACTGACACGTATTTTCCTATTTGTTTTTGGTTCGCCCTACATATCATTTATGATGAGTATGTTTGCAGGAATAAATGTGCATGGGAGCACTACATCAAGGGGCACATATTAGATTGAAGTTTTCATAATTTTTCTTATTCAACTTTTGTATCTTTGGATAATCAAATTCTTTTTAATAAATAAATCGAGTTTTTCTTCTGCTGCAATATAGTAATTAGTTGGCACAATCGAAGCGTGGTGACACGTGGCTGTAATACCCCTAACTTACTAAAATTACTATTATTATTATTATTTTTATTATTATTATTATTATTATTATTATTATTATTATGTTAGTAATTTGGGGGTGTTACATTACGATAGTGAGGATTAGTTGGTTACACGATACGTTTGGACTGCTTCCAAACGACGAGGCTAACGACGCTCAGGTCGAGAGATATGCGAGGGTTTACTATTTGCTGATCATATCCCTATTTCTCTTTCCTGACAAGTTCGAGAATGATGTCAGCCTTATCTATTTTCCACTTCTCGACCACGACTGGAGTGATATTGGTTTCTATAGTTGGGGTAGTACAGCATTGGCATGTTTATATAGGAACTTCTAATGCGCGGTGACTGTCAGTGGCAAGGTCATTCCTATAGACATTGCAGGTCCCTTGGTGATACTTCAGGTTGGCTTTCAAATGACACGATTTATGATTCTTATAACATCCTAGTTGGTATTTGTTTACTAACCATTTTACGTATACTTAGACATGGGCATGGGAGCACATGACATTTTGTCGACCTGCTATTCCTAGTCGTCGTCGACGGGATCGAGATGGAAACCCCATCGACATCTACTACAACCCCCCCATCCAGGAAAAGAACAACCACACGGTACGAGGTGGCTTAGAGATAGATTCACCCGAATGCATATGGCCACGCACTGGTGTGAACTCTTACAGAGACACACTCAATAGGATGACAAATGATTAGGTAAATCTTTCATAATCATTTGTTTCGTAAAGTCGTATGATATCTATTTTTCACTAATCAATTCATTTGTCACTTCAATGAATAGATGGTGTGGGACCCATATCCCAATGTCGTGAACCGAGACGAGTGGCATGCCTTCACTCCATTGATTTGCTTCTTTATAGTGGAGATGCATCTACCAGACTGAGTTATGAGACAGTTTGGGTTACGACAATACATCCCAGTTGCTGCTCTTACCTACCCTCGTTTGCACGAAATCGATTGTCGAGGGAGGTCCATGACGGATTGGGTGGCCTTGCATGTTGAGTGGATTGGGGTTTGGAACAACAAACATCAGTCTATTGTACAGGGAGAACCCTTCCAGGGTTCCATGGACTATTACGATCCATATCTTATATAGTATCGTAGCATTACACGCTTGTTCATTAGCCCGTCATTCGTGCCACCACGACATTTTCATCCATCAGGGATGCCTTTACACGTCATGGTATGTTGAATTCAATATTTGTAATTTTATTACTTTACTTTATATTTTTTATTCTAACGTCTCATTTGTAGACCATGGTAGAGGGGATGCACATGTCACATCAAGTATACCTTCCTCGTCCCATGCGCATGAGACCCTTGAGATCATGAGTTTAGAGAGGACCCATGATGCATTCAGGTCCACCCAGGGTGAGTCGTCACACTATACTTCTCCTCCATATCCATTCTGATACTCAATGAGTGGGCTACTCACCCAGCCAAGCCAGAGTTCCACATTTCCTCGGTTAGACACTGTTGACGAGGAAGACTGACCTAATTTGTAGAATTTCTTACGTTATTGTAGTTCATGTAAATATATTTCAAAATTCCCTTGTATATATAACTATGATTATTGTAATTTATTATGTTTCATTTTAATTTCATTTATATCTATCCTTATTGTGTTTTTGAAGATTTGTGTTCGAGAAATGTTACAAGGTATTGACACAAACTTGTGTTCGAAAATTATTAATTTGGTTGTTGGATGTTGTCATAATGTTTTAAAAGTTAAAATGGGTTTAAAATGACAATTTGATGGGTGAAATTTTTCACCTAAATTTTAGCACATTTTGAAACCGTTGTCCGTGACAGCAGTTTCATGTTGCCTGTGTAATTCTTCTCTTGTTCTTGTGGGGAATGGTGGCTTATTTAGAAACTGTTGTTAGAGACTATGAAACAGCTGTCAGTGACAACAGTTTATTATCCAATGTTATATTTCAAAATTGTTTCCACATAGGATTACTTTTCGAATTATTAAAAAAAAAGTTTTAAAAAAACTTGGTCCGTTTGTTTATGTTTTACAGTTCATGACCCCATGTTTTAATGCTCAATGTATTTGATGTGTATATGCATATATCAATTTCCTTTTTTCTTTTTAATTAATTTGGCATGGGATCGGAAGAGGACGTCATGTATTCAGTAGGATATATAAATACATATAAATGAATATATGTATTTGGTAGTCTAAAGACAAACTCGATCAGTAGCTTTTCATAGAAGGCTAAGCTATTTAATGGAATATTATTTTAGATTATGACACATACTTGAATGATTAAGTTAACTCATTTTATTATCCTATATTTAATTCATTGTTGATTTGAGATGACATAATACATAAAAGTAGAGCTATCAGAATTAGACCCGACCCGATAAGTTACCCGAAACCGACCCGGACCCGACCTAATTATGACCTGAAAAGTGAGACCTGAAAACCGACCCAACCCGACCTGAAGTTAACCCAAAACCGATTTGACCCGATATTCAAAGACCCGAACCCGATCCGTGTCCGACCCGTTACAGACCCAACCCTTTACGGACCCGACCCGAAAAGAACCCGAAACCGATTAAAACCGACACATAACCGATATAACCCAATTTATAACAATTCGTTACCTGAATTCACTGGATGTGTTAATAATCTGAATATACATAAATATGACCTAATCTTGACAGACCTATATTTTTACCTAATATCTAATAACTTTGAAACCAAACTTGTCATTGTCGATTCAAACTAAACATATTACAAGTTCTTATGTATATATAAACTTAACATCGTATGTTATAGACTAGTTTGGTAGGATAATACACATTTAATAATCATTACCTCATAAATATTTTGTTTTTAAATGACTTATCGACATCATCATTGTCCAATTTATGAATTAACCATCATCATTGTCCGATTTTATCGAAACCGACATTGACCCGAAATAACCCGTTCAGGAATCGATCTGATTTTACCAGAACCGACCTTGGCCCGAACCCAAAATAACCTTGCTAAAACCCGTTTAGGAATCGATTCAATTTTACCAGAACCGAACTTGACCCAAATCTGAAATAACCCGATATAACTCGTTTAGAAATCGACCCGATTGTACAAGACACCCGAACCGAATACAAACCGAACCGACCTTGACTCGAACCGAATACAACCCGAACCGAATATAACCCGACCCGAACCCAACCTGAATCCGACCAAGCAAATAGCCGATTTAACCTGACCCGATAATGACCCGAACCGAAATCGACCCGATAGGCAAAATTAACCTGAGAAGAACCGACCCGCGATGGGTCAACCCAGAACCGACC
This sequence comes from Dysphania ambrosioides, assembly GCA_026401315.1. Classification (NCBI taxonomy): domain Eukaryota; kingdom Viridiplantae; phylum Streptophyta; class Magnoliopsida; order Caryophyllales; family Amaranthaceae; genus Dysphania; species Dysphania ambrosioides. The sequence continues at coordinate 30,217,010 of CM048663.1, read as the reverse complement.
CGTTAACCCAATTTGACACGGCTCATCTTCGAGGAAGGAAAAGCTAAGTCGGAGTACTGAAAAAGATAGTATTGAACTCTCTACGAAGAAAGTTGTTCGAAGGAAGAGCTCGCTATCTTCCCCTTCAACTCCCTCTAAGAAGGAGAAACTAAGTATGAGCTGTGTAAAGAACAATCATGAACTCCTTAAGGGGAAACTTGCTCCACGATCGAGCTCATTTTCTTCCCCTTCTTCTCCTGCAAGAAAGGGAAAACAAAATATGAGTTGCCAAAAGGACATTAACAACGAGTTCCCTAAGGAGAAACTTGTTCGGAAGGCTAGCTCGTTGTCTTCCCTTTCCCATTCTTCAACAAAGAGGGAGCACAGGAACCTCACTATAGTTTCTTCTAAGAAAAATACTTGGAGCAATTCTTTGATCAAGTCAAGAATCAAGGAGTTAGGTCCTATCTGCAAAAGGCGAAAGGAAATTCTGAATTCCATCAAATCAGAAGAGGATATTGGTGTGTACCTTGATAAACAGATCATGGACGGATGGAAGGTCAATGCTGATGATTGCTTGTGGTTATCCTCAGGAAGCATGCCCCATCAAGAGTTTGGTCTCTTCATGAGCGCTCTTGATCCATGTCTTGATGAATGGGTGCTCTCTTTTCTTCCAAGACCATCAAGGACACCAACTTCTTTTAATGGTTCAAATGCAATAACTTCCTCATTTGAGGGTAACTTATCAGGGAAAGTATAGAAAGAAGAGGTATACGAGGTGATTGGATCATCTCTTGCACGTTCTCAAAGCATAGACTCTTCTTGTTCCTCTTCACTGGCTTTAAGCACCAACAACAACTCCTCATTCTGGAATATGGACAGGACTGGTGTTTGGGTGTCTTTGATCAATCTGAATGGCGAAGATTCCAAGTTCATTTCAGATGTGAACTCACAAGTGGATGAGTTGGAGTCGAACTTCCCTAGTCCCAATTTTGAAATAAACTGGGATTCTTATTCGCCTGATGTTGGAGTTTCTTCATCTGCCAAATCCACAACACTAGAGAGTGCTTCTCAGAGCGAGTGGTCTTCAGACCTCCTGTCTGACTCAATGGACTGGGAACTTGATTCTGGTGATCCAATATTTTGGCCTTTTGGGGTGGATTGTAACTGGGATCATAAAGGTTTGGATTCTTTTTCAGTTTCACCTCGCAAAGGGGTATACAAGATAAGGTTCGAACCAGGAGAAGACAGTTGTTTTACTCCTGATTCTATCAGATTCAGGCTTCATGGTAAAAATGAAAAGCGGATCGTCGTCATGTCAGGTTTAAGTGCATCAAAGATGATCGAGTTTAAGAAGGGATGTCGGAAGAATGCTGTGCTGGTGCTGGAAGGGGGAAAATGTGCTCAAAGCTTGGAAAACGAGCTAGCCGATTCAAGAGACGGATCCCACCTATATTTGAGAATGAGCTTGAAGGCATATCACCAAAAGAAACACCCAAAGAATCCTTAATGGGTAGTAACTCATCTGAACTTGATATCTCGGAGTGTACTGATGATTGGGGTGAAGAAATGGACTCTGATGGTCCACTTTTTTGGCCGACTGATCAGAAACTGCAGATTGGGATGTCACATGGGATTATTTCAGCATATCACCACGAAAAAGTACACTACAAATCACAAATTTCGGTTCTCCTAAAGGCGGTTTTGCAATTTTGGGTTCTGTCAGACTGAAATTCTCTCCTAAGAAGGTGAAGTCAAAGGCAGTTTCCAACACAAAATCAAGCCTAGGCACGTCAAAAAGTTTCAAATTTAAATCCATCCTCCAGAAGAATAATGCTGCTGCTGGCGGTAAAAGCTATGTGGTTATTGTCCATGGGAAAAGACGGTACATGTTTAAGTCCTCAAATGTGACATCTAAGCATGGAAGTCATGGGAAAAAGAAAAGGGATATGCCTTTGAAAGTTGGTGAATCAATAGAAGAGTTCATAAGATTGGTATCTATTATCGGTATGAACAAGATGTTTCCTGCTAGTGAACTAGCTTCAGAAGATCTTCCAATGGAGACCATTATGGGCCTTGGTGAGTTTGATGGGCATGAGGGCATTGATACAGAGTATGAGGACGAGGATTTTTCTTTGGAGGAATGCTGGCAGGTTGAAGACACTTTGTTTTCACAAGTGACCGTGGAGCTTTGCTTAGTTGATGAATTGACGCGAGTTCTGCTGCCAAAACTTTAATTTTGTCCTTTTAAGTTTGGATTGCTGTTTGTTATTTACAACATATACATGATTTGCGGATCAGGAAAGGAGATTAAAAAAAATGTGTGACATTCTCAGTTACTGATGTACTAACTCTAATATTTTCTTGAACTACGGATTAACGAACTTGGAAGAAAAGAAAACAGAAAAAGTAGAAAATGTTCGAGAAAAAGAATTGAAGCTTGTGCTTTCAATCTCAGCCCCCGATCAACCCAAAGTGGTCTCATTGATGTGTAAAAACATAGAGAAAAAAATCCTTCCTTTAGTCATTCAGCAAAACATGTAGATTACCATCGAAAACTAAATAAGCCCATGTAGGAATTGAACCTGCATCTTTGTGTTGCACTTTCCATGCTGAGCTAACAGGCTAAGAAAAACGTCTGAGCTACCCAGAGACGTCTGAGCTACAATAAAGTAGCTGAGGAAATGGAACAGCTGCAGAAGATTGAGTTTTCGGCCAATTTTCCGATGAAGGGACAAACAAGGAGTCTGTTAAACCTTGAAAAAGGAAACGGAAAAAGAAGCTACAAAAGACTTGACAAAAGTTGTCTGATCATGAAGGGGGTAGATGGTAAGTATTATTTCTTTACAGCAAATCATACAAGACGAGTCGTGTGTGTTCAAAAGTGAGCAATACTTATACTTGGCTAGAAATTTAGTGTTTGTATGCGCTTAACTGATCCAGTCAAGAGGAAAAGCAAGCTTGTGTCGCAGCTTCTTGCATAGCGTTAGCCTCCATGTTACCATGCCGGAGATTGACTGTTTGTTTGATATTCAAGGGGTTGACTTGTCAATCTAATTTTCCGAGTTTGAATGTACTCATTTAAGTGGGCTGTTGAAATTTTTACCAAACCTTGTTCTAATTTAGTCTGGCTCAGGTTGTGTTTCTAGTTATGATTATTTTGGCAAGTTAAGATTGCATATTAAACTTGCACACTTGAAAGCAATGTTTTGTGGTCTTAAAAATAAACAAATAATTGTAATTTTTTAACCCCTATTGGCATCTTGTAACTAACTTTACCAGCTACTTATCTGAGAGAAGGTTAATACTTGGTAGGTACATTTTTGACAGTATCTTTCTATTCCTTCTCCACCTTCTTCATCATCATCTCTTAAACCTGCCACTAGCAACTGCAACTGCCACTGCCCATTCTTCAAAGCAAATCATTTCCCCAGTTGTTCTCCTAAAACTCAATCACTCCACTAAAATCCATCAAATTTATGACAAAACCCACTTCAACTCCCCTAATTTTTGCATCCTAAAAACCATAAAAGACTCAAATTTTCCCACTCATTCAACAAAATTCAATCGACCCGCAAAAGGTCATCAAATGCAAATGCATACCAATGGCGCATGCGCTCTTGTTGGAAATACTGCTTCTCCATAAGCAACCCCCATCATCAGCTGCGCCATTCATCTTTATTCATATAAATTTATATTAATTCAGAATTAATCAACTAGATAAAAGATCATCAATTTGCAAACAAGTGTAAAATATTCCAAAAATGGGCCAAATCAAGAAATCTTTGATTTTCCGTTTAATTCCGCAATATTCACATTAAAATCAATGCTACGAAGCATCGGAGGCAGTGGAAGATGTAGAGAGAGACGACGCAAGTGCTTTAGGATTCGATGGCGACGATCATCGGAGGGGGGAGCCGGCAGTGGAGATAACGACGGAGATTGTTCAATTGCGTGGGAGAGGAGTGATACGAATGCTAGCAATCAGGCTGCTGCTATGCACGTGATGTCAGGAGAGGAGGGATTACAGATTTACAGTGCAACATTTCACAAACTGAACCATGTGGCTGAGTTGGCAGTAGAATTCTACCGATTCTCTGATTTAAGCATTTTCAGAAAAGTTGTTATAGCTATTTTGTGTATCTGTCCAATATATAAGGTCAGCCTATGTTTGTAAAAGGTATCTATGAATATATACAAAAATCCATCTTCCTTTCTTCTCTGTTCTGTGTATTGATCTTAACCAATTTTCTCACGGAGTGGAGATCTCATCTGATTTCCACTGGTGTGGTTGAGCCTAATTCTCGTATGATTTTTTTGACTGGATTAGGTAGTAACTTTGTCTTCCCCATTTCTACTATTCCATTGTCACACACCTTTAATACCCTACTTAGCAAACACTGTTACATTACCCCAGGAACATCCATCAGCTTCGAAACGTATCGCTAGTATCAGAGCCAGCGCTTCCTTGGACCAGGATGCCACCACGCAAGAACTTTGAATAGGCTGAAGAAGGAGAGTCAGTAACGCAAGCAGACATGCAAAAGATGGAGGTAATGTTTAAAACCTTGTTAGAAGCTCATAATAAGGAGAAAGCAGAGTCATATAAAGTCAATAGTGAAAATATAGTCCAAAACACTAAGTCTATAGCTGATTTGAATTATCTTATCGTTGGACTATCAGTACAGTTGAGTAAACTCATTAATGGCAACGAACATGGGAGTAATTCTGGAAATATAGTGGAGAAATATGACAGTAGTAATGGTGGTTTTTACTCGACCCGACTCACTAAAATAGAATTTCCAAGGTTCGATGGGGAGGACTTGAAATCATGGTTGTATAGATGTAATCAGTTCTTTGAGCTGGACAAGGTGACTGATGATCAAAAGATCAAATTAGCAGCAATTCACCTTGAGAGGAAAGCCTTGTTGTGGCATCAGGCCTATGTTAAGGATAATAACTTCCATTCTTGGGAGCAACATGTACAACAGCTCATTGGTAGGTTTGGAAAAAAGATGGAGGGAGTAGTTGTTAAGTATGGTCAAGCTGTAAGAGTAATGTAATGTCAAATCACTCAAAAGTTATCTCAAGTCAAAATTATATAAAGTATTTGTTAAAATAATAAAAAAAAATGTTAGCAATATGTCTTAGAGCTTGTTATGTTCAATTTTAAAAGAAATATTGATGAGTTTACAAAATAAGTTAAAATAATATAAGTTCATACAAAAAAAGTCATATAGGATATAGAATATTTATCTACTTCTGTATAAATATATTCGATTTATTTTTAATTGATTTTAGTCATCAAACATAAAGTGATTTTGAATATAAGTAATGATTTGTGATTTGTCAATATTGCATCGAGTTTTTCTATTATTCCTTAGTCTTTTTATTATGTTATTGAGTGATTAAATATTTTTATTCATAGAACATCCTCCAAATAAGGCAATTCTATGTACAAGATTTGCTCACAAGGTTTAAGATCTCCATTGTAATGTGCATCCACCAAAGATTATACAAGTACATGAAAGTTTTAAAAGTGACATGATATGTTTCCTTTGGAAGATACTAAGCAACATGTTTCCTTTTCTTCTCAACGTGTAGACTTTTTTCACGAAACCTTATTATATCGTCTCTATACTTAACCTTGCCCAATTGATACAAATTTCGCCATACATCACAAACTAGTAATGCCAATCACAATTAACTTTGTATCATCACGATAATACTGCTAAATCTGATTTTATTTGATGATTTACACCTGGAAATACTAATTATTGAAGACGAAAATAATGTGTAACAATTAGTCATGGGTGACCAAGTGACCACACATCCAGCCTATATTACAGAGGTGACCAAACAAACACGAGAATACGAACTCTTCTGAATCGAAGCTTCTCTGCGAGTGTCTCACATTCTCCACTCTGTAACCTTACCTTCCACAGACACAGTGTTTCCCTTTCTTAATTGCCTTCTTCTCCACCTTTTTGACTTCCAATTTCCATATTATTTCCATCCTTTTACATGAGATCTCATTCCCATCAACTCACCCTTATTAACCCCATCCCACCCCACCTTCCCTCCCATTTATTAGCTCAGGTTCCCAGATTTCACCCCTCCTTTCTTCTTCGTCTGCTTACTGGTATAACACCCAACTCTCAACTTTACACTTCTTTGCTCAATTTTGGTCATTTTTTTATGTAATTTATCTGGGTTTTCTTTAAAAATGCAATTGGTGAAATAGGGTTTGTTAATCTGTTGATGGGTAGATTTTTTGGCATAAGTTTTGTTTTTGTGGTTGGAATTTTGTTTGGCTTGTTCTTGAGTGTTGAGTTGTTTATTGAATTTGATTATCATGATCTCTTGAAGAAGGGGAAATTTTTTTATTTGATTGAGATTTATTAAGTTTTGAATTTTAGGGTTTTGCTTAATTTGTCATTGTTCTTGTCTAATCTCATTTTAATTTATTTTTTTGGCTTATTAATTTTTTTTGCTAGAGTAATTTGTGTTTGGTGGATGAGATTTGGTGTTTTGTGGGTCCATCGCTCAATTTCATTTCAAGTTTAAGTTTTATGTTAGTACTTTAAAAGTGTCTCACTTGCTTGTTATTTAAGCTTTGAAATGGTTGTATTCATTGTACTTTGTGATTAGGGTGTATCTTGTTGTTTTTTTTTTTTTTAATGCTATCAAGGATTTAATTATCTACGGTTGACGGATTCTCGTGTTTACAGATTTTTTTGGTGTGGGGGTCGAACATCATGCGTGCCCCGTCCTTGTTGGCGCAGTGTTTACCAAAACTGTTGCCTCATGATCGAGTGAGTAATAGCATCTCTGCTATTCCAGATAGAGATGCTCAGTGTATGCCGCCTGCTGTTGAAATTCTCCCATCGAAGGTGAGTATTATGCTCTATACCTTCCGAAAACTCCATGGAAGCCGATTATCCTAGTTGTTAGGATGCTTATGTTGTGAAACGATTTGCGTTGCATCATGACTTGAGCCTTTTCTTCTTTGTTTCTCAGGTGGTACAAACTTCCAAGGGTGAAGGGGACAATGCTGATGGGCAAGGACTCCATGTATTCAAGGTTTTTCCTTGAGACTTTGTTATCAATATTTTATGTTCTGTTAAATTTATTTTGCTTAGCTATATCACTCTTTACCATTTTACAGTATTGGTTATAGTTGTACAATAGATTTAAGTTACCATAACACTAACCTAATACATTGATTGAGGCTCTTACTATTCAGGAGTTATGTAGTATGAGATTATGCAGCCTTATCACAATGCAGAGTGTTAGTTTTTACTTGAACCTTGATTTGAAGGCCCATTGGCTGACTAAGTACTTAACAATATGAAGTAAGAAGCAGACTTGCAAATGTCAATTACTTTGGTATCCTCGTAGTTGGTTAGAGTGCAGGTTTATTGGTTGACGGATTGTTGGTGTGCCAATTATATTAACATCAAGGTATTTGCCTATTTGGTGGGGGTTGGCTGCGCAGTTTGAAGAAATCAAAACTTTTGTCCTTATAGAGCTCATAATTATGGATGAAAACATGTTTGCATGGCATAACTTTTTTTAGATTTGTTCTGTGTTTGTTATTTACTTGTATGCCTTAGACTATGTGTCCAACGTCAATAGAACTGATGAATATATGGTTTATTGCAGGGAAAGATTAATGTTGCAGATATAGTTGGCTTCAGTGGGCTTGAAACAATATGCTCCAAAACGGATGGTAGGTGAATAGATGTTTGTCATAAATTTATAATATAGTTTTTATATATGCTTTTTTCCATTTCAATCTTTTGATATTTCCTGTGAAGAGGTTATAAATTTCGTATGTACTTCAAAATAATATGAATTATCTTATTTGCAGCATCACTCAAATCCTGGGATAGTTCTTTTGATCTAATGAATGTTCTAAAACATGAGATCCGTGATGGACAATTAAGCTTCAGGGGCAAAAGGGTACTTGAGGTACGTAGATTATGGGCTGAATTGTTTGCTTATTTTACAATACGTGGTTTTTCAGAAATAGAATTGTTCCAAACTTTTGGGACCCCTACTATAGAGCAGTGATTGCCATAAGTACGGCTTGTTTGTTAGTTTTTGTAGGACTATTTTCCATTTTGACTTTGATTGAATAGATCTTTCTAAGAGTTTTTCTGTACTTATTTTGAACAATATAATTTGATTGATGTTTTTTTTCCCTTGTGGTAGCTTTCCTGCAGCTATGGGCTTCCTGGAATTTTCGCATGCTTAAAGGTATGTGTGCATAGTATTTGATCTTTTGGCACTTTTTATGTCTCTCCATGATATTGTTACTAACTCGCAATTGATTTTCCACCATTTATTGCTTCCTCTTGTTTGTATAATCATTGCCTTCTACTATATAACTTGAAAAATGTTGATACCTATACCTGAATGATTTCAGAGTAAATCCTTTGTGAACCCTTATGTGATGTAATTAGATTGGGGAGGTCTGTTTGTTTAACATCTTCCATGATAATGTATGGGAAGTATGAAAAGAAGTATTATCGACAATAGGATGTTTCAACAATTAGATATTGATTTAACTTGTCGAGATCATATTTCCCACTGTTCAATTGGGGTCATTGTGTCTTACTGAGGGTTGCTTTCGAATTATCCTCTTTTATCCTGCTGAACAATTCAGAAGCCCTGAACCTGACTCTCAGTTATGACTAGTGAGAAAGCTGTATATTGTCACATTATTGGAATCTGTCACCGACTCACCTATGCAGATGTATCTGCATTTCTACTTTTGGAATGGTGCTTTTTTTGGAGAGGAGGCCATGAGAATAAACATTTCAACCCTCACCTCTACCCCTATTTCAGCGATCATCATCGTTGTCTAGCCAACTGGATGTTGGGATTTAACAGAAACCTGTAGACCATTGTATTACACATTTAGGAGGGCAAGGAAGAAGGCCATGGGACTTGGTGGCAGAATGATTAAACTTCATTGAATTGTTGTTTTGTACTTTGTCAATCCCTTATAATTTATCAAACTTTTTGCTTTATTGAATTTATCGTAAAGTTTCTTGTCATGAAAGCAATCTAGACATCGAGAAATAAGCTTTGAGAAAATGATACTCGTGCTTGTTTTTTTCCCCTGAATTATACAAGTATTTTGGGACTGACAAAAGATTAGATTAAATTGCTTATCAGCATCTACTAAATCTAATGTATTGATAGAATGAATCTGAATATATCTATAACTCATCAGCTGTCTTGTCATCAAATGCAGGGTGCCTGTACTGTGCATTTTCAAGATACAAATGCAGAAACTATAAGATGTGCTACCATTCCCAATGTCCTGGCTAATCTGGAGCATGCTCGAGATAGGCAAAACTGCCAACCCGAGGGCCCTGTGACTCCATCTAGGCAACCTCTGGCTCCCGTTATGCATTTTTATGCAGGGGACTGGGAAGAGCTATCCAGTGTCTTATCAGTTGTGAAAAATGATGCTTTTGAAGCTACACCTGGGATGATTATGTGTTTCTCAGAAGATGATTTTAATGATGGATGTAGTAGCCAAGATGGCAGCATAACTGGGCAAGAGTCCACAGCAAAACCAAGATGTTCCCGGAAACTTTCTGGAAGCCGAGCTTGGGAAAGGGCTAATGAAACTGATCATGGAGAATGTGGTTACGATGTGGTTTTGATGACTGAGATTCCTTGCTCAGTAACCTCTCTGAAGAAACTCTATGCTCTGATTAAGAAGGTTAGCCCAGTTCATTCATGATCTATGTATCTTATTAGTTTGCTAATTTCGTTTCATTGAACTGATATCAACTTGATTTTATTACCAGTGCCTTAGGCCTCCCTATGGAGTACTCTATTTAGCAACTAGGAGGAACTATGTTGGCTTCAACAGTGGAGCTCGACATTTGAGAAATATATTGGACGATGAGAACATTTTTGGTGTTCATTTAGTGAAAGAGATGGCTGATAGAGAGGTCTGGAAGTTGTTCCACAAATGATTATAAATTCCAACATGAACGAACTAGAGAGATTTGAACTACAAAATCCCCCCCTAGGCCTTTGTATCTAATATAGTGTGTACTGCAGATACAGTTCCTTTAAGATTTTGCTTAGCGATAGAAAAGAATGAACTACAAGATTAGTTGAGATGATTAACATTGTAACTTCCCTACATTAAGTTATAGTTTCAGGTGTAAATAGATTATGGCCGTACTAGAAAGTTTTTTTTAGTAGGTTTTCATACTTGGTATAAATGATGTACCGCCTTATTACTCTATGCCCGTCTGCTGTAAATAGAGCAATAATAAAGTTGTATTCTGGTTCTGTGTGGATTTGCACAACTACTAAGTGTACTCCGTGAATCAGAATTAAGGTTTACTGAGTTGCAATGATGTAAAGGGAAGAGGCATCCACAATAAGAAATTGAATTAGACAACTGTTGGTAAAAAAATGTTATTGCGAACTTATTAAGGCTCTGTTTAGTAGACGTAATACGTTTTCAACTTAAAATGGTTTTCCATGGAAAACTTTTTACAATGGAAAAGTCATTTTTATAGAACTTTTCCGTTGTTTAGTTGCATGGAAAATGATTTTATATTTAAACATTTTTCGTTGTTTGGTAGAATTGAAAATCAATTACTCTTATTGACTTTTCTAATTGTATTCTCTTGTCATTTTTTAATATTTTTTCCGTTGTATTTTTTGGTTGTTTGCCATTAGCTAAATTTGTTATGCTATAATAAATATTTTTTTTATATAAATTCTACAATATATTTCTCTAATTTATCAATAACATATTACATTATACAGAATATCTCCATAAAACCCTAAAAATATTATAAAAAGACTTTAAGCTAATTATAAAGGAGTATTCGAAATCGAATAAGTAAATTATTCAAACAGGTAAATATATTCGCAATCAAATAGGTAAACAAATCAACCGGTTGTAATGTAATAGTTTATACTTTTACATTTTAAATTCTAACAAAAAGAAAATTTCTACTATAATTTCAAATAAACTGTTGATTGCCCACATTTCTTGAGAAACTTTCATGGTTCAATCGAATCGAGGAGAAATCTAGGTTATTTTTTTATTTTCGACTAAAATTGATAAAATTAATTCAAATTCATGATATAATATGATAATTTAATAACCAAGATACGAGATTCGAAGAAAACATACTTAATTGATAATATTCGAAGAAGATGAAAAGAAATTGTGGATTTTTACCACGATTTTTAATAGAGAGAAAGTGTGGAGCAGAGAGAGAGAGAGAGATGGGTAGCCGAGACAATGAGAAATAAAGAATACGTGAATAGAGTTAAGCATGGGTCGAGTCGGCATGCGAGTTGAGCAGTCACATTTTTGGCACAGTAAGACATGAGCACGGTCATGGCACGACACGGCACAATACGACACGCTGCGGATGACAAAAAAAATTTAGGCACTAGTACACGAGCGGCATGCCAATTTTGCCAAAAGCACGCTATTATTTAGTATTATTTAATAATATTATTACTACTACAATTAATATCTACTATATACTTTATTTTTATTTTTTGTTAAAATTAGGCCAGTACAAGGCTCGACACGGTGCACCAAGAATGTAGGTCGTGCTAGGCCATTGGCCGAGTTTTAGGGAAAGGTATCACGACACAGCACGATACCACAACAATTAGGCATAGTACAACACGACAAGAGGTCATGCATGAGCTGACACGGTCCATGATAGGCACGGTACGACCGGTGCCCACCTCTATGCATGAGTTAGTAATGCGTGAGTTGTTTGTTAGTTGGTATTTTTTTGGAGTGAATGGATGTAAAATTATTTTACTCCCAATTTTGAAGGAAAATGTTTTCAATAAAGTGTAAAATGAATTTACATTATAAGTTTTACATTCTATATTTTACTCCAAACAAAACAATGTAAAATGGGAAAACATTTTACACCCTACTAAACGGAGCCTAAATATTGGTAAAGAAAACCGCACTAAAATTGGATATTTACAAACATCTCATAAAGCCAAAAGGATAATTTGATGAACAAATATGCTAAGAACATATTTGGTTAGTGCGAACTAACTACTTGAATGGATTGAAGTATTGAACCCATATAATGGAAACATCTCCATATTAACTCTCCCACAAAAACCGAATTCCTCAGCTTTTGGTAAAGAATTAACATCTCCATATTAACTCTCCCACAAAAACCGAATTCCTCAGCTTTTGGTAAAGAATTAACATCTCCATATTAACTGCTTGATGAGGGCTACAATGCTCTAACATATGATTAAATGATGGAACTCTCATGGCCCATGCACATACATGAAGAATACAGGGTTGACCAATGCAAATGAATGCCGTGCAAATAAAGCTACGTGACAAAGTTTCTTTCTACATTATTTTTATTGGGCTTAGTTGTACTAATGTTTGTTTTAATGTGGTTTGTGAAGTTAAACTAACAATTTTTAAGTGTAGCAAATTCCTTAAAGGTAGCCATCAAAGTTGAATAAATCTTATCCTAGTCTTCTGGACTTATATTTGCAATCAATATATCTAGCTACATCACGTGGTCAACTTAAATTCTTCATGGGATAACAAGTTTATAGGTTCCTGATATCGTGGAAGTTCGTGGCAAGCCCAACAACCTTGGAGACATGCATGCGATTTCAAATCAAATGACAAGGATAATGATTACTGTTCCTGATTTCGTGGCTGTGGACTTGCATGGGAAGCTCTGAATTTGAAGTTACTTTAACAAATTCAAAGCTAGAAGTTATTTTAGCTGCTACAAAGTTTTGAAGCTATAGCAGCAAAATTCACGGCTATTCAAAGTGTCTACATTCATTTGCTATTTGCTTTCTACTGAAGACCGTAACTCCATGTTACTATAAATAGAGGTTGAACCTCTTAGAGAAATATACAAGCAATCACTGAAACACATTCTCGAGCTACAACAATGATATTTTCTCTCAAGCTCTCTCTCTTTTCATCGTAATTAGATTGAGAGAAAAGAAAATAAAAGAAAAATATATATACTTAAAGTAAAATTATAATACTAAAAAGTATAGTAAAAGTGAAGGTTCTTTTATTTCTATGATATGAGACGCTAAGGTGTAGCATGTAAGCTACGGAGTAGTAGATATGTGTGAGATTTTCTAGGGTTATTTTAGGTTTCCAAGGAAATAAATAAAAAGAGTTAAATCATATGAGTTGGACACCCTAGGCAGAGACGTAGGCACATTGCCGAATTTCGTAACATATCCTTGTGCCTTGTCTCTTTTACTTATTTTCCTTTTCGCACTTAAATTTTATATAGTTTTGTTAAATGTCAAATAGTTACAGCAAAGTCAAAGTTTAAACAATATCCTTTGAAACATACTTCAAGGCTTTGACATTCATCTAGTCTCAAAGTATCAATTCCGTACTTGAAAGAACTATCAAGGCCTTGAGCGTCTAATCTGCGAAAAACGACCATACTTTATTCACCCTCCCTCCAGAGTATATTTGATCATATGTTCTTCTCCTATTGATTCTTCAATTGGTATTAGAGCAAGACTCATAAGGAAAGATTTAATCATCTGTAAAGAAATATGAATTCGATAGGTGATGGAGACTTTGCTCAAGGACGTTTAGCAAATCATCATCCTTTGTTATGTGGAAACAATTTTTCCCACTAGCGTTTGCTGATGCAAATGTTCATAATAGATCAAGATCTTGAGTTATGAGATATTGTCAAGAAAGGTCCGAAGGTGCCTATGAAGAATGACAAAAGTGGCGTTCCAATTCCAAAAGAAGATAGCGATTTCACTCAAACGGACTTGGAAAGCATCGCCAAAAAATGGCAAGCTATGTACTTGCTTTATTGTGGATTAGATGCTAATGAATTCAATCGAGTTTATGCTTGTAAGAGTGCAATGCCAAAAAAATATGGAATAAGCTGGTGGTTACATACGAGGGAATAAAGGAATCCATTGTTGACTGATTCTATAGGGGAATTCCCCCGGGATTTACCCATATCTATCAGTCATGGGGTCTCTATGTCAATTCTCTAAGGTACGTTCATCTTCCCTCCTCATATTGAAGTTACCCAAATCCCCTTTCCCCTCACCTTTTTCTCTTATCTCCTATCTCCACCAACTCCATCCTCAACGTCCTAGCCAACAAAAGAATGAAAGAAGCACTTTAAGCTAAATTGTTGTACCATTAGGATGAAGTGATCAATCCACAATAATACTAGGCCGCATTGGAGAAGGTGGGATAATCTAGACATACCCAAGATGATGCAAGCATTGTTAGGGGATATAAATTTTTATGATATCTCAATACTGAATGAGACTCATGTAAAGGCTTATTAGTTAGGATACGATCATAAGGCATATAATTCACCTACACAGATTTTCGTATTAGCAAATAACAACTAATATTAATATTATACTATTCAACTAGTTGATCATACCTCTAACGAAGTCATCGAATTAAGGGTGTATCATAAATATCTGAGTCATTTAAGAGTCTTCTTCTCAATCCAAATATTCTACACACACAGGAGGTGTATGGGGTCAATGGGTAACAGGTTGCGATGTAGACACAATATTGGGAAATACTCATAAATCCCTGCTTGCAATAGAGTTAGAGAACTAGCAATACCATCAGAACCAACTCGACCAAATATCTCTAGTTGGCTATACAAGTATGCCAGCGTAGCCTACCCTTAGGAGTACTGCAAAATGTTATCTGGGTTATGAATCTCGACTATGTTGTGTGGCCTAACCTTAAACAACCAAATAACCTTTTCAAACCTAGTTCAGCTTTTATAATTATTATTGTAACCGCATAAACAAATTTGTAAAAATATTTTTGGTTGTCAAACATTTCACACTTAAATTAGTCTATAAACATAAATCCCATTACAAAAAATGTTTCTAAATTCTATAAACATTAATTATATTCTACTAAGAAATGATAATTATGAAAATAATAATTATTAACATTCCGATTGCCTCTTTACTCAAAAATTATTATTATTATTATTATCTAATAACCATAACCATAATAATAATAGTTATTATTATAATTATAATTATAATTATAATAATTACTACTTTTTTAATATTTAAATAATAATAATATTTGACATAATAATTATTATTTTATTCTGAATATTATTATTATTTTAAAAAAATTCACGACTGTGGCTTCTTATTCAGATGACATCGGTGGTGGCGGTTTGACTAAGACGTCACTCAACCCCCGAATTTATATACACACACACACACACACACCTCTGTTGTGTCGTCCTTCATGCATTGTGAAGGTTCTATGGGCACTCAAGAGGGGGGGGGGTGAATTGAGTGTTTAGCAATCGTTGGTAAATTCTAACTCTTTTCGGATTATGGTTAAGGGACCAGTTGTGCTGGTTCCCTTGAGCAGCGGATTAAAAACAAAACAATAAAGAACACAACAATTTAACGAGGTTCAGCCAACTCTGGCCTACGTCCTCCTATCCTAAGTTCTTTATTAATCTTCTCCGAAAAACAAAGACACAAAGCACTCTGCTGTTCCCTACTCCGGGACCAGCACCCCACACTCTACTCCGAGTATGCTAAAGACCTACACTCGTAAGTCCTAAACGTGTTTGAACTCACAAACACTCACTTAGCCTTCAGCCCCCTTGCCAAAGACTCACGTTACAATGATCAACACTCTCTAAATGATCACACTCTTTAATAAGTGAAAATAGAGAAACTTATTTAATCTAAGATGCTCGTGTATATGAAATATCAATAGACTCAGTGCTTCTCTCTCAATGTATTGCTCCTTAATAATGCATGAGAGAAGTTATTAATTATTAGTTAAACAGATCCTATTTATAACCCTTAAGTAACCGAAACCCTAGTTACCAAAAATCATGCCAAAAAGATAAACATGACTTTAGGAAAGTATTACCAAAAATCATGCCAAAAAGATAAACATGACTTTAGGAAAGTATTTATCCTAGATTGATTTTATTATAGGATAAAATCAATCGAAGATAATTACTCTAGAATTTAGGTAACTTAAAAGATTATATCAAATCAGTTTAATAGCTGCCAAAATATTTTCCAAAACTTAATTTTCGAAATAAAATCTTTTTATAAAATCTTTATTCAAATCGCAGCTCTAATAATCAGAACAGTTAACCTGGTCCCCTGACCTGGTTCCCTGTCTTAAACATGTTATGAAATTTGTTCCAATCCTTGTACCAAATTTCACAACGATGTTTAATATATTCAAAGCACTTTATATATCTATTAATAAAACATACTACGGAGCATTTACATGAAAATCCTAAAACACTCTTTCTTGAAGTGGATCTTTCTTCATGTAAACTTCAAGTCTTTGAATGCTTCCTTCGAATCATCTCATCATGAATAATGGCTCTTTAATAAGCTTCAAAGGACTTCAAGATTCAAGACTTGGTACAAACTCAATTACTGCACACGTAACACAGTTAAGGTACAATATCAAGTACATTACAGAAACAGTACATACTGGTTCCCTACCAGTACATAGCATAATTATTATTAAACTGTTTCCTGTATAAAGACAAGTTAGTTCAATATAAAAACTCATGTAAATAATAACTTGTCTAGGGTAACAGTATACTGAAGTCAGCTGGTTCCTACCAACTGTTTTAACACTTATGTAGAACCTGTTTCCCTTAGCTGTTTGTCATCATTCAAAACCTAAGGAACCCAACAAATTCCCCCTTTTTGATGATGACAAACATTTTGAAGTTTCTGCACCTGTTATCATACTCAAAATAAAATCGTCAAAAACTTCAAGGACTCGAGACACACTGGAACGAGTCAGTTAAGCCAACTGGTTCCCTAACTAAAACAGAACAAATAAAATAAAGAGAAAAAGACTCAAAAACTAAGACTCAAACTACTCAACCTAAACTAGGAACTAGTAAAGACTCTAGGCTTCAACTTCAACTATTTTCCCCCTTTTGGCATCATTAAAAAGATATGCAATAGTAGAATCATATGCACAAGATAATGTGCTAAACCAATCAATGGTACCAACCATTATACAAACAATATGCTGCAAAGATAATCAAGATCAATCAAAATCAAAACAAACCATCAACAGTAATAAAATAGTTTAGTACATACCAAGCAAAAGTTAACCAAAAGGACCCAAATCCATAACCAAAAGAAATCTATGGATAGGGTGGAATTAAAAACAGTTCAACATAATCAGTTATTAGAGAAATAATAATAGTAAGGCAGGCATAAACAAGGAAGAATCAAGCTCATTCATCATCCTCATTCTCCTCTTCTTCATCATCTTCCTCGGACTTTTCTGGATCTGTTGCATCCTGGTCCTCCTCTGCCTCATCCTCACTTTCTTCAGCTGTTGGTTCCCCTGCAGCCTGAGCCTCAACTGGAACTGGTTCCTTACTGCTACCAGCAATCTGTTTCTCCACAGCACTCATTCTGATAGTAAAGGAAGCAGACAAACCCTCAACCAAACCCATCAACTTATGCAACATCTCCTCCTGAGCCTCCAGCCTCTGTAAGAGAACCGTCTGACCTGCTGGTTCCTCTTTCCTCTTCTTGGCTGGCCTAGGGGTTTCCTCTACTGGTTCCTCATCCCTGAACCTTAGCTCACCAGAGCTGATGTCCAATCCTTTCTGTTTCAGGATTGCTTTGGTGAATACTACAACAAGAACAGTAGATCCACTCAGACTAACATTATTTTCTTTCAAGAGCTTGGTGATATAAGAACCGTATGGAAGAGAATGGTGAGAGGAATTGTAACTATACATAATATGGTCAATCATAAGAGATGGAAGATTGACCTTAATCTTCTTCATAATCAAGTAAATTAGCACCATTTCCATGATGCGTACCATTCCTCTACCTTGGGCCCTAGGTAATAACATTTTGTTGCAAATGGAATGAAGGACCAGCATTACTGGTTCCTTCAAGTTGACAGTTTTGAATGTTCCAGTTTTCTTTGGAATTCTTCCTCCAAACACAAAGTCATGAATGTCATCAGGAGTTATCCCAATGAGTGTTGGACAACCATCACCAGAGAACTTATCAAACCCATCTCTAGGGACTCTCAACAAAGCAGACAGGCTAGCTACTGACATATTAACATCCACACCATGAACAGTTGAACTTAAAGACATATCAGGCTGCTGTTTCAAGTTCAAAAAGAAAGACTTAACACCAGCAGTGTTTGCATCACAGACATTAAATAAGGACATCCATTCTTGGTATTCTAGCAGACTTTTCACTTCTTGTAAAGCAGTTTCATCAAAGTAACCATCCCCAGTTCTACACCCAGAAAGAACTACTCTAGAACTTAAGTCAGTGGAACCACCAGAAGGTGATTCTAAGGACATACCTTTTGTTGCCTTTCGTGCTGTTCCTCTTTTTCTTTTGGAACCAGCAGCAGAATCAGTGGACTGTTCTTCCAGTACTTCCTCCTTGATCCTCCTCAGAGAAGATCTTGTTGCCCTGCTATGAATCATGGGCTTGGGTGGTTTCTCAGTAGACCCGAGGATTTGTAAATCCTCTTCCCCGCTCACAATTTCTTCCTCTTCCTTTCCACCCTCAGTATCAAAGAATTCCTCCGTGCTTCTGGGCTGTTCCCCTAGTGAAGAGGCTGGTTCCTTCACAATCTCCTCCTCAGCCTCAGGGGATTTTGGTAATGGGACTTTTGTGGAAGGTGGGGAAGGTGGGGATTTTGTGGATGATGATGATTTTGGTGATAGGTGTTTTGTTTCAGTGGGTGGTGAAGTATGAGAGACGGTTTTTGGAGATGATGGTTCAGCTGGTATAGGTGGAACCGAGGTCTCTTTCACCTTTGATTGTGATGAATTGGAAGTACTACTCTTCTTCTTGCCTTTCTTAGATGATGCAGCAGTAGCTTTCTTACCCATTGTGAGATTTGAGAGAAGAACAACCAAGAGAAATTGAAGAAGAAGCGAAATTGAACTCGGATGAACAGTGTTTAGAGTACAAGCACGAGAGAGAAGAGAGAAGGAATTGAATGATGTGATGAATGAACTCTGCACTGGGTTAGTGTATTTATATCAACGTTGCACAATTAAGGAAGTTCAAAAATATAGCCGGTTGAAGCAATAAAAACGAAAAGATATGATTGCAAATTTGAAAATCAAGATATGGTAATTATCTTGTTACCATAATTTTATCAACCAACTAAAAAATAGGCAATAAGATATACTTGCCTCTTAGATAGGGATTAATAACTGAAATAAGATAAATCTTTCCAAAAAGAATTATCTTATATTAATCTTCCAAAAATATTTTGAATATTTTCGAATGACATATCAGAGCTGAACTGTTGTTCCCTCTTGCTGGTACCTGTACTAAACCAAGTTATGCTGTTTCTAGCTTATCTCAATTCGACATCTCCTGTTTCTTTGCACAACCAATTTTGCAATCCTTTTGAGATCACAGATTAGGTTACATAACATTTGTAAGTCAGCAACATAGTTATATACATAATCAATACAAAAGCATACCTAATCTAGCCAGTCATTGAAGGAAATAATTGAAGCCAAAGACTAAAATTTAACTAGACCTAGCATGACCCTTAACTTACAAAACGACTCTCTACACAAAGACTTAGTGAAGATATCAGCTATTTGATCTTCACTTTTACAGAACAACACTTCAACCAATCCTTTTTCCACATTGTCTCTTAAAAAATGATGCCTTATTTCAATGTGTTTGGTTTTGGAGTGTTGAACGGGGTTCTTAGAAATATTAATAGCACTGGTGTTATCACAAAATATAGGAACACTTTCATAAATAACACCAAAATCTTTCAGCTGGTTCCTTATCCACAGTAGCTGGGAACAGCATGAAGCTGCTGCAATGTATTCTGCCTCTGCTGTGGATAAGGCTACTGAATTTTGCTTTTTAGAACCCCACGAGATTAGACAAGAGCCAAGGAAGTGTGCCATACCTGATGTGCTCTTTCTATCCACAAGGAAACCAGCATAGTCTGCATCTGTATATCCAACCAGGTTGATGGTACTGCCTTTGGGGTACCATAAGCACAGATCTGCTGTTCCCACAAGATACCTAAGTATCCTTCTAACAGCTTTTAAGTGAGATTCTTTTGGATCAGGTCTACTGGCTGTTAGGTAAAGAAGAGAACCTATCATTCCTCTATAAAGGGAGGCTTTAACATCTTTTCCCTTAAGATCAACATCTAATTTAGCAGATGTGGGAACAGGTGTATCATAAGCTCTGCTGTTCTCCATGCCAAACTTTTTCAGCAATTCTTTTAAGTACTTTTGTTGATGGATCATGATTCCATCATTTGTTTGCTTGATTTGCAGCCCTAGGAAGAATCCTAGTTCACCCATCATACTCATTTCAAATTCACTCTACATCAAATTAGCAAACTCATCACACAGAACTTTATTAGTAGCACCAAATAAAATATCATCAACATAGATTTGTACTACAATCAAGTGTTTCCCTTTGGTTTTGATAAATAAGGTTTTGTCTACTGTTCCCCTCTTGTACTCATTTTCCATCAAGAAAGTGGACAACCGTTCATACCAAGCTCTTGGAGCTTGTTTCAATCCATACAAGGCCTTGTCCAATTTATATACATGTTGGGGGAACAGCGCATCTTCAAAACCAGGAGGCTGTTCCACGTACACTTCTTCCTTCAGGTATCCATTAAGGAAGGCAGTTTTCACATCCATCTGAAACAGCTTAAAGTTCATGTGAGCAGCATAAGCAATTAAAACCCTAATAGCCTCAAGCCTAGCCACTGGTGCAAACGTCTCATCATAGTCAATTCCTTCTTGTTGATTATACCCTTGCACCACTAGTCTTGCTTTGTTTCTGACTATAGTACCAAGGTCATCTAACTTATTTCTAAAGACCCATCTAGTACCAATGACTGATCTTTCTTTGGGACGGGGAACCAGGTGCCAGACCTAGTTCCTCTGAAATTGATTCAATTCATCTTGCATAGCTAATACCCAATCAGGATCAGTCAAAGCCATCTTATAGTCAGTAGGCTCTACATTAGACAGGAAGGAATAGAAAGCACAAAAGTTTTGAAAAACATTTCTTCTCATTTGAACCCCTTTATTAATATCACTAATTATTTGATCAGGGGGATGAGAAGATTTATATCTATAAGATCTGAAATTTACACCATTTTGTGCTTCTAAATTAGGTTGGGAACCAGCATAATCATGAATCTCTTCTTCTACTGAAGAACCAGGAGGATTCACATTCATGCTGTTTCCTCTATCATTGCTTACCTCAGGTTCAGAGGTGGTTCCTTCTACTGTTCCCCCTGAACTCATTACCTGTCTATTGTTTGTGGAACCATCAGGACTTGGTTCACTTTCTGAATCCTCGTTGCCACCATTTCCTTCTCTAGGTACATCATCATTGTTATCAGGTGGAATATTTGGTATACCTAGATTTTCTTGCTCGTCATCTGAGGGACCAGCAGCCTGGTTCCCCGTAAAGTCCATTAGTCCAATTTCTTCATCAGGTTGTACCTGCGCATTCTCAGAAGACATATTAAATTCATCAAAGATAACATGAATACTCTCCTCTACACAAAGAGTCCTTTTATTAAAGACTCTATATGCTTTGCTGTGAGAAGAATATCCAAGAAAGATTCCTTCATCACTCCTAAGATCAAATTTATCAAGCTGGTCCTTCCCATTGTTATGAATGAAACACTTACATCCAAAAACACGAAAATAAGAAATATTGGGCTTTCGACCTTTAAGGAGTTCATAAGGAGTTTTATTTATCTTTGGTCTAATGAGACCTCTATTTAAAATATAGCAAGCAGTGTCAACAGCTTCACCCCAAAATCTCTTAGGAAGACCACTTTCAATTAACATTGTTCTGGCCATCTCCTCAAGAGTTCTATTCTTTCTTTCTACAACACCATTTTGTTGAGGTGTTCTAGGGGCTGAGAAGTTGTGACTTACTCCATGTTCCCTACAATAATCAACAAAGTTAGCATTATCAAATTCAGTACCATGGTCTGATCTTACCGAGACCAGCTTATGAGTGAGCTGGTTCTCCACTTGTTTCACCAATGTTACCCATTCTTCAAACGTTTCATCCTTTGTGTGTAACATCATCACCCAAGTGTACCTGGAATAATCATCAACCATAACACAGACATATCTATGACCTCTTCGACTTTGTACTCTCATAGGACCACACAAATCAATGTGTACAAGTTCGAAGGGCCTGCTGGTACTCATAACTGTTTTAGGCTTAAAAGAAGTTTTGACCTGTTTCCCCCTTACACATTCAGAACAAACTTTATCAGCTTCGTACTTAATGTTAGGAAGACCTACCACTAAGTCACGTGCTTTAAGTTTGTTTAGAAGTGTTAGGCTAGCATGTCCAAACCTCTTATGCCAAATCCATTGATTATTATCAGAAACAGCTCTCAAACAGATGGACTTGTCTTGAGGAATTTTATCTAGGAAGGTAATGTAAACATCATGCTTCCTGGTTCCCTCACATACAAGTTCTCCTGTTTGTGAGTTAACTATATGACAAAGATTTGCTTGAAACTCGACTTTATTGCCTTTGTCACATAATTGAGAAATACTCAAAAGATTATGTTGCAAGCCTTCAACATAATATACATCGTCTATAGCATGAGAAAGTGTCTTACCAACCTTACCTAAACCAGTGATGGTTCCCTTACTATTATCTCCAAAGGTGACACTTCCTCCATCAAAGGCCACTAGTGAAAGGAATTGATCTTTATCCCCGGACATATGTCTTGAGCAACCACTGTCCAAATACCAATAGGTGTCTCCTTTCACTCTAGCCTGCTAGAGCAAATCAAACATTAGATTTAGGAACCCAAACAAATTTGGGTCCCTTTTCAACAACATTTACATTTTGTTGATCTTTTCTTATCCAAACATATTTAACATTCTTGCTGTTCTTATTAGCACTAAACCTCTTAGCTGGACATTCATGAATCTTATGTCCATTCTTACCACAATGAAAACACACATGCATCTCTTTAGTCATGACATACTTACCTCGTTGGTATTCTTTGATCCAGGTGGTTTCTCTGGGGGACCAGTTAGTCCTGGTTCTCTGTCTAGTATAACCAAGACCAGCCTTTCCTCTGTTTCCTCTCGATAAAGTCAGATGATTTAAGGATTCTTTAGCATTCAATAATTTGTCCACATGTCTATGACTATCATTGAGTTCCTTTTCTCTAGTTTCAAGTGTCTTAGTCAACAATTCGTTTTTCTCTTTAAGAAAATCAAAATTACCTTTTAAAACTTCGAATTGTTGATTAAGCTTTGAAACCATATTGTCAATAGACATGTCAACAACCACTGGGTGCTTGTCCTTTTTCAATTGATTGATTTCCGCATGCAAGTAACAAATATCACTTTCATATTTATCAATCATATTACTGACTTCTATACTGGTTCCAGTAGGGGAAACAGTGAGCTGAGCAGTTTTAAGTGAAGCAATTTCTTTGTGTGAATTTTCAAGGTTAGAAGCTAGTATTTCAAAAGCCTCCAACAAAGAGTTTCTACTACACGAATTTGCTTTACTCACAACTGCTGAAAGATCAAGAGCTTCATTAGTAGTTGATAAGTCTCTGGGGAACCAGGAGGTCAGATCTTCTTCACCGTCACTTGAGTAATCAGGTTTAGAAGATCTTGTCCTTTCTAGTTCCACCTTACACTTGTCCAACTCAACTTCTAGTTCTGCCACTTGATCTTTGAGCTCATGGCACACACCTTCTAAGTGATCACAACTAGCAATAGCAATTTCACATTTACTGCGTTTTTCTTTTAAATCTCTTTTGCAAGTTATGTATGTTTCACTTAGCTTATAACATTCATCTAACAAAGAGTTTATACATGCAAGCAAGTTATCTCTATCATATTCAAGCATATCTTCTCTAATTTGTTCTAAACTTACCTTGCGTTCAAGTAGTACATCCTTCTTTGCCATAAGACATTTTTCGAGTGTGCTGGTTCCCCCTCTGGTTCCTGGACCAGTGATGTTCTCCTCGATGTTTGTGAAGGCAGTTAGGCAAACATCCGAGTTAGGTGATCCTCCTTCATCTTCTGATCCTGAGTCAGTGTCTCCCCACATGGAAGCTATCATGGCATTCTTGTATGCTCGTTTATCTACGGTCTTAGACTGTTTGTCATTCCATTTAGGGCAATCTCGATTAAGATGTCCTTTTTCTCCACATTTGAAGCAACCTGAAGAAGAGGAAGAGTTAGACTTTTTAGAGTTTTTAAAATTCTTACCTTTGAAGTTTCTCTTTTGATCACGAAGAGATTTTTCAAATCTCCTTGCAATCATGCTGATCTCATCTTCTTCTTCTTCTACTGTTCCCTTCAGTGCAATGCCTCTAGCTGGTTCCTTCTCGGACTTGGAGTCAATCAGCATCTCATGAGTCATGAGGGAACCAATCAGCTGTTCCAGAGACAATGTAGACAGATCTTTTGCTTCATACACTGCTGTTACCTTAGCTGTCCAAGCATCTGTTAAACTACGCAAAATTTTTCTCACAAGATCTTCGTCAGAAAAACTTTTACCAAGTGATCTAAGATCATTAACAATAGTCATAAACCTACGAAAGCAATCATTGATTTTCTCATTTTTGTTCATAGCAAATAATTCATATTTAGACATGATTAAATCAATTTTAGACCGTTTTACCTCGCTGGTTCCCTCAAACGCAAGTTCAAGGGTGTCCCATATCTCCTTAGCACTACTACATCCAGAGATACGGTTTGTTTCAGTCTCACCTATTGCTTGTTGTAGTATAGACATTGCCTTGGCATTCTTCTCCAGCAATTTGTAATCAGCCGTGTCCAACTCACTGTCCTTTTTAGGTACCTGGTTCCCCTCGGCATCTTTCTTGAGGATGACATTTGGACCGTTCTTAACTACGAGCCAGCATTCATAGTCAATACCCATGATAACATTCCTAATTCTATTTTTCCACCAAGCATAATTATTTCCATTAAACCTGGGAGTCTTGTTGTCATAACCGATTGCACTATGTTCTTGAGTACTCATTCTTAACTCCTCTAGATGTTACTCTTTCGAGAAGCTTAGGCTCTGATACCAATTGAAGGTTCTATGGGCACTCAAGAGGGGGGGTGAATTGAGTGTTTAGCAATCGTTGGTAAATTCTAACTCTTTTCGGATTATGGTTAAGGGACCAGTTGTGCTGGTTCCCTTGAGCAGCGGATTAAAAACAAAACAATAAAGAACACAACAATTTAACGAGGTTCAGCCAACTCTGGCCTACGTCCTCCTATCCTAAGTTCTTTATTAATCTTCTCCGAAAAACAAAGACACAAAGCACTCTGCTGTTCCCTACTCCGGGACCAGCACCCCACACTCTACTCCGAGTATGCTAAAGACCTACACTCGTAAGTCCTAAACGTGTTTGAACTCACAAACACTCACTTAGCCTTCAGCCCCCTTGCCAAAGACTCACGTTACAATGATCAACACTCTCTAAATGATCACACTCTTTAATAAGTGAAAATAGAGAAACTTATTTAATCTAAGATGCTCGTGTATATGAAATATCAATAGACTCAGTGCTTCTCTCTCAATGTATTGCTCCTTAATAATGCATGAGAGAAGTTATTAATTATTAGTTAAACAGATCCTATTTATAACCCTTAAGTAACCGAAACCCTAGTTACCAAAAATCATGCCAAAAAGATAAACATGACTTTAGGAAAGTATTACCAAAAATCATGCCAAAAAGATAAACATGACTTTAGGAAAGTATTTATCCTAGATTGATTTTATTATAGGATAAAATCAATCGAAGATAATTACTCTAGAATTTAGGTAACTTAAAAGATTATATCAAATCAGTTTAATAGCTGCCAAAATATTTTCCAAAACTTAATTTTCGAAATAAAATCTTTTTATAAAATCTTTATTCAAATCGCAGCTCTAATAATCAGAACAGTTAACCTGGTCCCCTGACCTGGTTCCCTGTCTTAAACATGTTATGAAATTTGTTCCAATCCTTGTACCAAATTTCACAACGATGTTTAATATATTCAAAGCACTTTATATATCTATTAATAAAACATACTACGGAGCATTTACATGAAAATCCTAAAACACTCTTTCTTGAAGTGGATCTTTCTTCATGTAAACTTCAAGTCTTTGAATGCTTCCTTCGAATCATCTCATCATGAATAATGGCTCTTTAATAAGCTTCAAAGGACTTCAAGATTCAAGACTTGGTACAAACTCAATTACTGCACACGTAACACAGTTAAGGTACAATATCAAGTACATTACAGAAACAGTACATACTGGTTCCCTACCAGTACATAGCATAATTATTATTAAACTGTTTCCTGTATAAAGACAAGTTAGTTCAATATAAAAACTCATGTAAATAATAACTTGTCTAGGGTAATAGTATACTGAAGTCAGCTGGTTCCTACCAACTGTTTTAACACTTATGTAGAACCTGTTTCCCTTAGCTGTTTGTCATCATTGAAAACCTAAGGAACCCAACACATTGTTGTCTAGTCATCAGTCAAGGGACTCCGGTGAATGGTGCGGCCACTTCCTTCCCTATTCGTCTGGATATTTGAAAGTGTTTGAATTTTGATGTGGGGGGGGGGGGGGGGGGGGGGGGATTAAGTTGGATAGAAGAGGATGATTTGATAGAATAATCTGTGTAAGAAGGAATTAAGGGCAAAAAAATAAATTTACATTAATGTTATAGACGTTAGATAAAGATTTATGAACGTTTAATTGTTCATATCATTTTTCAGCATTTTGATTCTTTGATACCATTATACCACACAAAGCTTATGTACTCTATACGGAGTATTTGCGCAAATAAGACCATAGACCCGGGTGCACAGTGAGCATTGTGCACCCAGGCCAAAACGCAAGGTCATTTAACATAAAACGCAGCACTACGCAGCAATGTCACAGAGGAGGGCATTGAATGAACATTTTTAAGCAAACAATGAACATAGCTATTTGTGATTTTCAATATTCCCCATGCATGTTACTTGATAATTGGGAAAAGAAAAAGTTTTTTTGTAGAGTGAGAATAGTCACGACTGTACAATGAGACATTTCCCAAGGGTTTTTTAAAATATGATTTTTTTTTTGCATCGAGAATCGTCACATACTGAACAGAAATAATGCATGGGAAAATTATACATTACATGAATGAATATCGTATATTATTGCACTGAACATCATATATGAAAACAATGAACATTTTATATTAAGATGATGCGTCGAACTTTTTTTGAGTGGAAAATGAACATACTTTATTTAAGTAATGAACATCCTATACAAAACTACTGAATATTAAATGTTAGAAGAATGAATATTTGTATTATGAAAATGAAGCTAGAACATTCGTCCAGTATTTTTTTAACAATTAACATTTAGTATTATTACAGTGAACATATTATATTACTTGAGTGAATCAGTTTAAAAAAAATGCATTGGGATGAAACATTAATTTGTAATGATGATGTATTGGAATTCTATTACTTTTATTTAATATTGCAATGATTTCAATTATTATTACATACAGTTAAAAGAAATCGTTGCAATTTGTTTTAAAATCTGATTGCATTGGGAATATAAATACACCGTACACATTTTAGGCTAATGATCATTCTGTTGTAAATAAATGAACATTAAGTATTCTGATAACGAACATTACATATTGCTTGAATGAACATTAGCATAAGGTGTTTTTACATTAACATTACGTATCTGTACAAAAACGTGAGATTGCATTGGGATGGAACATTATTTTGTAATGATGATGCATGGGGATTTTATTTTATTTATTTAATATTGCAACGATAGCAACGACCACAGTACAAAGAACTTTTCAAGATTTACTTTAAAATGTGAGATTTTGCAATGTGACTTTGGCATTTCTAATTTTTTATTTTATTGCTGGTTTTCGTAGAAAGACATTCCCTTTTCATATTTTCGAATTTTGAAAGTGATTTTTTTTTTTTGTGAATGAACTACAATGGCTGCAATTCATTTGGGTGAACACATTGATGTTTCACCCAAATGATTTAAGCATTCGTTATGTTGAGGAAGGTCAAAGTTCTAATACCTAATTCGATTTTAATCAAGAATGCTTGGGAGAGAGTGGAGTAAGGTCAAACGCAATGAACAATATATTTAGAGACATTGATCATTATATTAATAAGCATTGAACATTAAGTAAAATTGGACTGAATTTTAAATTCAATTCCCTAAACATTAGGTTTAGAGACACTGAACATCAAGTTGAAAGGCACTGAACATCAAGTTGAAAAGCACTGAATATCAAGTTCAAAGACACTGGACATTTTGGTAAACACAATGAACATTACATTCAGTGGCAATGAGCATGATAGTAATAAGCACTAAACAATGAAAAGGTTTTTTTTTTGGAACATTGTGAAGATGATTTGTGCTGTGGCAGTTGCATGGGGAATACAATAGTCGTATTCCGTGAAACAAGACACGTCCAATCATTTCACAAAATGACGGTTTATGGGGAGAATTTTTTAAACTGCAATTGTTCATTGACTTTCAATAAAATGTTCCGTGGTTTCGCTGACATGTACAGAAGACTGTGTTTTATACTAAATGACCTTGCGATGCTAACTGTGGTTCCAAGAATTGATTCATTTCACAACATTCTCCAAAATTTCACCAAAATTTTCACTTGTCCTCCAAATACAACAGACAAACTCAAACTCAACTCACCAAAATAGAGCAGAACTCGATCACCCAATCTTCTTCTTCTTCCCCATTTCAACCCTCCAATCTTCAATGGATTCAGACGATGAACAATCTTTCATCCCACTTAGTCAAAGACCCGAATGGTCCGACATCAAACCAGTGCCCCAAAATGACGGCCCAAACCCCGTTGTTCCGATCGCATACACTGACGAATTCAGAGAAACTATGGATTATTTTCGGGCTGTTTATGTCTCTGATGAGCGCTCTCTTCGCTCCTTTCAGCTTACTTCTGAAGCTATCCGCTTGAATGCCGGCAACTACACTGTAAATCATACATAACCCACTTGTTTTCTTTTAGGTTATTTTTATTTGTATGTTTTGGTTGCAACTGTGTTAAGTTTGGTGTGTAAAGAGTAGTGATGTAGACGTGTTTCAATCTGAGGTCTTTGGTAGTTGCCATCAATGTTTTATCTTGGGGGGTTTAGTCATTTATTGTAGTAGTAGTTGTTAATTGGAGGATAATAATAGGATTGTATATGAATTTGTAGTTGCTATTGTTTTTGTTTTGGGTGTATTGGGAGCAGTGGTGTAGACGGGATTTAATTCGAGGTCTTGAGTACCACCTCCCTTGACCTTAATCAAATAAGCTAGATGGTATTTATGTTTTATTTTGAAGGGTTTTTAGTTTTAGTTGTAGTTGTTAATTGCCAGGTAATCATTGGTTTAAGTGTGAATTAGGTGTATAAAGAACATTGATGTAGACGAGATGTCAATTGGCATGAATGTAGACAGGAACTTTGTTTATCTACAAAGCTAGTTGGCATGATTGTTATATTTTGGGGGGTTTAGTTTATGTACTATTAGTTGTCAATTGCCAGGTTGTCATCAGTCGCGTGTGAGTTTTTTACTGGCATTTTTATTTTGGGTGTAAGAGCGAAAAAGGACGGTGATGTTGGCAAGATATGATTCAAGGTCTTACCACTTCGGGAGACCTTACACTTCTGTTGCAATAGTTTAATTGTAACGAAGTTATATTTACAGTTTTGAAGTTGTGAATTGGTTTTTGGTAATTAGACTGTATCAGTTGAATGCAGTTTTTTCATATGTCAATTGTGGATTAACGAAAACATGTTTTTACTTTTGCCGAATTATTTGATTGGATATAGAATTGCTGGGTACTGTCTGTTGTTATCCCCTATTCTTGTTATGATTTCGTTAATATTTGGACAAGTCTAGTGTGTTCTACTGTCTGTTAATTAGAACTAGTTGATTGGATCAAGCCTTGATTGCTTAGTGGAATGAATTTGTTCTAGGGTTGAGAAAAGGGTTAAATTTGGTGGAACATGGATTATTGTATTTGCTGACTAATCACTCTTGAATTCTTGCTTGCATCTGTAATGTTCCCTCTTCTTTATGTTTAGCACATTGGATATAAAATTTCTTTGGGACATACTCTCTGTGTTTCTTTTATTCTGTAATTGTAAGATTAGTGCTTATATTGTTAGATATGCTTTGTTTTTCTCAGGTATGGCATTTCAGGCGGCTCATTCTTGAGTCACGGAACGATGATTTGCTTGAGGAACTGGATTTTGTTGAAAACATTGCAAAAACTAATTCAAAGAATTATCAGATATGGTAGGTGGTATCATTTTTCTTTTTATTTTGATGTAACTCTTTTTGAAGTGATAGTCCTTTTTATTTGGCATGTTTGATTATACTGTTGCAATCGGGTACCACTCTTGTCATTGACATTGATGCTCTAAAGCATTAAACCTAAAACCTAAAATTATTGGATTAACATTTATGGATTCTCTTATTTTTACTGAAGAGAATCCATAAATGTTAATTAATACTATCATCTTAGAGAGTGACAGTATAAAACTATGAATTGCATACACAACAAGTTCTGATTTAACGAGTAACCGAGTTGTTGATTCCATTTTTTCTAGGGGATGATTTTGACATTTATGGATTCTCTTATATTTTATGGATTCTCTTATTTTTACTGAAGAGAATCCATAAATGTTAATTAATACTATCATCTTAGAAAGTGACAGTATAAAACTATGAATTGCATACACAACAAGTTCTGATTTAACGAGTAACCGAGTTGCTGATTCCATTTTTTCTAGGGGGTGATTTTATTGCATGCAATATTAGGTGATTCGTTCTCTTTTATGCCTAGTCATTGAGAAGGGCAATATATATATTTTTTTTTTAAATATAGTAGTTTTGCCAAAAATAATCTTCTATTATCTGTGCCTGTCATTTCATCCTATTATAGATTTTGTGTAGGCATCACAGGCGGTGGCTTGCTGAGAAACTTGGACCAGATGTTGCATATAGAGAGCTTGAATTTACAAAGAAAATACTTTCTCTTGATGCTAAAAATTACCATGCCTGGTCCCATAGACAGGTGAGCTTGGACCTCCCTTGTTTTGCTGGTGGTTAATGATATGGTTTGTTCGTATCGGTCCATTCCTTGATGCTCTTATATGGAAAAGGCACATTCATATCTTGATCTTGTACAGTGGGTGCTTAAATCATTAGGCGGTTGGGAAGATGAACTTGAGTACTGTGATCAGCTTCTTAAAGATGATGTCTTCAATAACTCTGCATGGAATCAGGTATGGCTAGTTTCTAAAGATTCTCTGAAATGAAGCACACTGCTTTGTTGCTCTATGAATTATGTGCTCACCAGTGGTCAAATTCTTACTGCTGGCTTTTGTATTTCTCCATTGTATGTATCTTCATTTCTTCACTATCTTGCTATGAGTTATTGCATGGATATACAAGCAAAGTCCAAAATTTTGTTCATTTTTTGACACAAAAAAGAGCTTCTCAATACTTTCTCGTTCCTTACTTTGTTGCTGCTTACCTATCGATATTGGAATACAAACATAATCATAATATCCATTATATAGTGAATTTTTTGTGAAGAAATTGCATTTTTTTACTTTTTGGTATATTTTATTGTTATGTTGACTTTTACAATCTTTTATACTCTGTATTATCTTTCCTTGGTGACA
Source organism: Dysphania ambrosioides (assembly GCA_026401315.1). Classification (NCBI taxonomy): domain Eukaryota; kingdom Viridiplantae; phylum Streptophyta; class Magnoliopsida; order Caryophyllales; family Amaranthaceae; genus Dysphania; species Dysphania ambrosioides. Next base: position 30,185,202 of record CM048663.1, on the reverse strand, counting down.
AAAGAGAAAGAGGTGAGGTATTGGTGATATCTTTATCCTTCCTCTCAGCGAGAACCTTCTGTGAGTGACCTCTTGACGTCATATCGAGCATCTCGTGAAAATCTTCAATTTTGTATCTATTAATCCCTATGATGGATTTTGACGGGAACATGCACAGACTTTGACTCCTTGATCTGCCTCTACTTGATATGTTTTGGTGCACCCCCTTCACGCAATCCTCCAGTCCCTCAAGAACTAGGACCATTACTGAGAGGAAAAAGATAGCATAGACTCGTGTGATTAATTTGTGAGAGTCAAGGCTCATCCAGGAGGCTGTTGTGGACTTGTATAAGCAACCATTTCTGACAGCTACTCAGGAGGCTGCAGCCTATAGGTGATTGGGGCATTCCAAAAACAAGAAATCCTCTTCAGCAGACAAATCAGAAGACTGAAAGGATTTTTATAATTATTCTTTGGAGGGGGTGGGTGGGGTTGGGAGTGTGACTTGATGAGGATGTAAGCAAACATAGTCCAGCCTATGTAGGACATAAAGGTATATTTTGGTTCCCTTTTCTTCTCTTTTAATATGAAAAGTTGAAAAGAGTTGAGTCACTGACATGAAGATTATTTGAGGACTAGTACTTGGAACTTTTGCTTGGAAATTGATAATATTTATCAGTTGTCATGGCCTATAGATTTGGTTGTTGTGGGATTTACGAAGGGTTTTCTCAATGTCCTATAAGGCTACTACCAAGGGTACTTCCAATTTTGTTCGAATTATAGTTGTGAAAGGTAGATAAGGGAGGGAGGAGAAGGGAAGGGAAGGGGAGGAATAAGATAGGTGCAGAAACTTATTCTCTTTATTGGATGACACATAAAAATTAAAATAAGGGAGGGAAGAGGACAAGAGGGCTTTTCCTTCCAAATCTTTCCAACTTTTGAAATAAATCCCCCTTATTCTCTTTACATATTCATTGATAATCAAATCAAGGGTTAATATGTTCGTCACTCTTACAATTCTCCTCTTTTCTCCATTTACATATAGCCAAACACGCTATTTTGCATTCAGAGCTGTTTGACCTGCTGGTCTATCTTTATCCAAAAACGGATTTTTTTTCCTGTCAGGGAAAATAATTTCGTGTTATCCGTGAAAAGATTTTTCAGATTGAATCTAAGTGAGACTGTGAGAGCTTTCCATTATGTTTGAGGCCTGTCGAGTTGTAGTTCATCTCAGTTCACAAGGGTGATTAAACATACTCTAACAATTCTGTAACTTGGAAGTCTTTACTTAGATGAATGTGTTAAATAGTTTTTATGTGTAATTTCATTGTTGAATGACTTGAATCTATCATTCAGAAAGAAAAAAACAGAAGAAGATGCAATTTGTACATTGGAGCAGAGTTTTAGTGTTGAATCTATTGTAGCTTTCAAATTGGTGCCTATCTTATTATTGATGAAGTGGAACTTGGAAGCAGTGAAAAGGAAGGTAAAACAGAGTTAATCATAAGGTAGGCTAGAAAATTCTTCCGACTTCTTTCGATAGAAATACAGAAAATAATCAAAATATGGAATATTCATTGTGTGGTTGACGTTGAAAATGCTACTGCAATCCGAAGTCATGCATGAGCAAAACGATTTTTATTGTTCTATTTAAATTTTGCAAGTAGGAGTCATTTGTTTGAGCGGTCTGCTACTCTTGCTTGTTCTAGCACCAACTAGGGCAAAGCAAAACTATCTAGGAATCCAAATATCCGATGATACGCGATCATATGTGACTTTGAGTCCTGTCGAGCTGTTGCCATGTGCCAAGCTTGGAAACTGAAAAAAGCTGTATATGTGTTTGTGAATGATATTTTATCAGTCTCTTCATTTTTCTGCTATATTTTCCTAACTCTTTCTCCTTTTTTACATTTGTAACACAGAGGCATTTTGTTGTCACGAGATCTCCTTTGCTTGGAGGCCTAGATGCCATGAGAGAGACTGAAGTGAGTTATACTGTAGAAGCCATTGTAGCCCATCCTGAGAATGAAAGCCCGTGGAGGTACCTTCGTGGCCTTTACAAAAATGACATAAAGACTTGGCTCGATGATCCTCGAGTCTCGTCTGTATGTCTGAAGATCTTGAACACCAAAACTAGATGTATATTTGCTTTAAGCACTCTTTTGGACCTCATATGCCATGGCTTCCAACCAAGTTCTGAAATCAAAGAGGCGGTTAATGCCTTGCAGAGTTCAGATCTAGGATCTAGCAGTTCCAGGTTAGCTGAAACAATCTGCTCAGTTTTGGAAGGCATGGATCCCTTGAGAGTGAAATATTGGAGTTGGCGGAAGGAACATCTCTCTGCTTGAACATCAAGAAGGGTTAAATTTAGGATGTTACTTTTTTTTTTATCTTACTATCTATGTTGTGGACTGATACATTTGATTAGAAATGTTTTGTTTACCAACGGCAGGTTCAGAATGTTGTGGATTTAATTAAATACTCAGATTCTACGAAAAAAAGTAGTAATCTGCGCCGTGTAATCATTTGCATAAATCAATATCAACGTTCGTTATACACCAATTTGCAGAACATCTATTAAGCAAATTGCCCCAAAAAAAGATTTGCCATTCGGGTACACAGTTTACATTGCTTCTTCCCCTCTAGCAAAAATACACAGGTGAGGGGCAGTCAATCGTGTCTTACAATGTAAAATTGTAAATCCATAGATTGAAGGCACTATGTGATGATCATTACCTACTCAAAATCTTACAGCAAAATATAAGCTTTTGCAGTAAGTAGCAAAATTAACAAGGATCTCATGACATTATTGACATTCACGATCTCACGACATTATTGACATTCACAATGAAGTCCTACTGCTACTAATCCTGTAGTACTTAATTGCGGGGTGATTTCTTTGTTCAGTGAGGGGCTAGGGGCCTCTTTAAAAGCAGATGAGCAGAGGTTTAATCTCGCAGACACCACATCGTGGTCTCAGTAGAGTGCATATGGTCTGCCCAAATCCTACCCGTTGAACATCCATCATAAAAGAAATAATAAGCATAACTAGTTATAATGATTCCCTTTCCAGTTGTCAAAAATCCCAAAAGAAATAAATTGGGTACTAAACTGGAGGAATATGGCTTGGAAGCAAGATCGTTCTTGGAAATCAAATATGGTGAAGGACATGAATGACAAAAACAACTTCTCAATTTCAGTTCACACTGTATAAGAAACCTCAGGAGCAACACCAATGCACAAAGGGAATATTTTTCCACAAATATATCAGACATCTGGGGTCCTTTACATGACATCAAGCTTGGGGAAAAGCATAATTATATGACATCTCATTAACAAATTCATTTAAATGATCAGAAATGTGAGAAAAGTCTCAAAGTAAACATGTCGTGAATTTCCATATATAGGACTATAAGACTAGTATATGCCTGATAAGTTTTAATGCATGATTTAAGAGTTGGTAGAGAGTATACGACAGATCGTTAGCAATTACAATTCTATAACTATATAACTATAACTAAAACAAAACTTGATACATATCAATTTTTCATACTTTCCTGCCATAGAGAATTATAATATCATATTGTCTTTTTTTTCTTTCAATGTTACAGATTGATGGGAATTGGGTATTATTATTACACTTTCCAAAGCAAAAAAGCTTTCATGGCTACATTAGTACATTGTTACTTTTTAATATTCCATACATTTATTGTCTCTTCGTTTCCATATTCGAAAATGGGAAGTCACAAAAGACTTATAATCGATTTCGTCTAATGCAATAAGAATGTTTTCTTTTTGTCTTCATCTTTATCCTAAGACTTTACAGTAATTAATTATGGAAGTTTCACTCTCCCTCTCCTATTTTTTGGCACTTTGGTAAATTTACTTTCTCTATATATGAAGTTCATATTAAATTCTGTGTTATATTATCATTTTTTTTCTTGAATTCCCTCTTTCCAATTACCAAAGAGGTTGGCTATATCTCTTTAACTTCAAGTTTACCAAAAACACTATTAGAATGATATAGATCATTGTTGGACAACCAGTTGGGACTTTGTACATAAGTGCCAAGAAACAAAGAGGAACGTAATTAATTTTACATCATATGTTATCGATAACAATTAACTATACTCTTACAGCCACAAACAATTTGAAACATGGTCAAATGAATACTTCGTACCCCGCTTGTTATACAAAAATAGGCCATGCATCGCTAATGACGTCCTAAAATATAAGGAAAACACACTAAATATCATCCATACTTGAGCCTGTTCTTGCCTGTTAACATCACATAAATGATTATGATATAAATGTAACAATGATGTATTTGAATCTATGATAGGTATTATCAATGAGAAACTATTTACAAAGACTCATTGATACATGCACATATAAAGGGAAGTAAAAATATACACATCCGCCATCTACCAAACAGGAGGATGCCATCGTACAGAGGCCGCCTTCTGCGGCAAGAACAAAATCTATTGCTTCTGCTCACTATGACCGTCCAGCGGATATTGAATTGCTTCAATGAGGCCGTTGATTTTGACACATCAGACATGAAGTTGACAAACTAGGATTTGCAAAAGTACACTGATCACAGTTCCAATGGGTGAGTTCATCTAAATTTCTGGGACCAGAACGACCAGATCTTGCCTTAACTTTCCCCCCTTTCACTTTGGCTTCTGCATTCTTTGAGCTAACTGACGTGCTGGAAGCTTCAACCTCTGATAAATTGTTTTCCAATGCTCTGACCAAATTCTCAAAGTATGAACGAGTGACCCTGGAGACAACAGAGAAAAAATCAGCCACAGTTTCAGTTTTCAGACGAGTTCCAGATATGGAGGTTAAATCAGCCACAGCCACAGTTTCAGTTTTCAGAAAATGGTATATAGCTATAGCCCTATCAAAAAGCAAGGAACTAAAAGCACAACTATGTCTCAGGAAGTCAGGAACTAATCAGAAGCACCTCTACTTATTCCTTTTCTTCTCTTTTGGAATGTTGTATACCATATGTTAGTATATAAAAGCTAATTGACCCACAGAAACCCTACCATTTTAACTTTCTCAAATAGGTACCCACCTTAGGTGAACATAGAAGCAGCCTAGAATAATGACAACATCACACATCTCTCTAGTCTGCAAGCAGAAGGCAACATCGCTAACAATGGTGATGCTACATGCAATGCAGATGTGCTTTGGTAGAATGACTTCACAATTCATAAAATTAAATTGCTGTACAGATTCTATGAGTGATAGAAAAAAAATATGACTTTCGAGCAAATACAAATCACAAACACTACAATCTGCTGCAAGATTGATTAGATACCCTGTCAATCCAGCTAGCTTTGGCCGAAACATTTCAAAATCCGGAGGAATTTCATTATCTCCATCATCACCAAGGAAAACAAAGAGTTCCTTCTCAGCACATTGATGTAGCCTTTCAAGAGCAGCCTCAGCCTCACCTATAAACAGTGGTGCATTCAATCATTTTATTCCACTCAGTCAGCCAGCTCCATATTGCTTTAGGCACAATTATACCTTGGAAATACTCAAAGAGCTGTCTCTTTGCAGTTTCATGCTCGGGTAAATAATAACCATATGCATAAGTCCATTTCAGCACTCGCCTGCACTCAATGATCTGCATAAATCAGAACTGTAACCATGAGGAAAATAGGGAAAACATTGATCAGATGCAACAACCACAACCAATTGCTTGATAAACATGACTGGGGGAGAGCTACTTCACCTTCTGCAAACTCACACAAGTGGAGAAGGAAAGATAACTTAACAAAAAAAGAATACAGGACAGATAATCAATAGCTCATGTGTTAATATGCAAATGAGATAACCTAAAGAGCATGAACATGGAAGACATACAAAAAGGAAATAAAAGGACTAGAGGCCTGAAATAGGAAATGTTCACAAGGCCTCTTACATTTCAACCAAGATTTTGAATGGAATTATCAGACATTCCTTCATTATTCAAATGAGATAAACATAAAGAGTATGAACACAATGGAATGCAGATAAAAAAGGAAATGAAAGGACAAGAGGCTTGAAAAAGGAAATGTTCACAAGCCCTCTTACATTTTCACCGAGAATTTGAACGGGAATAATCAAACATTCCTACATTAGTCCTTCCCTATATGAAGTTGAGAACTAAAATGACTTCTCTCTCTAACTTTCCCCTTCACATTACCCTCTAACAAACACTCCCTCCATGACACCTTAATAGGATACATTTGGTTAAGAGATAAAATTCACTTATACCATATTTATCCTTCATACAACTGTGGAGAAGAAGCATTGAATTACAGAATATTCACAGATAACTCACTAGATACACATAGCTACTAGTTTGAGAAAACCCAAAAATAGAATATGGCCTATTAAGAGGGATGGATGGAGTTAATTAGCGCACTTACCTATCGCATAAAATATGAAAGCATCAGAAGTTCGTAACAAAATTTTTCATTTCATAACTCACCTGTTGCCAAGCCTCTATAATAAATTTAAGTTGCGACTCAGGCTCCTTCAGCTTGTCACTCAACTTCTCTAACTGCAAATATTTTAAGAAACCCAACATCATTTCATTACCATTTGCAACAATAAGGAATTAAGGAACAAAAGGAAAAGCACAGTTAGTCAAGCAAACAGAACATTAAGTGAAACCATGAAACATACGTAGTACACTTAACCTCGAGACACCACAAAATGAAGGCCAGATAAAACAGCTCCAATCCTGATACAATTCACTCAAATTTCTTTGTTTCCATAATAACAAGTTTCTTAGAATTATTTCAGAGACAATTTACAGAGGTGCATAAACTTTCAATGTTGAGTATCAAACAAGCAAGAAAAACAATTAATGACATTAACCAAGAATATTTTCTGAGGCCAATGGCCATATACAGCTGTATGAAGAAATCAAACTAATAAACAAAAAAATAAGATCAAATATATGATAAATGAAATACCTTCAACTACTTCTTTACAGGGGGTAGGCATGAGCAGGTAAGATTATTCATCATGTATTGAATGAATTCAAGAATAGATAGGAAGTTCCAGCACAATACAATACTATATCTGACACAGGCCATGCTGACATCATTAATTGGACACAATGAAGCTCCTTAAAAGTTTCTTTCCTGCCGGAAGTACTTTCTACTTTTTTTCCTTAGCAATTCTACTTCCAAAGGGTCTTAGAAAACGTGTTCTACTGTTACAAAATAATGAATATGAAAATTAGGAGTTAACAACTAGCTAGCTGCGACAGTCTAAGACACATCCTTCTTTGTCTCTTTAACTGTATGTTTTTCAACGTCCACCTACATCTCAGTTGCCTGGCAATTTACTCACATTATTTTTTTCTCTATTAACCCTTCAACTAATGCTCCATTCTTCTTGGATTCAATTCCAAATTCATAACTATGGAATTTTCTTCAAGTAATAGGTTCATTATGATAAAGGATGTTCTGAATACTGCAACAAAAAATTGTCTACCTTCTAAAGTTTGCCCCTGTTTCTTCTAAATTAAGTGTACTTCCTCCGTTCCATTAATATTGCAAAACGCTGACTTCTAGAGCATTCACACACTACCTTAGACCATCTATTATGATAAGGACAAATGCCAAACCATGAAACAACAGCCATGTAATGCACTCAATGCAGGATATATCTGGCAGTTCAAAACTTTAGCTATCAAATTGAGTGAGCAGCATGAAAAAGATCCCTTAAGCTCAGGTAAGGCCAATCAAATCTACAAATAGATAACTATTACAAGAGTTCCCTAAGAAAAGGAAACGATAGAATTGCATTAACATGAGAACAAAAATATTACAGTGAGCAATAATAAAAACAAATTTGTTAATATAAATCTGGAATCTAACTCACATGGACAGTCCGCATTTGGTGCAAATCTGCGATAGCTTTTTGCCTTGACTGCAAAAAGAAATAAACATTCGCCAATTAGTCACCAACAAAAGTGATTGAGTATAGAAGTGACGAAGTTATCAGTCATCCCAACAAAGAAATAGCAAGATCGGAACCTCAATAGATCCATGTGCTTTATATTCAAAAGATAAAAAATTATAGTATGAGCCCAAAGGAAAAGCAAGTTTAATTTCACTTTTAAATACAATTGGAGTAACAAATAGAAATATACATGCTTTACATACAAAAAAACAGAGTACCAGCAACTTCAACTTAAAACTTACTTAGGATTACTGCTATGCAAAACCAGAGATAAGTCAGATAACAGTGGGGCATTACTATTACCATAGACATTGTCCAGCATTCATTAAATAAGAGTCAGCTAAAAACCAAAAGCAACTAATATTCCTTACCGTTTGGTTGCTTGCCCATCTTTCATAATAATGTGTATATTTCTCAAGATGATTCTTTGCCATTTCCCTCCTCTTTTCGTCTTCATCATACTACAGAAATGAACAGGATGTAAGTTTTACCATTTCATCTGTACCATATAAAATACAAAGATTTAAGACCCAGTCAAATATTAAGTAAAACATTACCACTCCCTCTTCTTTCGCAGCTTCATAACGGTTACATGCATAGAATCCGCCTGTCCTTTCTCCATGATCAGACCACGCTCCAAGGCATAGCCTGGAATTCAATGAACATATATAGACACAACCACTATCACAGGAGTACAAAACCTATTGGTATATTTCCCACAATGGACAAGAAAAAAATTAACAAAGGGGGGAAGGAGGGGAACGTATGTACCATCTACTTCAACAGCAATAAATAAAGATTGAAATAGAAACAAATAAAAACAGATTAAATTCCACCATTTGTATTAAAAATATCAATGCTTTTTATTCATTACCAGCAGAACTCAAACTTGCATGGTGGGGTGCAACACATATGCATGCATCCCTGATTCTTCTCTATTGGACGCTTGCACTTTGGACAGGGTTTTGAATTAGCCAGAATCCTAAAAATATAATAAAAACACCATATCAATAAATGAAAGAGATGAAATATAGATATAGGAATGAAAAAATGAAATAACTTAAAGATCATACCAATTCATATTTTCAGATTCTGCACTATTCTTCAAAATCCACTTAGCCACAGTGCTGCAATCCACGGGACGATGAGCTTCTTCTTTACACTGCAAACAATACAGCCACCCCACTCTTCAGAATGGGAAAACGAAATAATCTGGTTGTCCCCCTATAATGATTAGAACGCAAAAGTAGCAATGAAATATATAAAAAATAGTAGAAAGGAAAAATTTACAATACGTAATAAAAGATGATTCCAGCTCATTTTCTCCCCCTAACACAAGGCATAATCACCTTTCTATGTATGCATGTATGTATGTTTGTATGTATGTATGTATGTATGTATAAATATATATATATATATATATATATATATATAGTTTTAAATGTGATAACCAATTAACTTTACGCCTTTAGAGAGAAAAGGAAAATAAACCTAATTTTACTTTCAGACGGGAGGGTAACACCATAAAAATGCTGAAAATCAATCAGCTGACTTACATTCCAGCAAAATGCATGCGAACATAAGCAAGTAACATCATGAACCTTGCTTCCAAATTCAAATTCTACTGCATTTTCACAATCAGGAGCTGGACACCACTTGATCTGAAGGCAACAAGAAAGATAATAAATAAGAGAATAGACAGTAAGAGCACAAAGCAAGGAGCTGATATATATTCATACTCAAACAGACAAGACCAACAAATCACCACAATAAGTTATTTCAATAACAGGTTAATAGCAACAAGCAGTTCTAAATACAAAGTATCCACCGCAGAATGTAAAACATTAGTTATAAATATCAATAATAAAATCACTGCGAGTCTGCTAATCAACAAAGGTATTTAAGTGACCATGAGAACAAATCAAACTTAATCTTAAGAACTTGTGAAAGCTTGAACAAGCCCACAAAATACTTTCTGCCTACAAAGGTTTTGACTTGAAATTGTTTGCTCGTTGATCATTACAGAATAAGTCAATAAGCTCTCCAACACAAATAAGGAAACTCTGGAACAAAATAAATGGAAACTAATAAATGGTAAACATATTAAGAAAAGGAACAAAGAAGCACAAAGAATGCCTAGGCAGCCACATGTCAAAGCTAACTATAATTTTCATAAATTAATAGATATGTATTCCAACTTTCAGCAGCAGATATTTAGCAACTTTTTAAGGACCAAGATCAGTATGTTAGATATAAAAACCAATAAAAAGGCTAACACAGCCAGTATGGCCAATAAAAATTTAAAACACGAATCTAGACATTTAGTTGACAAACAAAAGGTACACTTATATGCTTGTGGCCATGAGGACTCCAACCACAACCAAAAATATTTTATCCAACTCGCTTTCCAGGTTATTTCTAGTAACTATCTAACCCAAAGTGGATGAAAGAATAAATCCTGCTTTTTGATGCATTGGAAAATACACATACGCGCACACAGCATAGGATATAGATCAATTCAACTGCCAGGCAAAGCAGCAAATATAGCTGAAAAGAGTCAGCAAATGCACAATGAACCCCGAACACCAGAAGCAGAGATCACCCACACTAGACAAAAACAAAAACCTTCCACTTCCACAACTACAATTTTAAAGTGTCACTCCTCAACTACATAGATATCGACAAATCACAGTATATATATAGATTTCAAATGCTCTTATGAACAATTTATTAAAGCTAAAATACAAGGCATAGGTCAAATATTACAGGACCACATCCAAATTCTCAATCGCCACTTAAAAAGAGAGATCCATATAGAACCATAATAATTACATCTAGGTTTTTTAAAATAAAAATGAGAACCCACCTTTTTCTTGTCTTCAACATAAGATCTAACAATATAACGAGAATACTTCTCCTTATCCTCATCAGATGCTAGTTTGAAGATCATATCTTGACCAACTGCAGCACAGCAAGCTGGATCCGGACATCCAAGCAACAAGCATCCTGGGCCATTATTAATGGATGTAGTAATATAACCTGCAATAATATAGATTCTATCAAAACCAACATTTCCTGAAGAAAAGATGGATACACATGCAATTCAGCTGCAAAAATGCACAAGGACATATGTCCAAAGAACAAAAAGAATAAGCATGCATGCATACATGATAGAGAGCTTGGATATGTGTTATATACACTATTTTCTCCTTCAGTTTCATAGTGTACAACTTTTTGATTCAGGATGTTACAAATTGATTGGCCACATGAATCCAATAACAAAATTTTCTACTTTGTCTTTATTCAGAACCATATCTTGATTGTAACCGCTCATGCGCTGAGTTATATGTTACAGTAAGCTCAGGAGTAAATCAGATCATCAAGTTATTCTTAAAAAGTAGACTAGAACTGCCAGCAATAATTTTAAATTTTCTTAGAAAGGGGAAACACTCTATTGTAAACTCTGCAACAAACAATCAGTGAATTCTCAGCATTAGAAACACCAATGAACAGTACGCCAAAGTCTTGAAAGGTTCTTTTTTTTTTTTTGGGGAGGGGGGGGGGGGGGGGGGGGGTACTAGAGCTGGAAATAGACAACTATATTCAGTGCAATAGAAGACACTTGTTCCTAATAGACCCTAGAACCAACAAATTACAAAATTAATTTATCATAGTCCTACGGCAAAAGAATAGTGAGTCACTGACTCCATTGGGAAAAAAATGAAGTAGAAAAATTACCATGCCCCACCTTGATAATGCTACATATGAAAAGAAAGTAACTAAAATACAACATTCAAAGGAAATATTTTGTTTTCTATTTTGAGGATAATTGATGTAAAGGAACCAAACTAAATCCAACCTTCCCAGCAGGTTGTACAATAAGGGTGGCCACAGACAGCTGAATGTATTTGGTCACGAGGATAGGAGTCAAAACAGATTCCACAGATCAGCTGCCAAGACATGGAAAAAAAGCACATTCAGGAAAGTACTAAACAAAAATTGAGAGTGCTAGATATTAAAAATATAATAAAATAACAAGCAAAAGACATGAAAAAAATCCGTGACACGAAGATTTGAGTAAAAAACTCACTTCAATTGCATTGTTAAAACAAACTACTGGTCGGCTTAGCAGGCCAACCGACCTACGAATTCTTTCTTCATCAGCAAACCATTCATCATGCAACCGACTAACATTCCTGAAAAGGGAAATACAGTTGAACATAAATGATAATACAAGAAACAATGATTAAAATTGTAATCGTAACTCAACATAAGCTAGTTCTCATCAATACATTACCCAGGGAAAACATTGCGATGAAAAAATACAAAAATAGAAAACATTCAACATAGAAAAGAATACACAATGCCAATAAGAAAACATAAATATAGTTGACAAGGAAGTCTGTACCATTTATAATAACAAAGCAATATGCTTGCAGCAACTCTAGAAATGGATAGAACAGCAGACACATGTGAAATACTCTCTTCTTGGCGCTGTCGAATGTCAGCCTCCCTCAAAACAGTATAAGTTTTCTGAAACATAACTCATTTCATAAGAAAGCTGTACAAGGAGATTAAACTGTAGGGAACTGCAACAAAGATTACATCAACCCAAAAGAAAATATATAATTCGTATTAAAAATGGTACATCCATGAACCTCTCAAAGGCAGCAATTTATCTGAAAGAGTGACTACAACAACCAAACATTTTCCATAATTTTGAAGCCCTTTGTCCAAAAGCAGAAAGAAGACCTCTGTATGGCAAGAACAACATTATTTAAGTTTACCGAGTCTCCTACCGTCTCATAATGGGTAGGGGCATGGTTCAGGTAAGGTACGGGTATGGGCTAAATAATTCCCCAAAACATTTTCAAAAAGTGGGTACAGATGATCATTCTAAGGTAATGTTGGGCACGGTATTGGGTACGTATTTGGTACAATTGGCCTAAGGTTGTACCCATTCAGTGAAGTCCAACAAAAAATCCAAACTTATCTAGCTTCTTGCGACATCTTAGCTCCTTCTCTCGCTCCTACCTTTTTAACTTGCTCCCGAACTCCTCACCGACGACAACAGTTACCAGATTATCCACCACGGAATAGTGGGGTTGACGATCTCAGCTGCGACACGGTGGAGTGTAAAGAAGTACTCAAACGAAGTATTTAATGTATATACATGTCTCAGTATTAGCATTTGTAGAAGTATTTCAACTCCTAATTTTTTAAAAATTATAAAACGCATAAAAAAGAAATGGGGTGGTGCAATAGAGAAACCAAAAACAGAAGTAATTCATTTCATTTTCAATTTTCCCATTCAAGCGAGAAGAGAGAGGATTTCAATTCTTTGTCCTGGTCCCATTTGCTCATTTACCCATGGCACTGGGTAAGGTAAAAACAAAGAAAAAAGGTATCTTGTTCATTAACCCACATTTGTTCATATTCCCATGGCAAGGGGTAAAAACAAAATAGAGTTGAGGAGCTAAGCACCATTTTCAAAACCCATATAATCAAAAACATTTTTGTTCATTAATTTTAATTATTTTGCCCTAATTTCTGCCACCTAACTCTACCCACTCTCGCATCTAAACTGAGTGCACAACAAGGTAAAACCTAACCAACAAACCCCGTACACACTCTATAACCTGAATTTCAAGAGCAGCGCCTACACCTTTCTCTCTCCACTCAGAGTTGCTAACTGAAGTGGCGACTATAGAGCCATAACGCATCACTGTATTTGCTCCAATCAATTTAAGAGCAGCTTTTTTGATTTTTGGCTCACTAATGAAAATACATAGGACTTCTTTATACAACACTTCTTGCTGCTCTATAAGATTCTGAGGATTTGGGAGAAACTAGACAAATATACAATATTCTTTGGAACTTTAGCTAATTAGTTGTGGTCTTAATTAAAAGCACTAGTATATCTGCAATTCAAAATTCAATTTTTGGTCGCAGACAATATTTTGTTTGACTAGCTAGGTCATCCTTTACTAGTGCATTTGCGAGCTCAACCTTTCTAACATTGAAAGGTAAATTCACCCTAATTGGTTACTGAAATAAAGATAAAAGAAAAAATCCACTTTCAAAGGTTCATTTATGGCTTACATTTGTAGTTGGATTAGCTAGTTCAACCCATAAAATCACACATTAGTATTGCTAAGTTCAGAATTGAATATTATTTAAAGTGCTCATAATATCCCAGTATTGACTTAAGATATGTAAACTCGTCAGCAAGAGGTTAAATATTAATAATTTAAAATTCAATAGTCAATCAAAACTCAAGATACATATGCGATTATCCATCTCATATACGATAATGACATTATTTGATTTCCTTCTAAACCTTCTTTCCCATATTGAATGTAACAAGTATATTCAATTCTCAATCTCAAGCCACAAGATATCAGCTCGTTTTGTTCATCATTCTGAAGGAATTTAATGTATAATCATATAATGTAAACCATTTTGCTTTTTTTTTTTAAAAACGGTTGTGGAAAATCCATGGAAAGAATATGGCCTATTGGGAGAGCAAGATTTAAATTGGGCATGTTGACCATGGATTTAGATAGAAATGCAGTAGCTGTAAAGATCAAAATTTCATTCAAACAAGGTTGTGGGTCTAGTGCTAAAGAAAGTTAGTGTACTTGACAATTATTATTTATTTTGTTAAGCAAAAATTCTAAAAATCTACTTATTTCTACTACCATATTAAAGGCACCTTCCTACATATCCACCAAAACCATCCAAAAAGTAAGGCTAGCCAAGCATCAACTAAACCAACTTACACTTCAGGTCTACCTAAAAGTAGCTGCCACCATGATCAACAGAGACAAGATGAGTCTCAAGAGCTCCAAGTAAAACAGAGGTTTCAAGCTGGACTCATCTCATCATCACCTTTAAATTAAACAAAGTAGATTTGAAACTAATGTGTAGCAATTAGCAAAGTCAAAATGAGAACTCAACCAATATAACACCCTTAGTATACACACACCCCTTCCCACAATAAACTTAACACATAAATTTTCGATGTCTTAAAATATAGTTCAAGGTCCTTTCAAGTTTATGCCAGTAAAAGCAATAACTCCTTTTAAGCTAATGTTGATAATTTCAATATTACGTCTCCTTTTCTCTTTCTATCCCAACAATCTGATATCTTTCTCCATTCAACATTTTCTCTTCTTTTCCTCTAATACTCTATACATCTAGTTTTCAAGTTTCAAAACGTAATAAACATGTGTGCCCAACCAATCGTGAAAACTGAATATTCTAATGGGAATAGGAAGCACGATCTTTCATTAGGGACAAAAACATTTTGGACAAAGGAAATACCAAATTTTTGGGAAAGTTAAAACCCCGATAACTCTTTATTATAACATGACAAGATATATAATATTCCATGTCAGATCCAACCAGCGACTTCATAGAGGGAGAGACAGCAATGTTAAATATTAGATTTCCATATTCCTTTCTGTCAGTAACTATATCAGATCCAACTATCATCCAATATCCACAGACTTGCCAAGCAATGACCCTTGGCTATAACCCCAATGCTATCCAGCAACATGCACTCAAGCACCACATCACAAGCATGGTCCAGATGACCCAAATCAACACAGCTTCCTAGTCTTTAAGCATTTGGCCTGAGAACCCGCTCAAGCTGGAAAAAAAATCGGGATTTATTAAGTTGAATCTTTTTCTAACTTACCTATACAGCCAGATAGATGGCCCAGATCAACACAGTTTCCTAGTAAGTGGCTATGCGAAATGTTTCCCCCAAGGCACAAAACCCATTCATGCCTACACCCTGCACAACTTGCTTTTCAATCCAAATCCAGGTGAACAAAAAAAATTACAAACAATCCTTCACCATATCTCCTTCAAACAACAGTAAAGTTGGATGCTGCTTTATTGCTTCATTCAATAAATGAAAGACTGAGCTTCATTGCAACTGATAGGCTCCCGTAGTGCCTTCATTGATACACTCATACAGCATTATCAATTTGCTCTGCCACAAAATTATTAAGAGGTTCTTCTCAAGTCCTATCTCCATGAAAATCATTAAAAAATCATTGATTAAAAGCAGAGAAATCAAACACTTTCCTTTCTTTACAAGACCACCAACTATTCCAAATTTGGCTCCTTAACTCCTATAAGTCCTCATTCATTCATAAATAAGGCTCCCACGTGCAACATTAATCAAACAACTTGCTTGTTGCTTACTCTTTAAACCAATTAAAAGACATTAACACAAACCAATCGTCAACAGACAAAATTTCCACAATAACCCGATAATCACATTAAAATACCATTAGCGCCATAATTTCCCGATTCACATGCACAAACCACATTCATTTGTCCAACAAGCACAACCATGGATGCTCAGACACTAGTAATTTAATTCTACAAACACAACCAAAAGAATCATCACATACACCACCAAAACACACCATACATCAGCAAACACGTCTCAAACTCAGAAACACTCCCCAATTTAGAGACAAAAACTTCAAACCAACATTTAACCTAAACACCGAAAACATTAATATTCGACACAAACATCTAACAAACAAAGATTAACGTATAATGTAAGATACAACCTAAAAAAGTTAAACGAAAGAATCATCAAACCTCGGAGTCCTCGTCGGTAGCGTAATTATAACCATAACCGGCGTCTTCTTCGTCATCGCCGCCGGCTAAGGAGTCAGCCACGTCAGAATCATCGCCACTGTAGTAATCTTCGGTAGAATCGGGTTCGTATGCGTCAAGGATGTCTTCATCGGAATCCATCAAAAAAAACCCTAATTCAATAGAGTATCAGTGGAAAGATCATTGAATATTGTTGAAGAGGATAAATGAAGATGATTGGGGGGTTGGGGGTTGGGGGTTAGGGGTTATGGAAGGTGAAGCTGGAAAGTTAGGGCAGTGAAGACTGAAAGAGGACAGAATGAACAACCACGGTTTGTAATGAAAATGATGATGATGTTTTCAGGGGACATTGTTATAATTTTTTAATGCGTTTTGACTAATTGGGCTGTTCTTGTGTAGGATTAGTAGTGTTTGATGCTTAGATTTTGTATGGAATAGTTTTTATTGATTTAGTTTATTAAAAATATATACATAAGAATAATTTCTAGAATGTGCAATAGTGTATAACTAGTCAGTATCATGTGATGTACGGTTTGATAATAACTTACTTTTGTCAAATATTTCAATTGTAAGAATATTTTCATTAATGGTGAAAACTTATAGGTTTTATAAAATTACCATAGAAAATTTAATTGGGATAATATTTTTTATCATATTAGATGAAAATATTATTATAAATAAAGGTAGAAATTAAACATGAATTAAAGAAATAAATAAAGATAGTTTTATAGTCACACAATTTTCTATATATAATATTTTTCAATCTAATATTAATGTAAAGTAGAAAAAAAATAGATGACATCATCTTTAAAAAAGACAGGAAATTTTTTAATAATAGTGTGACACGTGTTAAATATAATGTCAGTATGGATTTTGCTTTAATAATAGTTATAAATTGTTGTTTGACAAATACATATTTGAATAAAGCTACACTTTCCGAGGTGATTTATTTCTCAAAATATAGAGTAAGTTATTTACCCAAATCCTCATGCATAAGTAGTTTTTATATGGAAAATCTTAGCTTGTTTCTTTCATGTTTGATCAAACAACATTTTAAGAAGTCAATCAAAACCTAATATACATGAATTCAAATTTAGTAGTTAGATTCATATACAAGAATAATAAATTATACAATTCAAGCTTCAATCTTGTTAAATCAAGACAATTTACAAACAAGAGCTATAATTAGAAACTTTGACCTCTCCTTTCATTAGAATATTATGCTATTGATAAGGTGTCACAATTATGGAAATTATATGATTCCAAGCACTATTAGTGAGAATATATATTATATATCGTGCAACCTATAGGAGAGTTGGGCTATTAGTCTACCACTAAGTATATTCTTCCTTATATTACTGTTTATCCTCTTTTCAACTTATAGTGATTCATAACTCGAAAGACGCAAAAGTCATATTCACACAACAAGACAAAACATGTTCATCACAAAATAATTCCATTTATTATCTTTATTAATGTGTAAGTGATTATATAACACATTTGTAACACTAACTTTCCTTAAGATCAGCTTACTTACTAGTAAATCGAATAAGATTACTAATATGTTCAATTATTAATAAATACCATAAAAGACATATATTTTCCTTCCTTATAGTTTAATTTAAAATAAATGACATGAATGGACATAAACTAGCTACTACTTGACATTAATCTCTGTTGTGGAAGTAAGTAACGGGACATCCTTAAAAACATGTATTAAACTATCTTCATATTTATATATGAAATTTATATACATATAATGAGCATGTAAAACATGTATAACTTTCCTTCTATCATACTTGTATATTCAAATTATACAAACATATTAGTTATTACAAAACACGTTCAATAAAAATGTATTTGAATATTGCTCATAAAATCAATACCAAATTCCAGGTATGATAACGTATAAAACATGTAACTTCAAGCAATTCTTGTGTCTTTGGCATGCATGTACCCTTCAGTAGATAATAATTTGCTCCACTTCTACTCTTAAAAATCAACATGGGGATAACCTTCTCTGAAATAATAAGAGAAACATAATTAATGACCTAGTAATTGAATTTATAGCAACTAATCTAAATTTTAAAACCTCTTAAACATATTGCATTTTTAATATTTTATGATCATAAATCTTTTTTGAATATTAGAGAAAAAAACTCTAATATTAAATCTCAAAATTCCACACTTTAGGGTAGTAAAATTAACTTTAAAGGTTCGTAATACACATTTAAAATTTTATTAACATAATTATAAAATATATACAATCATTTTAATTTTTTAATACTTGCAATAAAGACATGCTAAAATTATTTAACAAACTAATAGAAAAAAAAACTAGAAAAAATAAAAAGGAAAGGGAAGCCACGACAGGTGCCTAGATTGGTGATACTGAGTGGCTAGACTATAGTAATGACTGGGCTCCAAAGGCTCGTAGTGGTTCGATAGCTGGTAGTTGTTCGGTCGTTAGATTTAGGGTTTGCGCAAAAATTAATAAAAATAAAAGTTAGGGTTTAGTAAAACATACTTTTGACGAAGATTAAATTTGAGTGTAAAAGAGTATTTACACTATGCTTTAGGATTAGGAACCTTCTATTTGATAATCATTTTCTTAAGTGAAAAATTTTAGAATGCTTTCCAAAAAAGAAACCTATTTTACAAACTTTTATCCTTCTTAAAATAAATACATATAATTAAGTTATTAAATATATTTATTACTAATTAGAATACTTTTGAAATTCTTCATAAATATTAGAATAAATATTTATATTTATAAAAATACGAAGTAATACAAGCAGAGTTTCAACGATTTCTTTTAATTATAGTTGAACTTTCGACATTTTCATTTTGAGTATGGAGTAGATAAAATCCTCGTAAATAAGGTGTGATCCTTTTTCCTGTATGTATACATATAGTAGTTTTTTACAATAATTTTAAAATGTTGTCACATTGTTCACCATAAAATTTCCTCAAAAAATTCCACATTGTAGTTGACATTGAATTTAACCATTAGACTTAAGTGACAAACCCCTTGTACATGTCGTATATGCCAATAGGATTCATGTGCAACAACCTAATATCATATGTACGCTTTTGGATGTCAACTTGAATACTTTAACACAATAAAGAGAAAATATCTAACAAGAATATCCATAATTAAAGATACTTATGTATCTTTTTTTTTATAAATCTAATCGAGTAACTTGATAATAATAACTTTTATTTATATAGGGTACTTAAAATGAGAAGTATGAAAAGGTATCTTGGCTCTTCATCTCTTAAATCCAACGGATGATATTTTATGTACTCGTAGTGACCCTTTTTTAACTTATAGTGACCAAATAATTTTTTTCACTCATAATGACTCTTTTTATTATTATAGTTACTATTTTTATTATTATAGTGACTATTTTTTATTGTTATAGTAACCATTTTTTTACATGAAATCTCTAGCGTTAGATCTTACCATCTGAATGGCTAAGATCTCTTCTTATTCTTCTTATTTAAGCACCATTCTCATTGGATCCCTCCCCTATATATATATATATATATATATATATATATATATATATATATATATATATATATATATATATATAAAAGATAATTAAAATGAGAAGGTTGAGAAGATATATTGACTCCACTTCATCTCCTAAATTCAACGGGTATACGTACTCATAGTGACCTTTTTTAACTCATAGTAACCAAATAATTTTTTTCACTTATAATGACTCATTTCATTATTATAGTTACACTTTTTATTATTATAGTGACTATTTTTTATTTTAATAATAACCATTTTTTTATAATAATGATTTTTTTACATGAAATATCTAGCGTTGGATCTTACCATTTGAATTATCAAGATCTCTTCTTATTCTTATTTTAAGTACTCTTCTCATTAGATCCCTCCCATATATATATATATATATATATATATATATATATATATATATATATATATATATATATATATATATATATATATATATATAGGTAAAAGTTAAAATAAGAAGGGTACTTAAAATGAGAAGGATGAGAAGACATCTTGGCTCTTCATCTCCTAAATCCAAAGGATGATATTTTATGTATTCATAGTGACCCTTTTTTAACTCATAGTGACCAAATATTTTTTTTCACTTATAATGACTCTTTTTATTATTATAGTTACTATTTTTATTATTATAGTGACTAATTTTTATTGTTATAGTAACCATTTTTTTACATGAAATCTCTAGCGTTAGATCTTACCATTTGAATGGCTAAGATCTCTTCTTATTCTTCTATTTAAGCACCATTCTCATTGGATCATTATTCTTCTTATATATGAGTTGCAATTTGTAGTTTAAAGGCTAACTCTACTAAAAAAAGTAACACGCCTATCTCAAGATATTAGATCATGTTATGTACTTTAATTGATTTAATTATGAACTATTGTTAGGACATGTATAATTATGAAGTTTTGTATACATACTTTAACGAATCAAGGCTAAATTTTGGTATATTAAGTGATAACATCTGTTGGAGATACAATAACCTTATTGAATCCTCTCTTGTGATAAAACAATCATTCCGAAGCGATTAATAAACTAAGAGTTCAGATAATAATTAGGATCCAAAATTTCCTTTTTTTCACCATATGGGACCTAAAACTTTTTTTGACACTTTTAACTACCTGCATTTGGCTTTTCGGCTAGTTAACTCAGCGTTAATTCAACTTCAACTAGTTAGAACAAAAAATAATTATTTTTATAAATGGAAAAATATATAAATGGAAAAATATATGTTTGAAGCGTTTAAACCCAATGTAGTTGTTTTACAATAAAAAAACTACAAAAATAAAAAATAACAAGGAAATTCATGCATTGTCCAAAAATATAATATTTTAGAAATCCAAAAAAAATTAATGAAAGAAGTCCAAATTCCATTGAGCAATTATTATCTGCTTTTAATTCAATAGTAAATATGCAATTTGCAATCAAACATATATAGATGAAAGAGTGTCCTCAATATTGCTAATATCAACTAGCATTGCATGATTGTATAATTTAATTTCAATTAGTCTTAGCTGCTACTATTCAAACAAAATGACAACAATAACAAACCTACCCACAATAACGCACAAATAAATCTAACCATACACACACACATAGAGTGTAATGAGTTATACTATACACACTGATTGTAAACTTATGAGGTAAGATTCATGATTTTACAACAAAAAATAAATATAATGTAATGAAGGAGCTATTTCACATGAAAGACTGAATGAATGATTGATATGTTTATAATGTTGTTCTTACCAAGAAATATACTTGGCTATTTAATTGATGTTGAGTGGGTCCCATACTTAATCATGGTTAAAAACCCATTGAAAATTCATTCTAAATAGCAAAAGGTGTAAAAACAAATATCATATTCCAGATGCTGAAAAAATTAAAAGTTTTGATCTGATTATTTTCTTAACTCAATACACTAATAAATCAACTTAAACGTTTAAATATGGAACTATGGAAGTAAATAAATCGATTAGGATATAATCCATAAACTGAGTTGGCAAAGTTGTCATTTTTGTGTTGGCAGACTTTCCACTTATGCCACTTCTTCTGTCCACTTATACCTTCCAAAACTTCCAAGAAACGATGTCAAACTGCATTATCCATCCCCAATTTTCACTTGGCTTTTCCAAAGTTTCAATCTTTTCGCTATCTTCACTCTCGCATTGATCAAATCAGCATCCGGGTATCTCCAATTTTCCTTATAACTTGGAAATTTTTCTCTCTTACTGAGTAAAAATTGAATTGTGATTCTGGGTTTGTTATTAAGTTCAAAAATTTGAGTCCAATTTGGTAAAGATTGAATCTTTTGTAGTAAAAAATTAGTGCAGATGACTTTGGGTAATATACCTGGGAGTTCTGGGTATTTAGAAGCTTTTCCTGAAAGAAGATTTACCTATTTCAGTAATAAATATGTGCTGGGGTTGACTATTGTTGCTGGGATTGGTGGGTCGCTCTTTGGATATGATACAGGTATTGTTATCTTATTTGAAAATTCAAGTGTTTTGAAGTTGATGTTATTGAATTAGTTGATTAATTTTGCTCAGCTTAGTTCGAATGGTAGGTGTAATTAGGTTTTGATGTAGAATTTTGTATGTTTAGGTCTAACGTAAACTTTAATTTTATTTTGATTAGTTGATTAACATGAAAAAATGCTAGTTTGTATATACTGAACGCAATGTGAACACCTGATGTTTAAAAACAAGAAAATGAAAAAACAGAATAAAATTCATGAATTTTATGTGTATCTAGGCCTTTAGGTTGATCTTCTGGTGGCAGAATCTAATTTGGGTGTTCTTGCTGCTGTAATATATTCGAAACCAAAAGTGATTTGTAAGGAAATTGTTGGAAATTTGTATGTGTTATTGTTTTATGTTGGTTTGGCCTCTTATTTAAATTTGTGATATCTCCTACATATGTTGTTAAAAGCACATTAATGCAATTGCGATCATAATTATAATAAATTTAAATAGTCAAAAACATTTCATGTGTAGGGTAGTCTTGATTTTGTTGTTTGAGTGATGAGTTTAATGCAAAGACAAATTTTTGAAGTTTCAATATTTGTAACTGCGCTCGAACTTAATGTATTTTTTAGCCTTGTAGGCATATTTTTTACGTCATTATCTATTGTACATTTTTTGTGATGGAAACATTCTGTTGTAATTTTACCAGCCTTATTTAAACTTCTGGCTTCATTTTCTTCTCAGAAACCATATGTTCTAACGGAGAGCTTGGTTTGCAGGTGTAATATCAGGGGCACTTTTGTACATCAAGGATGATTTCGAAGAAGTAAAAACCAGCAGTTTCTTGCAGGTTTGTGCTATTGTGGTTTTATTTTGCAATTTGGTTGTGCTGAAGTGGTAAAATATCACATATGTAATAAAGAGGAACTTTTCTTGGTGATTAGACGTGTCATGCTTTTATATGCTTATTTGTTAGTGCTCTCACACTTCGGGGTAGGGTGAAACAGGTAACTTCAATGACTTTTTTTTTTTTTGGGGGGGGGGTTGCTTGTCAGTCATTGAAATATGTGTTGTCAAAGTGATTCTTTATATGTAGTAAAGGATGCATTAGATAAGACTCAATCATATAAAAGTTATACTTGTATTTCTGAAGTACTGTGATTAGGAGATATTTAAGATTTAAATGCCCATGTGTTCCTTGACTGTGTCCTTGCTGGATTGGCTTGTGTTTTTGAAGTTTTCATGTTGAAAAACTCTAATGGATCTGATTGGCAGGAAACTATTGTCAGCATGGCCCAAGTTGGTGCAATTATTGGAGCTGTTTTTGGCGGATGGATAAATGATTCCTTTGGACGCAAGAAAGCTACTCTATTTGCTGATGTTATCTTCATGGCTGGTTCAGTTGTCATGGCTGCTGCTCCAGATCCTTATGTTCTTATATTTGGACGTCTTTTAGTTGGTTTGGGTGTTGGAGTGGCTTCAGTTACTGCTCCTGTTTATATTTCAGAAGCTTCCCCAACTGAAGTGAGAGGAGGGCTCGTGAGTACAAATGTGCTCATGATTACTGGTGGACAGTTTCTTTCCTACCTTGTTAACCTTGCTTTTACCCAGGTCAGGTCAATCTTGCTCTGCTGTTGGTCCTTTAGTTACTTGTGACTTTAACAAAATTCCTGGGGACTTGGGTGCTAAATTTATATTTTTTGGTAGAACAGTAGTGATTCATAAAAAAAAAAATTATAAACTGAGTTATCTTGAGTAATCCTTCATCTAACCTTACATTTATTCACTTGTCTTTCCAAAGTTGTATTCACAATTATCCTTGATGATGCGTCATTCTAACTTTTTATGGCAGAAAGTTTGAAGTTAAAGGGCTTTCAGATACGCAGGCTGCCTATGTATTGATACTGTTTGGTTCAAGTTTTTGGGGTAGAAGTTTTCTCTTCTCTTTATATACGTCTTTTCTGGTGTGAATGTCTTTGCAGTATGGGAACAAGCAACATCAAGATAGAAAAGAGGGCATGTTTCCGCTATAAGGAACATTACTGTAGGAAGTTCTCATTTCGCTCCTGTCTTTTAAGTGTTACATATCGTATTTCCAAACTAAAATCTTTGTTGCGGGATGCTGCTATTCTGCTTCTGCTGTTGTACTTGATGTAGTTGCTTTTATTTCTATATTCTGGCTCATCAATGAGCTAGCTCATTCAAAATTTATGATAATCCTTTTGCCTGCAATTCCAATTCTTAGAATGCATTAGATTTTGGTATATGATTGTTATTAGTCTATCATTGCAATTTTTTCCCTTTGATGGTTTAATCATCCTATACCTAAGTTAGAAGCTTATGTTGTATGAAATTTTGTCTTCATTGATCCTTGATGTATTGGGGTCTACTAATGCCCTGAAGCAGCAGCAACTGGAATGGAATCTTGAAAAATGTATTTGCATTCATAAAGCTGTCATGACTCCTGATTTAGTAGTTGCAAGAACGTAACAGCAAGCCCTGGTGAACCTTTTAACTGGTAGTGTCTCCTGGATGGCTTTGACCATCTATCATCCTCGTGGTATTTAATGTTTTGATGACCTACAACTAGTAATTGTGAGATTTAATGGTTAATTGTTGGAAAACAAAAAGATAGAGCCCGGAGCATCAATTGTTAATTATTATTTGGACCTTTTTGTATAATAATTAAGTTAGGCTCATTGTGTTGGAGCATCTATAGTAGGGTATATATATGTAAAATTTCCCTTTTAAAAATTATTATTGGTGCTAGGATTTCTATCACAATTTTGGTATTACTACATCTATTATTAGGCTCAATGTTTATTAGCCTAAGACAAACCTTGTAACTTGTAAGGAGGCGTTGGTATTATTGATTTTTACAATTTCAGATTTTTTTTATAAACTTGAAACAACTACTACAGTACAAGCTTTTAGAAATTTTCAACAAAACTCAGAATTATTTTTTCGCTAAGTTCAAAAAATTTCTGGTAAGGTTACCCAATTTCAGCTGAGTCAAACACACTTTACACAAACTGTCTTATAAAACTGTGTCTTTTCATACACATTGTGAATTGACAGATGATGATTGCATTTGGAGAAGTGTTCTAATGGAAGTAACCTCTCTGTGATTATAGGTTCAAGGCTGCGTACTTGCAATCTCTCTCAACCTGCCTCGGGCAGTGAACCTTCTCAAATTTGATCTTTTGAGTCTAGATAGCAATGATAAAAAAAATATGCATATTTGATCATGGATATCTTGCAAAGCATGTACTACTGGCCAGTGGCCATCACTTCTTATACATTTAATAAATCTTGCTCCCTATACATTTAAAAGCATGGGAATTTTCAGCATTTATTGTGTTTTATTACTTTTATGGATGTATCTGA
Organism: Dysphania ambrosioides; assembly: GCA_026401315.1. Classification (NCBI taxonomy): domain Eukaryota; kingdom Viridiplantae; phylum Streptophyta; class Magnoliopsida; order Caryophyllales; family Amaranthaceae; genus Dysphania; species Dysphania ambrosioides. The sequence continues at coordinate 30,159,197 of CM048663.1, read as the reverse complement.
CATGTAATTTTCTGATCAGGTTCCTGGAACTTGGCGGTGGATGCTTGGAGTATCAGCAGCACCAGCTATAATACAGTTCTTTGCTATGCTCTTTTTACCGGAGTCCCCACGCTGGCTTTATATGAAGGTCATAATTCAAGGATGAAATATCTCTCACCAAGTCTTTGTTTGCTGTGCTATGAGACTAACAGAATCTATCTATCTGTCTATCTTTTATTTTAGGGGGAGAAAGCCAAGGCTGTTGCAGTGCTTTCAAAGATCTATGATCCATTTAGGTTAGAGGATGAGGTGGATAATCTTGCTGCTGCTGCAGAGGAAGAACTTAGTAGAAAGAAAGCGAGTGTCTGGGATGTTTTCGGGAATAAAGAAAGGAGACTAGCATTTCTAGTTGGTGGTGGCCTTCAGGTAAGGTTAAACTTAGTTTGAATTGAACTTGATGATTGTATATTTGTTTCTTTGCTGTATATCCAAGATTAGCACATAATATAATGGCGTTTTACCAGATTAATTTATTACAAGAATACCTCCTGCCTAATCTCTATAATAAGAAATCACTGGTGGTCAATTAGTCTACATATGATGCTGCGTGTACAAATGACCACCAAAGATCATCCTATATTCCTCTTTATCCTTGTTGCCTTCTGTTCCCTCTTATTCCCCCACCTTACAGTACATGTTTATCTCCCCCTTTTTTTCTTGCCTTATCTATCCTGGTCCTCTCTTCTTCACTTCACCCTTTATCACTTTGAGTCTCCTCAATGGGCTTTTGTTACTATTCCATTGCCTTAAATTCTAAGTGATGGTGGTACCTTGTCCTCTTGATGATTCTCATTAAAAAAGTTGAACTTCAATTATGTGGAGTCTAAAATCTTGGATTCTGCAGTCTCTTGATCTCCCTCCCTCGCTTTCTCTTCCTGTTTTTCCTTTTCCTTTACGGGATTTTGGGGGTTTATTCTCTTTATCTCTCCTTTAACTCAAGAGTCCAGTACTTTGTCTAATTTTGCCACTGGAAACCTCAATATTGCTTTAATTTTTAGAAACTTCTGTTTAGGAAAATAATTGATGGGTGGATGATTTTTTTTGCAAAGGAAAAGGAATATAAGATAAAGAATCATTAAAGGAAACCACACACCAATATAAGGTACAGTAAATGAAGATAAATTTGAAAAATATTGGGGTGGGGGATAAAACTTAAAGGTTCAGATTGTGACATGCACCAGTCACACATCCCACTTCCCCTCTAAAACCAAAGTTTTTCCTAATTAACCACCATTTTTACACCAATTTTGCGGAAGGGCTTTTTTCATATCAATCCGGCAAATCAACGTCAAAATGCCCAATTCTTTGCATAGGGGCTCTACCTTTATGTGGCAATAGTCTGCTAGATGGTTATGTTGTCTGCTTGCCTCAGCATTCACATCTTTGTCAACATATACACCTATTTCGGTCTGTTGGCTGCTTGAATATCTGATGTTTGAAGTGGCAGTGCAGTATATCCTAGCTATTGCTTTTTTTTACTTTTCTTATCTTAACAATTTATCCTGCAAAAAGTCATCCAGGACAATCACTCCTGGATAAAAAGGTTGGTCATTCTTGTTTGTTATTTCCTTTTCTGAATCTACACCTGAGAAAGGAGGAGGAGGAGAGGGGGGTACTTAGTTGAAGCTTTCCTTCATAAATTCCAGACTCTAATGAGTAATTAGGTATTGATTATATGCTGCTGATGTTACCTTCTGTGTTTGTCGATCCAAAGCGTTTCCACTGCAATTCCCAAAGATTAAGGTTGTGTGATTGAGTCCTTCGAGCCATTTAGGGTCCTTGTAGTTATCAGTGAAAAAAGCTACAGCTCCGCATCTCATAGGTTGATGCTTGTGGCGGTAAATTGTGCTGCTTTTTCTCAAGGAGCTTTACAATCTTTCATTAGATAGTTTCTTGAGCCGCCTTCTTGACCAAAATCAAGTCTGATATGGTGGCCTTTTCTCTATCCACTGGTGTCTTTACATCACTTGACCCAGTATGATGATATGTTATATTCTAGTTGGAATCCCTGAATTAGAAGAGAGTTCAGTTATGGATCATATGCATATGGTTGGAAAAATTTTCCATAGTTGTCCAATTCACTGATTCTAACTTACATCTGTATTTCGGACTTCATCTGTGCAGGCATTTCAGCAGTTTGTTGGAATTAACACAGTCATGTATTACAGTCCAACAATCGTCCAAATGGCTGGTTTTTGCTCTAACCAACTTGCTCTCCTTCTCTCACTCATTGTTGCGGGCCTGAATGCTGCTGGAACAGTTGTTGGCATTTACCTCATTGATCACATGGGTCGACGCCCATTAGCCATGATGAGCTTGGCAGGCGTGTTTACATCCCTCATCATATTGGCTGTTTCCTTCCTTCTTCAATCCACTGGGGCCCTTGCTGTTGTGGGGCTTGCCTTGTATATTGTCTTCTTCTCTCCTGGGATGGGACCTGTCCCGTGGACAGTGAACTCTGAGATTTACCCGCAAGCTTATCGAGGCATATGCGGGGGTATGGCGGCTACTGTAAACTGGGTTTCCAATGTGATTGTCTCGGAGTCCTTCCTTTCAATTGCTGATGCTGCAGGTGCCGGTGCTACTTTTCTTATTCTTGCTGGTATTACTCTTCTTGCCTTTGTGTTCGTAGCAGTACTCCTTCCCGAAACGAAGGGGTTGGCATTCGAGGAAGTCGAGGAAATTTGGAAAGAGAGGGCTTGGGGACATTCACCTAACACCCAAAGTCTGCTTGAAGGTGGGAACAGCCGTCAGAATGATGTAAAAAATGACAACAATTCTGAAGACATGTCTTAGTTTGCACCCAAATTGAGCTCTACAGTTATCTAGGAGATGTTTACAGGATGATTCTTTCCCCCCAGGAACTTTGGTTGTACCACAAAATCACAATTTTTTTGCAGCATTAATAACTTTGTGTAGGTCTCTCAGAAATTTATTGTATTAAACTACTACTAATAAGAATATTAATGATGTGATGTTGGTTGAAATGGCTTAAAACTATTTTTTTTATTTGGTGTAAATAGAGTCATAAGTGGTTAGACAATAATTATTGTAGAGGAAATTCTGTAATACTATTTTCTTTTTGTTACATTATCCTTCGTTTCTAGAAAGTTTATGACTATTTTTTTAATATGCTAAAACCTCACAGTAGTAGGATTTAATTTATTGCGATTATATAAATAGCCTTATTTTTTCAACTTTCAAGTACACATTTGGTAGTGTAGAAATCATTTATTACCTGATAGTATTTAAAAACCTTAGAAACTATTAACCATTATTGACTCGATTTGACCTTTTAAATACCCGATAAAACATGACATGTTAAAAGATCGACCTATTTAAGTCCATAATTAATTGTACCCTTTTATAAATGGGTCGATTAAGATATACGTTTAAACAGATATACGTGGAAATCCAAACCCAAATAGTTTGTTGCAGGCCTAGAAGCAGTAGCATTTGAACTCAGAATGTCTGACAAAACGTGATACGGAGCAAACACAATTTCGATCTGCAAAAGGTATTGAGAGAATCAAAAGCCAACATAATACAAACTGGAATCAATCCAAATACGGCCCAATTATGATCATTAGTCAGATTACATAAGTATAAAAATATTTCATTATGTAAAAAACCTGAAACTAAGACGAAAGCAAGTGCGAATCTTACACCCAAATGCTAGCTGAAACTGTAACACACACAAGAAGACGACCTTAAATTTGGTTCTTACTATTAAAGTTGATCTGGCATACTGGAATAATGAAGTCACTTAAAAATATAAAATGCATAGCCCATACAGATGCTAATATTATACTATGATCTTAGGAACAGAAACATGAACGATTGAAGTCCTACAGTGTAAACTTTGTATTCGTAAACCGAGTCAATACTTTTAATTAATGTATACACTTTCTATTCACAGCTTTTGAATTGAAGAAACCTCTCCAGTACATACAAACACTTGCATCTTTCTTAATGCTTTCAATTCTAAATATGAGCCTCCGTATATCATACATATAAATCAATTAGTTTGGTTATTTTTCAAGATCGATCATCATGTATATTGCCATCCAATACAAATCAAATCACTTCCAAGTTACTGACTCATTCTCCTTGCCTATGCATGTTTTACATAGCCATGCGTGCTACAAACTATATTATTCATTGTCTATTTTGTGTTACTTCAAGCTGTCAATTTAACTAATTAATCACCTTTTAATTTTATTATTCCTATTCCGCACATATAATAACCCTAAATGATAACAAGATAGATTATGGTAGTACATTCCAATTGTTAGCTAGCTTAGGTTTGAACACAGTTTATATGTTAGCTATGAATCAAATTCCTACTAGAAGCTATTAGCTGACATTGAGAAATTTAGTTGACCATAAAAACTTAACTACAACTTAGAATTAGCTAATTATTCACATATTAATATGGCTCATTAGACCTCTTCAAATAGAAGGGGCTCCGTTAAGAGTTCTTGACCGACCCATTTATAAAAAAAGATTTAACCAATAATAATGAGTAAGACTTGATACACGTACTGCGCACATATTGCACAAAAGGGTCAAATATACAAAACTAGAGTAAAAATTGGACTTAATTCTAGTCTTATGTCACTCCAAAGCGTCTAAAATAAGCTTAGTTTACATGCAGGCATAGCACATGGATCGGAGTGATCAAGTATAAAACCTAAAAGAAGTTGCATTCAATACTATCACACAATTTTGGAAGCAAACAGCCAATATAATGCCAATGTCACCCATCCTGATCCATTGAACTTAACCTCATTCAACACTCGATCGATCATTTATTATGTGGCACAACCTACGAGGACAACATCAAGACACTACGTACATTAATGTGGCCTCCGAAGCAACAACCATGCCCTTATCCTGGACTTCTACGGTGAGGCCTACGCACGCATGCCAATTATTATATTATAAACATACTCGGATGGATTCTGATCGAACATCCAAAGGGAAGCGAAGTTGGTGTTGCACTCTTGTGTTGCTCCATACTGTCGTGCATGTGCATGTGAGGGGGTCGCAAGCGCACTAATTAAGCTAGTTATAGATTTTGTGGATCAAGATGAAACCGGACAAATAAGATGGAGGCGCAACGTCATAAGAATTACAGGACACATTTTAAAAGGGGGAGATGGAGAAAATTATGTAAAAGAAAGACTAGTTATATAAAAGCCTAAAAGGTATAAGGCAAGGAGAATTGATTGGCCAATTAGCTACGATTTATGTGCATGTACCTTACAGAATTGAGCTAATGATCACTTGGAAACTAATTAGTTATCAGATACGTACTCCGAATGATCTATTCTTGTACCCACTGTATGTATAATCATACAAAATAAGCTAGAATTAGTCTTATTAAATGGATATGCTGCTGCTTTAAGTATATATATATCAGCCTCGATCTTCTAGCTGAAGCTATTTTTGACCCTTGTTATTATATTGGGAACATTTTTCATCCGATCCGTATTTAAATTTGCTTGTATGATAAAAATCTGCACGTTATTTTTGAGCGGGCCGGGTCAAGAGGCCACAGAGATCAATTAATCCCCGAGGAGATACCCTTATCTTTATATTGTATTGTCTGGTAATGCTCTACAACATGTTGAAATCCAACTTGTACATATATCTTTAACCAAGTATTGAATTTCAATATTCCTCCTAAAAAGAATACCCAAAAAACAAAGTTGATTACTCTCACTCAATTCACAGGAATATATACTTTCAACTACGTACTCTCCAATATATATACCTTTTTTAAAAAAAAAATACTAACTACCCATATGGCCGTATGAAATAGCTAGTCATGCTACAAATTCAGCTATTGAAAGGCAGTTGAGGGATGGAAGGAAGGTTGAGTAGAATGCAAGAAACTTTGGTGGTGGATGCATGCTAGCTTGTACAGAGATTATTATAATATACTCAGACTTGGGAGTATGAGAATATACAAGAATAATTCTCCCAAATACATGATTCAAACTACAAAGAGCACGCACTGAATTCGCAATCTCAACCATCAACATTGAACCTAGCATGACTAGCAACGAGGTCATCAGATCAAGGCAAAACCTCATAATCTAATTTAACATACCATTGACGTTTAGTACATACATATACTATCATTATTTCCATATATAATTACTGATATAGATTTGTACGTAAGATAGACGTATTTAAATTATATGCTTCTCATGTATGATACTATGATAGAAATATTAAAAATGTCCATCCAACTTCTTCACCGAAATTTGATAAGAACTAACCTAGCTAATCTAGAAACATCTAAATTCAAGCCTAAGCACTAAGCAGCTCAATGAATTATTAACAGCCAATGGTCCATGACATCTCAAATAATCCAACATATATATAGTCAGAGAAAATATATTGTTGGGCACGATCTTTCTTCCATCACTAGCTAGCTAGCTATCTTTCTTGCCCAACAACTTTGGCCTACTAATTACTAATAATGTTAACAAACTCTACTAACTACCCTTCCTAATTGTTTGAAAAGCACATGTGTCGCACACAAACAACAACTGATCAAGATTCAAACAGTCAGAACCTAAAACGAGGCTAAGCTAAGTCGCATGCTTAGCTTGATGGGGGCAACATAGTATAGGGAGCATTTTGGGGTCCAATTAGGGTTGGAAAACGGGGATGCATCGTCATGCATGTAGCTCGTGAGCATACATCTATCACCAGCTGCGTATTAATTACTTAAGCAGGCAATTTTTTTCTTATGATGTGAATAGAGATAAAGACGGGTTACTCAATTGCATACCATGGATTCTCTTCTTGTTTCGCAGCCATCACTTATTTATTTTTATGGTCCTCAGCTAATTCAGTTAGAAAAAGTATTTGATTAAATCCTACATTATTGTCTCTCAAATCCTTGATTAATGACCAGAAAATTAAATCATATGATCTGTGACGAGCTTAGATTCTGGCCTATTTCCCTTAATAAGGAAAGAAATATTTAGGTTTGTAAATAGCACCTTAAATATTGATACGTATGGTAGTATGGAGTACATATATGTAATTGTGATACTATCCTACTTGTTATTTGATAAGTACATTTATTTGTACTTTTCGGTATTGATTCAAACTCTTTTTGGATGAGTTTTGAGTGATTCCGGGTCTATTTAATGAACTTGAAGAGATTCAATTAGACGCTTATGAGAGCTCTCGAATTTACAAGGAAAAAGAAAAGTATTGGCATTACAAGTACATTGAGAAACGTGACCTTAAGGTTGGAAACCAAATCCTTGTGTATAATACTCGTTTGAAGTTCTTTCCTGGTAAACTTCGTTCAAGATGGTCAGGGCCATTCACCATTACGAAAGTTTTTCCATATGGCTCTTTTGAGGTTAGTTCGAATGAGGGATCAAGTCGATTAAAAAAGTATGATTTGGGAGTACCCATTGAAAGCAAGGACGTCCTTTGCCTTGCTATCGACTCTCCCGATTGATTTTCGGTAAGATGTCAAGCTCATTGACATTAAACGAGCGCTTGGTGGGAGGCAACCCATCATTTTATGTCTTTTGATTTAGTTTATTTTTCTTGCGGATTTTATGCTTGTTTTTTTTGTATTTGTTTTTCTTGTAGGTTGTTTGAGTATGATGCATTTGGGGATTGAGGTAGTTTGGAGTATAAATTGTATATCAAATCAGCCCCTTTCTACAGATGGTCAAGATTCAAGGAGAATTTCTAGAGCTAGACTAGAAACAAGTTGATTTATAAGTATTGGAGTAAAAGGGGGCAACATATTTCTAGAGCAGATCTAGAATCATATGGTATTTCTGGAGCACATCTAGAAATAAGCTGATGTAATTGGTTGTTTATGAAGAATTTGGGTCAGCAAGCTTCTAGAGCAACTCTAGAATAACCGAAAATTTCTAGAGTAGCTCTAGAAATTAGCTGATGCGTTGGTTATGATTGTTGGGTATGGATCAAAATAATTCTAGAGCAGCTCAAGAAAATCCCAAAATTTCTAGAGCAACTCTAAAACCAAGCTGTAAAATACTCTTTGGAAACTAACACTCCCAATCTCTCAATACCTATACAAAATCCCAAACACTAATCTCTCTTACTCACCTAAACTACCCATCAACCCACCGCAGCCCCGACGTCCTCCTTTCCCCTTCGCACGCCCCATAACCCGCGACTTCTTCCTCCACACCTTGCTTTATTTACTCTTTGCTTTAAGCACTGGGGACAGTGCTTTATCTAAGCACGGGGGGGAGTACATCATGGTGTTTTCAAGTTTCCTTTGATTATCTCAAAAAAAGAAGAAGAAAAAAAAATGAAAAAAAAATGAAAACAACAAACCCAGCTATGTCAAAAACCCGAAAGGGCGACATAGGCAAGAATTTGGGGGCTCGGCTAAGTTGAAAACCCGAAAGGGCAACTTAGGCAAAAGAGTGGTTTATCATGAGTGGGTGAGTTGTGAGACATGAAAAAAAAATGAGAGGCTAGGATGAAAACCTGAAAGGGCTTCTAGGCAAAATGAGAGACAAAAGAAAAGAGAGAAATCTATCTGTGCATCCCAATTGCTTTGGAGTTGGTGTCATAAGGAGATGGAGCGATAAGGAAGAAATTCGGGAATTTTTCATCATTTGGAGGGATAAGTAGATAGCACATTTGCTATTCGATTCGCATTTCCCGGAGTTATAAGGAAGTTTGTAGCCAAAGGAGTTTCACAACATAGTACTCATATTATTTATGTTGTTAGCAAGGTCGTATCTTGTTGATCTTGTTAATTTGGTTGGATTTTCTTATTGTGTTTATTGTGTATTGTTGTGTAAGCTAAGCATGGGGGAATAAGTGGTTTGGTTCATTGAACTACTTAGCTTACACCGGGATTAGTGAAGATTAGGAAGGGAGACATAATGAGTAATTATTGCTTTAGCGACCATATTTAACACTTATTTTCATCTAGTCACCTTGAGGTTACTCGAGGAAGAGCAAAGGTTAAGCATGGGGGAGTTTGATAAGTACATTTATTTGTACTTTTCGGTATTGATTCAAACTCCTTTTGGATGAGTTTTGAGTGATTTCGGGTTTATTTGGATTTATTTATGCTAAAAGTCCATAATTATAATCTATCTCTAATCATGTTGATTATTGCTAATTTTTAAGACTTTTTTTAGTATAAATGCATTTTAATGGATTAAGCATGGTGGAGTATTGATTTGATGGTGGAAACTGGGCCAAGAGAAGAAAAAGAAGAATTAGCCCAAAAGTTATTTAAAAAAAAAGTAAAGTAAAAAAAAAAGAAGAAGCAAGAGTAGATCTTCACGAGCATTTGAAGGAAGTGGGGGAAAGGTTTTAGTTTTTTATTTTTCTTTTTTTTACTTTTCTGATTTTAGGGGGGATTGGGAGTTTTTCTAATTTGGACTTTTCTTTTAGGGTTTTCTCTCCATTTATGATTCTCTATTCTAGTATTCTAGGGTTTGCCTCTTCTTTTTCCTCTCTTCTTTCTTTTTCTAGGTTTTAGTCTATGATTTTGTTTAGATTTTTCTCTCTCAAAAATATTGTTTACATTTGAATATTCTAGTTTTATTCCTAGTTTCATCATCAATCTAAATTTCAAGTAAGTTTTTCTAGTTTTTCCTTTAGTTGATTTTATTTATATTTATTTATTCATGCCTCTTGTTATTTAATTTAATTCCCTTATAGTTTTATGATTTTTATATCTATGCTTGATTTTATTATTGTTCATATGGATTTAATTATGATTAGTGAGTAATTTCTTTTCTAGGATGTTAATATATAAACCCTAGCATGTGTTAAGTGGATTATTGTATCAACTCAATGTCAAATTAAGGTTGATTTATTAGGTTGTTAAAATTGATCATTAGGTTAAATTCATTGGTTTAATTAGTCAAGAAGCGACGGCTGAGATTAATTACTTTCTTTATCTTAATGATATTTGCTAATAAATCAAGAAGCGAGAGCTGAGATTAAGAGGGCTACACCTAATACAATTAGACTAATCAAGAAGCGAAAATTGAGGTTAGGATAATTGAAGGGTTGTTTGATTTGATCATTGATGTTGGTGTATTTGATGAAGGTTAATGCATGTTAGTGGGGATGTATTAACGTCATAGGCTTTTCTCTTATCGATATCACATTTTAATCTTTGCAATTTTAGTTATTAGTTTCACTAAATGACTCATTTCTAGCGTAATCTAGTAAAATTGAGCTAAGTTGACCTTATATTAGCTTCCTAGAGGACGACTCGTAATTGTACTGCAACAGCCATGCACTTGCGGTTATAATTAGCACTAAAAAGAAGTCATCATTATTAATGCATAATATAAGAGGCACTGAGGTGGCTTAGTACATTAGTACATAACAATAATATATATATATATATATATATATATATATAGGGGCGAGTTCCAGTAAGAACCCCCTAATATATAAGAACTTCTTGTATATGAGAACCTATCTTTAGCCATCTAATTTTTAAATCCAACGGTTTAGATACAATTGTCATCAAATGGCATAAATGTAATTATTAGAAAAAATATTATTAACTAACAATCCTAAAAAACGCAACTTCCCTTTATTATTTAAAATATGCCGTAATTTCCGCAACCACTTCCAATTCTGTTCAAATCAATTTTCCGAAATCATTATTTTTGGGTCCAAATCTTCCAAATTATTATATAGTTGTCAATTAATAAAATTTTCTTAATTTTTCAACTGTACTAATTATTGTTAAATCATATTACGTTAAATCATATTGTATTATATAATTATTGTTACGAACTTTTTTTTTCAATTGCACTAATCTCTATAATCTTGTAGTCAATTGTACAATTTTTTCAAACGTTATATCAAACTTTATACATTACATCCACATAAAACAATCATATTATATGTGAAGAATGAAACAATGATCTTAAACGTCAGGTATAATATATAAGAATAGTTAGTATAAAACTTATAACAATAGTTAACGATTTTAGAACACTAGGTATAATATGTAAGAATAATAGTACAAAGATTTAGAAAAATAGCACAAAGTTTTAGAATAATTACAAAATTTAGAACAGTAACACAACATGTTTTAGAACAATAAATCATAAATTTAGAACAATAGGTATATGTTATACCTATTGTTTTAAGCACTATACTTATTTTTCTAACAAATTTGCCAATTGTTCTAAAGTAATATAACTATTGTTCTAAAATATTACTCTACTATACTAAGTATTTCATCTATTGTTTCTACGCATTGTTATACCTATTGTTATGCCTATTGTTTTAAGCAATATACCTATTGTTCTAACAAGCTATTTTTTTAATGCTCATGTCTACAGTGTTTGATCTTCCATGCTACACAACATCTCTTAAACAAGTAGTAAACTATTACTCAGAAAAAAATTAAAATTATAAGCCATATATACAAAACCTTAAACAAGTTGTAAGTAGCAATGGAAAAATATTATGGAAAATCGAGAATTATATCTACTCTTTGCATTGCTTTTGCAATGTGTTCTATTACACTAGCAGCTGTTAGTTAGAACAATAGTATAATGTTTTAGAACAATAGTACAAAGTTTTAGAACAATAGTACAAAGTTTCAGAATAATCACAATAAACTTTAGAACAATTCAAATAACTTCATAACATAAATTCAAATTCAAAACAATAAACCCCCTAAATTTAGAACGATATATCATAAATTTAGAACAATAGGTATATGTTACACATATTGTTCTAACATTATATACCTATTGTTCTAAAACTTCTTCTATTGTTCTAAGTATTATACCTATTATTTTAACATATTTACCTATTGTTATAAATTATAATTCTAATGTTCTAAAAGGTCATCCTATTGTTCTAAGTGTTAAACTATATTTTCAAATATTATAGCATATTATACCTATTGTTCTAAATTATAATTCTAATGTTCTAAAAGGTCATACTATTGTTCTTAGTGTTAAACTATATTTTCAAATATTATAGCATATTATACCTATTGTTCTAAATTATAATTCTAATGTTCTAAAAATCTATTATAATGTTCTAATAAAATCAACTAATGTTTAATGTAATAATTCTAATGTACAAGATTCGTATTAAGGCATAAATTTATACACTAATCTAATGTACAACATTTTAGTGTTCTAAAATTTTTCTAATACATCAAACATAATAAGACCAATTTTCCACAGCATAATACGACCAATTTTTTTAAGAAATAAAACATACATATTAAGAAATTTTTTTATCAAATCGATAGAAGTAAAAAAAATACAACTATTACAGTTATCATCATCATATTACGAAAATTATTGAATCATTAGCTTATTTTTTTTAATGCCAAAACAGCAAAGATATCCTTTGAATATGAAATATAGCAAAAGAAGCATTCAAATATTGTCATTTGAATATAGAGTAAAATGAAAAATAGGAAAACTACTGATTTTGAATAATATGATTTTTACTGAAAACTATCCAATAATCACGGAAACAAGAAACTTCCTTAACTACCAAATCTGACTTTATTATAATTACAACTTTGCCATAAATATAGATTAAATCACATCCATCTAAATAAACTAAATTAATGGTATTAGATGAGTTCTTATATAAGAAAGGTTCTTATATAACTAAGGGGTTCTCACATGATCCCATTTATATATATATATATATATATATATATATATATATATATATATATATATATATATATATATATATATATATATATATATATAGTAAGAACTCCTTTTATATAAGAACCCATCTTCAGCCTTTAAATTAAGAAATCTAACGGCTTAAATGCATTGATCATCAAATGGCATAAATGTAATTACTTATTAATTATTAATAACTAACAAGCGTATTAAATGCAACTTCAGTCTATTTTTTTAAACTTACCTTCATTTCAGCAACCAGTATCAATTTTGATCAAATCAAATTTCGGAATTTATGCTATACTCAACAATAGTTGAAATTAAGAGGCAATGAGGTGGCTTAGTCCTTGCACTTTATAATAATGGATATATATATAATACGAGTTTATGCTAGAACTCTGTATGTTTCCCAGGCAAGTCCTTGCACTTGATACTACTATGGGTTAGAGACGGAACCAAAGATGTGGGACATTATGATATAATGCACTTGTTCATTCCTAGCTATTACTCTACGAAAGACGTGGGACGAATATACGCTATACTCTAGAATAATTTACACCTAAATTCTTCTTAACCAGTCCATAAAGATACCTTAGTTTGGTACGTAAATATAATTGAAATTACCGCGATTCAAAACTTAAGGTGATCGGAAGATGAAGGTAGGTACGATTAGCTTGATGGTGTGTTTTCAGTTTTCACCATCACAAGGCTCAGTGCCATCCCATGCATCATCCAGAGCAGAGCATTTGGACTTATAAGTTAAAATGGCCGGATAATGATGGATCACACCGCTTACGAAGCCTACTTAGTAATCACCCGATTAAAAAGACAAACCACCAAAGGGGTTTCCCCATGAAGCATAAAGAAACTCCACACATAGTCACTCATCATCATCATCATCATCATCATCATTAATAAAAGTGCAAGTTAATCATAATGATAGTCAAGACCAGTTGTACTACATTAATGTGAATACACTTGTAACCTACATCCAACTAAAATTCAATTAAATGATCCAAATTTAAGCCAACTAAACCCAGGCTTGAGCAACCCCCGTACGTACTTTCAAAGTTTGTACAAAGTTCCGGCTTCCTAGCTAATGCATGAAATCGTGGTATGCTAATTAACCAAGTAAGTATGCAATGCGTATAAAGTATAGACTACTCGTCAAGTTCTTAATAAACATTTTCCTTTAATTTTGCAATGGTCACCAACATGCTAACTCGTGTTGCCCGCCACACAATGCAATTATTTTTCAATCACGACACAGACTAGCCACGTGGGTTGATGGAGCTCTATTTGTCTCTATCCACTGTAAAAACTCCACGTGGCCATGGGCCATCCATGATAATGCTGCAAGGAAATGTATGTATGATCATGTTATGGCGGCATGCATGCTCATCCAATTATTCAGTGTGCATGCATGAGATGTGATAGGTAGGTCACAGATATATGTGATCGGTAAGTGTGGGTATGTATAAGAGGAGGTGGTGGATGATAACTTGTCTTAGCTACAAGATAAGGATTAAGGAACAACATGCATATATATCCAGATAAATTAAAGTTGTAGTTTTTGTTTTATTTGTTCTAAAACATGTTGCACTACTTAAAGGTGATTTCTGATGAATATTGCCAATTTTTAAGTGTCATTATCTAGCAGATGGTTTTTGCAATGGTACGTACTGGGATTCTTTTTCTTTTTTTTTTTTGTTGAACTTGTGCCACAAAGTGACATCCCATAAGAATCTAGCTAGTTTGAGAATTCAAGATTGAAATCTTTAATAAGAGTAATACTCGATAACTAACTATATTAAAGAAAATTTTCAGAGCATATGTAGTGCGCTCCCTATAAGTGTATAGCGGCACATTTTAAAATTTGTATGATTGCATGTTATAATTAAATATAGTTTTGTTCTAAAAAGCTCGATTCAAGATCGAAATCAACTCGATAAGTTAACGAGCTCGACTCGAAAAACTTGAGAAATTTAAAATTTTATTTATAATATATATTTATATAAATATATATTTATGATATAATCTAAGATTAAAATAAAATAAAAATATAATTTGATATATAAACCAAAGTCCTCATTGGAATAAAATGGAAGATGGTTGGAAAGAGATGTATATAAAACCCAAAATCCCACATTGAAAAGAAATGATATAAGATTTGAGGGAATTGGAATATAAACCCAATAGTGATTCCCTTCGAAGACCAAATAATCAAGTTTATCGAAACTAAAACTTAGGTTTCTTGCTGGCCCAATATAATTTGGGCATAAATACTTAAGCTTATTGAGTTTTAAATGAGTCAAAAATGGGTTCTATAATGGGTAGAATAACAATTATAATTTATTCAAGCTTAAAATGAGTTTTAGTAGAGCTCGAGAATAAGGTTTTCGAGTAGAGCTCAAGCTTCAATTTTTTGACTCACAAACTTTCGAGCTTGAGTTTGAGTTATCAAACTTCGAACTTATCCAAACTCGAGCCTCATAAGCACCCTACCTAAAAGTATAGATAACAATAGGAGCAAGTACTATAATTTGAAAATTTCCTTATTTATACTAAACATCTTCAACTTTCTCCCATAATATGTTATTGTTATGATTATTATTTATGTACAGACTTATAAAGATAATTATAATCCATATTAATGTCACAATTTAATTATTTATGAATTTTAAAACTATAATATAGACAAATATTATCAAATATAACTCACTTAAAAGCCTCAGCCCTAAGGTTTTGCCGTTTAGGAGAATCATCTTTCTTCTAAAATTTAATATTTAAAAATTGGCAAAAATTTAACACAAAGAAGGAGCGAGGAATTTCCAACTCACATTAGTGGCAGATTATGGGCCAAATATTAAGAGGGTCAAAGTTCGATCTTCAAACTAAATAATAAAAGTTAGAATTTTATTTCCCAGCCTCTAATTCAAAAATAAAACTAGTAGTCACTATACAACAACCTTATTATGTGAATTACAGACAACATATATATTTTATCAAAAAGCCAAAAAAAAAAAAAAAAAAAAACTCAGGAGAGGCTCGGTACTGACCCGAACTAAAATATGCCCTTACATAAATTCGACTAGCTATCTAGGGATGTGCCAAACATTTATATAAATATACATGCTTTGATACGACATTTAGCTCGTGAATCATAGTATGTCCATGTAGGAATTTATAAGCTATTAGCGAAATTGCAAAAAACATTTTCTTAGCATCTAATAAGGATCTCATGCATATAATAATTTGAATTATCGATATAAATTAGCATATACTTGATGCGTGAATTCCTCAAAGTAGAAATACATGTTTTATGGAGATCTTAGAACGTCAATCGATGTTTCTCTAGTATTGGTCTATAAGCAATAATCGGATCTCCCACATATGCTTGATAAGTACATTTATTTGTACTTTTCGGCATTGATTTAAACTTTTTTTGGATGAGTTCTAGGTAATTTCGGGTTTATTTAACCGAATTTATGCTAAAAGTCCATAATTATAATCTAGCGCTAATCATGTTGGTTATTGCTATTGTTAAGACTTTTTTAGCATAAATGCATATTAATGGATTTAGCATGGTGGAGTCAGTATTGGTTTGTAGGTGAAGTTTGGGCCAAGAAAAATAGAAAGAAGGAAATTGGTTTGCAAGATTATTAAAGAAAAAAAAAAGTAAAGTAAAAAAAAAATAAAGAAAAGAAGATCAATTCCTCACGGCAACCAACGCAAAAGGGGAAGCAAGCAAATATACAAGTACTCCAAAGAATCTCACGGCACATAATCATATCAGATTTGTCCAATCGATTGGTTATACGTGTGATCTCAAGTTAGTAGAACGTTAATCTAATTAACATACTGATTATAGTTGATTTCTAGTAAAAGAGTATAATAATCACCTAAAATAATCGAATATATTATCTATATAATTAGTCCTAATTATATTTAGTTGTTATTTTATTACACTTGTTGAGGACAGATTAACAAACCGGCACGTATATAATGCATGACACCTACGATCGGTCAACAGGAAAAGCTACTGCCACCCGTCTGTACGTATTGCATTAGAGTTCCATCCTAATGATGCCGATAAAAAGCATTGTCTGAAACATTTTTGTGTGAATAAAATGAGTTCCGGCACACAATCATTGACAGTTGACATACAAATATGGGTGTCAACATGAAACCAAGTGTCATTCCTCTAATGAAAACCCTAATAAGTGTCTTAATCTGAAAATGGTTTGCTCATAATTGTCCGAAGAAGAACAAAAAGAAAGAAATCAAGAAAAACGAAGTGAGCAGCACTTTGAATCCTTTATATTATATAGCAGGAAACTTGGAGTGAAACGCACTGAAAGTCAAAAAGAAAGAATAATAGGCTGGAGAATCAACGGCGGCAGAAAACTAAATATTATGATAATTGATAATGCCAACTCTCTTTATGATTGATTATATTGGTGGGAATAAGCTAGATGCTCAACGTAACATTATATTCTGTAAACTATCATCATTATGATATGCAACATTAAGATTATGTTGCTGGACCTGCACTGCCTCTTTCGATTTATATATTGCTTTCCTAAGTTTTTGAATTGGTTTCTATATTAACAGGCTAAATATTAAGAAAGACTTTTCTAATTTATATTTGATATAATTTATATTTAAATATTGAAATTCAAGTATTATTATATCATATATATATAAAAATATAGAAAAAGTATATCAGATATAGTTTTTGAAGATTATTGTACTATTCAAGTTTAGATTTGCAAAGCTCTTGACAAGTGGCAAACTACATAATTTATTGGATGAAGTAATAATTGATGAAAACTCGGTATGATGGGGATCGGATGACCAAATCAATCCCTTCATTCTTGCTTGTAATCTTCTCCGATCCTTGCATTTTCCTTGACGGTATGTAGAGGTGGCCAATGGGTCGGTTCAGCCCGGCCTGGCCCGTCCCAAGCCCGGTTAGGCCTGCTCTTCTAATGGGTTGACTACGAATCCCAAATTTCCAACCCTAACCCATTTCGATTCGGTTTGCGAAGAAGATCGGTTCGGCCCAGTATTCGATTCGGCCCGGCATGTGTATTCGGACCGGCCCGGCCCGTTGAACCTCCAAATTCGATCGTTGCAAGTAGCCGTTAGAAGACTGTTGCCATTACCCTATAAAAACCAATGCAATTCGGTTTTCATCTTCACAACACTCACTCTCAATCTCTCAATCTCTTAATTACTACTAATTACAATTAGCTTACTTATTAGTACTAATCTTCTTCTTAATTACTCTTTTAATCTTCATTAGTTATCTTAATTAGTTGGTTTATTATTCTTAAGTTAGTTGTTTACTACTACAATTCCTAAGAGACAATGGCTTCAAGAGGTAGATTAAGTGTCAGCAGTTCCTTTGATGATACTACAGAGTTTGCTCAAAACTTGGAGCAACAACTTTTCGGTACTCCGGGTACTCAAATTCCTAAAACTCCAACTTCGCATATGCTTCCTCCTTCTTCTACTCCTTAATGTAACTCTTAAACTTCTAATTAATGTATGTTAGATTAAGTTCTTGATGTTTAATTAGTTGATAATGTTGAACTTGAATTGATTAGGTTAGTTAGATTATTTACTTAGTTATGCTAGATTAGTTGATAATGATAAAGTTAAATTGATTAGTTGTGTTAGATTAGTTAAATTACTTGATTATGTTATATTTGATTGATTATGTTAATTAATTAGTTAATGAACTTATGAAGGTGAAGGTGAAGGTGATGAAGGAGGAGTACCCGAGTCTACTCACTGTAGAAAGAAACCTTCACCCGCATGGCCATATTTTAATAAGGTCCTAATGACCGACGCTACTTCCAAAGGGAAGAAATTCATGTGCTATTTCTTGTTATGCAAGCAATTAGGAAAGAAGCCAATAGCCGCTTATTCATAGAAGACCGGTTATGGGACGGGGACCTTATCCCGTCACTTGATCGGAGTACACGGAATAAACCTCGATGCAACTAAATCCACAGAAGCAGCTGAATCTTCAAGTCAGACACAAGTACACGGGTATATGGGTTCCATGCTCGGAGGAGGTATGCCTTTTATGTATAACCGAGATAAGATGATTGATGAAATGGCTAACTTCGTCATTGCTGATGAATTACCTTTTAACTATGGTGAGAGTCTAAACTTTGAGCATTTCACTAGAACCACTTTACAACTTGCTTATAGACGTGTCCCTAGGAACACGCTTAAACGCCATACCCAAACTGCTTATTATAAATATAGAAGTAGTTTAATAGAAATGTTTCGCACTTTTAACGGCCGTATTAGTCTTACTAGTGATATATGGACCTCTTGTTTTGGTGAACCTTTTCTTTGTGTAACCGCCCATTGGATTGATGATGAGTGGTATATTAAAAAACGAATCATTTGTTTTGAAGCTATGGAGGAGAGACATACTGGGTACAACCTTAAGGTAAGGATAATAGACTGTCTTAAAACCTTTCACTTACTTGATAAAGTTTTTTCCCTTTCCTTAGATAATGCTTCAGCGAACACAAAATATATAGATTATTTGATATCCAAACCAAGCTTACAATTGATAAACAGTGGAGAGCTATTAAATGTTCGTTGTTGTGCACATATTATGAACCTCTCGGTTCAAGAAGGTTTAGCTGAGTTAACTGACTAGCTTGCTTAACCCTATTGGAGTGTAATTAAATGGATTAGGATTACGGCCTCGTTTAGGAGGAACTACATGGCCTTGTGTAAGGAAAGAGGCCTTAGGAAGAGATAATGGAGTCTAGATACACCGACCCGTTGGAACTCCACATATAAATTGTTAAAGGATGCCATTAAATATCATGAGGTTTTGTCCATTATTTATAACGAAACTCGAGCGACTCCCGATGAACTTATTGGTGATTTCCATTGGAATACCGCAATTTACATCCGTGATATTTTAGCTGCTTTTGACCATGCAACCAAAATTTTCTCTTATGTTTACGACCCTAACATTCATTTAGTTATATTAGAGTGTGTTAGCGTAGTTAGCACTCTTACCGAGACAACATCGTTTAAATTAGTGATGTAATTACTAGTATGCTAAGTAAATGGTACTCCTACTTTAGTGAATTTCCCGTCATATACGGTATAGCTTCTATTCTTGATCCCGGGGTCAAGACTGTAGGTTTAGAAAACTGCTTATAATTTTATTATAACGCTCCAAGTTTACAATACGATGTCAATGCCTATATAGAAAAATGTAAAAATGTTTTAGCTAATTTATATGATCATTATGCTTTTGTTTATGCACCGTCTCAAAATATATCGTCTTCTAGTAAAAGTTTCAGTACGCGATGGTAGCCAACACTTGGTAGAATTTTAAAAAAATAAAAAACATCGGTTTCTTCTTCTTTTTTACTTCATAATATTAATGAATATCTTTCTTACCAACATGAAACCGATGCTAATTTTTCAATTATTAAGTGGTGGCGCGATTACAAACAGCAATTTCCCATTATGGCGAGAATTGCAACGGATATCCTTGCAATTCTTGCCTCCTCTATTGCTTCCGAGTCTGCTTTTAATGCAGGTAGACGAGTACTTGACGAGAAGAGATTCTGCTCATCTCCAGAGAGCATACAAATATGTGTATGTAAGAAAGATTGGGATCAGGCGGAGTGTAGGACCCAAGGATTGAGGGAGGAGGACGACGACGAAGACGATCCTTGGATGATGATGGACACAAGCGAGTCAAGCAACAACCCAATAAGTGAAGGAGGATCGGGGAATGTCCCTGGCTAGGCTAGGCACAAGCACCCCTCCAGGTACGTAACAGAACTACGTGGGCTTTGATTCCTTCCGGATACGTAGGCAACTTAATTTTGAAAATCAATATTTAATTATTTAATTAAATTTTGATTTTCATCATTAAGTGCAAACCCTTTCTTCTTACCCCAACCCCCAAAACATGTTTAATTAATTTTGTTTTATAAAAAGTGAATTAGTTCATTTAGATTTGAGTTTACTTACTTTATTTGCTTCAATAATACGTAAATATGAAATTAGTTAAATATAAGTAATTAGTTTAATAATACGTAATTAAGAAGACAAAAAAATAAAAAAAAATAAAAAAAACGACATAATTCGGTTCTATTTGGTTATGATTCGGTTCGATTCGGTCAGGATTCGGTTTGATTTGGTCATGATTCGGTTCGATTCGGTCACGGTTCGGTTCGGTTCGATTCGGTCACGATTCGGTTTGATTCGGTTCGTGATTCGTTTTCGATTCAGTTCGATTCAGTACCGAATCAGTTAAACCCAACCCCAGCCCGGCCCGGTGCCATGCCCGGCCCCATGGCCACCTCTAACGGTACGTCTGCTTGCTTAGTAGATTAAAGCATGCTGCATGCATGAGGAATCGAATGGGAGGAAACTTAAATGGGTGCTAGTGCTAGATAGACCGCCACCGGTACCCACGGGATGTACCTTTATTAGACTTTCTATTCCTTACTAATATAAGCTGACTCCACATTGTCATATTATATTATTATAGAATTTGATTATGAATTGGATAACTCTTAACCCTATGCAAGGGTGATCTAGAGTGCTTATATAATATATACACGTGTTGCACAAGTTAGAAATCTGATAAAACATAAACGGATCGGAGTGGTTTGTAACTAGCTATATCTCTAGCTAGTTTGGTTGATAAAATAACATGATTATTTGGAATACCACTCTTAAAGACTAAACACATATGACATTATCTAGAATCATGATGATTAACTATTACTCCAAGTGTACCATATATACACAGTATTTTTTTCTTCTTTAACCTATTTTTTTTATTCTACTTGAATATTTATCATTCAAAATATTATTGATACAATATCATAAACGATGTGGAGTATATGTTTGTTTACAACAATGATCACTCTAAAATATAGTTGTAAGTCGATGCAATTAACAATTTCATAATATTAATCATCACAAGTTTTTTAAAAAGAAATAATGTAGCATAATCCACTACCAACACCAATTAATGCCGCTCATAATATCCATCCAATTAGCTAAAGAGGTTACAGCTGGTCCAATCGATGCCTTAATTAGAATATTAGATGCACTAATTTTGAGGATGCAATTATGCTTAATCAAAATGGGAGTGACTAATCCGGTCTTTTCACAAGATTTGTTCAAATCGGAACTTAAGAACAGGTTATGCCGTGCAGCCCGTCAACGTACATTTCAAATGGCAAGTGACTTGGGAATGAAGCTAAGATCTATCAATCAAAATGGTCCATCCTAAATTCGTCACTACTCAAGGCCACAGGTTTAAATAATATTGCAAGTCAACATGTGCTGTATTATATAGGATAATGAGTAAAAAATATTAACATATAAGTAGTAAAATATAACTAAAATAATTACAGGCAAGCACACAAATCTACTAAAATTTAAAATTAAACAAATTTACACAAATTTGAAAATAATTTGGGTATTATTAAAATTAAAACTATTTGCCTATTAAATTAAGTTTAACTTTTGCAACTAATATAATAAAATTATATTTTTATTTTATTTAATACTTTTGAAAAATTATTGTAAAACAAGACTCATTTATAATATGTTATGTTAAACTAAAATAAATAAATTTTATTACTTACTCTTTTTTATTTTATCACATTTCTTCCTTAAAAAGCAACAATCTCATCACTTCTCAATTTTCTCTCTTTATTACTGCCATGGTAAGTAGGAAGAATATAAAATACAAAGGGAATATATATATATATATATATATATATATATATATATATATATATATATATATATATATATAATTTACTAACCTTTTTTTATGAGTTTTCTTGGTAAATGACTTCTTTATATATCTTATTAATGAGTTTTATCATTAGACTCATGAAGCATAGTCATGTAAAAATATATAAATCAAGCCCTTTTTTTTATTCTAATATCCATCACATACTACTACAAAATATCACGGAGTACCTATCACAAAGAGCAAGCAAAATAGTTTTGAAACTTTTATGGAGGTGATTAGAGGTATTCTGCATATAAGTTTATTTTTCATAAAAATAAATGTGTCGTCGAAATATAACTAAAAAGAATTGAGTAGACCTAAATTTATACAAGCCTAAATCAAATATTTATTCTATGAAAAGTAGTTTAAAGTAATTGATCGGGTTGATCAATATTAGAGTTAAGCTTGAAAAGAATAAATTCTCAAAATCTAAACTTGTAAATATAAATGTTAATTAGCTCTAAATTTGCAAATAGTTGTTTCAAAATAATTTTAAAATATTATAAAATTAAGACCTAAATAAATATATAAAGCAATAATCCTAATTTTAGAATTAATTTTTGTGACTTTCATATGATCAATAAAAAATCATAATATTAGTTAAATATCGTTTGGGTTTAAAGTTTTATTCCCAAAAATGCCGGATCAAAAGTTTGGACATGATATTTTTATATTTTAGAAAAATGTGAACCACTCACCTAATGCAAAAAAAAAAAAAAGATATATATTGTCGTAAGATTAAATTTCATCACGGAGCAGCATAAGTAATTTGGATTAGTGTGCATAATTAGATGCTGTTTGAGAATAAACTACTTAATTAGTGAAAGTGAAGCAACTTTAAGTAAGTGGTTGATGTTTGAAATGCCCCACATTCGACTGATTCGAGGAATTGTATTATTAGATGAGATGAAATTACAATCTCTACCTTTTGAGGTCATTGACAATGCGCGTGAAGTTTTAAATAAAAGCCAAAAAGTCAATTTTTTTTCTGAGGTATGACACTTCTTACTCGAAAACTTTTTTTTATTGTTATCGTTATCCACTTATCCTCTTCAAATTCATAAATTTTAGAAATTAAGTTGATACATATTGTGCTTCAAGATTAATTGAAATGGCGTTGCTAAATACGGAATACACAACTATTGTTCAGTACTTTGACTTTTTGTTTTCTTTTAAAATAAATTTTAAACGATACTCATTCCATTTTTTTGAATTTTTTTATTTATAAGCTAAAGATAAAATAACATTGAAAAGGAAAAAATGAGTAAATAAAGGAGATTAAAGTGTATGAATGGGGGAGTAATTGAGGTGAATGAAAATAAAATGATAATTTATAAGGATAAAATGGTCTAAAAAATATGAGTAAAGCGGGTTCAAAGTGAAAAGAGTTTTATGAAATTTTCTAATGAAAAAATATGAGAACAATAAAAAAGAAACAAGTATACTTACTAATTGATTTTATAAGTAGCACTACTGTAACTTTTAATAAATCAATCGTTCTAAATTCTGATAAACCATTCAAAAATTTCACATTCAACTTGTTGATTTATCATTCTCCATATCTGGTAATATAGTTATTAGGATTATCGACAAAGATAATGTCATTAAAAATGCCCAAAATCAAGCTGCTTTGTTCAAACCAATATAAATAATATTTAGTGAACTTGGTACAAAAGTTTTCCTTACAAGTCTAAGCAATTCCACAAGAAACGTAAGTTTTGGAATCTAGAAAATTTCCCACAACATGGATACATTTCATGCAACAAGGAACTATCTAATATTCCTAAGAGAAAGAATGCTACTTTGGAATTGTGTTACTTCTCTAGGGCTAAATTCCATGCGACCATACCACGTTATTCTTAGACAGTTGCAAATTTCAATTGCATTAGAATTTGTTCCATACAAACTTCAAACAATAGCATGCCATAGATAACGAACAAATAATTTCAACTGCTCATAGATGGATCTGGATTGTGGGACCCGGTTACTGGTTGGACCCCACTTCCATGATATTGGGCCATTAAATTTTTGTCTTTGCCCTTTTCAGCAAGGCAGGGTGGATACCCATATATTTTCGGCCACGTGTTTCGAAATTTTTATCTTGTCATTTTTTTGCAGTTGTACAGCTGTCATCTTATATGTGAACACCTCTTCGTTTCTCACATCGCAATATTCACATCCCCATATAATATATACTCCGATATTCACATGTTGCATGGTCACCCATGCAACATCATCATCATATATGTTAATAGTATTATAGGCGACTAAATTGGTCCATGTCAATGTTCCATGAACCAAATTTCACATCATGCCCTTAGTATATATTTTTGTTTCATTGCTTCATTTTTCCCCCAATTAACATACTCCAAGTATTTAAATCAATATAGAAAGGAATCAATCTATTTTACCAACATTTTTTAAATAAGCCTTGAAAATTCAACAATATTTTTGTTGGGAGAACTTCTCCAGATTGAAGCCTAACCCTACTTGTATTTTGATTGGTCGGAGTCTAATGTGATCAGGATTTTAAGAAAATCTACTCGTTGTAATAACGACTATAGTTGTAGTTTTGTTTGTCAAAGTTTTAGGTAGTATGAAGTAATTCCTCCATTCATTTTTTCCCTTCTCATTTGAAATATTATAAATTTTAGAATCAAAATTTAATTACTAATGCTTCTCAATTTAAATAAAAAAATATTAATATGTTATTTTGATAGATCAAATATTATTTTTTATGATTTTTACAAATGCTCAATTAAATATATTTAAATTTAAAATTTTTATTGAAATTTGCACAAAAGCATACGAGAAGATAAAAAAATAGAGAAAGTAATACTATAGAGTCAATACCTATGAAAAAGCATTGTTTATGTTATTCTTATTGCACTTGCTTGTAAAATCTCTCTCACTAATAATTACTACCGTCAATGTAATTTAGATTTCAAATGTAAGAAATTTGGAATGATAAATTTCTTTATATGATAAAAGAATATGGTACATTAATAAATTGCATTTGTAAATAATAATAAATGAGCAAATCAACAATGTTTCTATCCTTATTTCATAGAAATATTTATAGTTAGTGGACCAAAAGTATTGATGAGCTATTGGTACAGGTCGTCGTAGGTACATTAACCTTGGATTTGAAGTGCTTAATTAGTATACATTTTTCATAATAATACAAAAACCATAATCCCAAATATTATTCTTCTTCTTCAAAAAAAAAAAAACATTCAAATGATTTTACAAGTCCAAAGTGAGAGTTGCATCAAGAGATTATTAAAAGTAAAAAAAAATACTACATATATTTACTAATTGTAATTAAATATTTAGAACTAAGGCATTATTAGAATGTGAATCATTCTCAAAAATAACCTAAGACCGAGCAACAATGACAAAACAACGTGAGAAGAGTCCAATTCTAATTACAAGGGATATTCAAACAACATTATGGCTTATCGGTTTATACTCAATTCAGTCATTTGCATACAGTTGCCAATGTATGTTTGTAACTACCATTTTCAAACAGAAGCGACGTTGGCTAAACAATAACTCCCAAAGGGGCTTCATTGCAAAATTTTAAAAATAACCGACTTAGGGACTAACTCGCAATATCCTTCCCTTATAAAACCCTTCCTCTCCTCACATCCACATACACTCACAAAAACCAGAGCAAAACATGGCTTCCCCTTTCACAGATCCCGAATCCCAACATCATCAATTACCCGTCATCCAAACATCCCCTTGTTCCGACGATCATCAACAAGAACTGCGAGGGGAAGAAGATTTGATTGTATATGACCCTAAACCCAGGCACAGGAAGCCCAAAAAGAGGGCCCCACAAGTCTGTTTAGAAGGGTACGTGGAGCCGTCCGATGATGATGAATTGCCTCGAACGAAGAGCTTAACAGATGATGATCTTGATGAGCTAAAGGGGTGTTTGGATTTAGGGTTTGGGTTTAGTTATGATGAAATCCCTGAACTTTGCAATACTCTGCCTGCTTTGGAGCTTTGTTATTCTATGTCTCAGAAGTTTATAGATGATCATCCTGGTCTGCAGAGTCAGCAGCAGCAGCAGGATACGGCGTCGTCCAATGGGTCTGAGAGTTCTAGTCCTATGCCTACCTGGAAGATCTCTAGTCCTGGTAAAGTTAGATTATTTTTTTTTTTATTAAAGTTTGATTTTTTATGAATTTCTTGATCCGCGTTTGGTTTTTTCTGTGCTTCATGACCTGGGTTTTATTTTATTTTAATTTTGTGTTGTGAATTTTTCTTGGTTTTTGATGATCTGGGTTATATAAATTTTCGTTTGTTAATTTGTCATATTTTTTATGATTTTGATTTCGTTTGTAAGATCTTTGTGCTGTTTGAATCTGTTTGTCGATTCGGATTTAATAGTCACATCAATAGTGTAATTCGAATTTGTAATGTGATAACTAAATCTGGACGGAGGTGCAATTTTCGGGTTTGATATAGAATCTTATCAGTTTTGGGAGATATGATTAGTTATTGATGTGCCTTAGTATGTGTGAAGTTATAATGCTCAGAATCACTGCCTGTATGTGAGTTAATATTTTGTTAAATTAGTCTTATATGGGGTTTTGGAGTAGATCTGATTGAATTTTGATCATAATTTAATTAGAAAAGAATTAATTTTTTTATGAAGTTATGAGATTTTAATAATTCCAGATGTTTCATGATCTGTGCTGACAATATTGTTGCATAAACTGAAGACTTGATGATTGTGCACATGTTATCTGTAAACTAATCATTCACATTGTTATTGCTGTGTATTGGATTTGGTGCTTAACTCAGCTGTAATAGTTGGCATCTGTTAGGCATGAGTTGGCAAAGTTGCAACATTGATTGACTTAATAATTACTATAGTTTTGATGATGGCCAGTTAAGTTTGTTCCATATCTGCTCGTCACACATTGTGCTATGGCTTACCTTGTTTGCTTGATCCTTTGCTCAGGTGACCATCCTGAAGATGTTAAAGCAAGGCTAAAATTTTGGGCACAGGCTGTGGCTTGCACTGTCAAGTTATGCAGCTAGACTGCAACGGCGCAGACTGATTTTATTAATCAAGGAAAAAGGATGTCCTATTATCCCTGAAAGATGAATGTCCTCAACCTTTGTCATCAAAATGGATCTTTGAATGGGAAGATGAACATGCCAGGACCGTCAAACTTCAGAGCTTTGCGACCGAATTTTGGACAAGATGGATTCAGAACTGCTAGAGAGGAGTGTGTCAGGTCTGAGATTATTCAACTACCGATGAGGGTTTGACATTTAGTCCTCGGCTTAGATTTTAGCTTGTGATTATTTGTAATGATAGATGGAATATAAGAGATGAAATGGAATAAAACTAGCTTCAAATCATATTAGCTCTAAAATTGTGACTCTGTGAGGTGGTGTCTATTAAGAATGAGCAGTGAGATAGTTGCCTCATTTTCTCAAGTCTCATCGTACTGTGTACGTAGTATGTTGTAGCACTCCCTTTGCAGCATCACTAGCCCGAAGTACTAACCTAGCTAATGCAGTGTTGAGGAGAATCTGCCTTTGTGCTATCAAATGTCACCAGTGAGCATGAAGCTATGGGTGTCATGTTGATGGTGCGACAAAATTAGAAGATATGGTACGTGATACATTCCATAGTAAAACAGAAGACAGTGAGCTGGCTTGGTCGATTAGGGCTGTAATTAGCATTTTTGTTTGCTCAGAAATTTAGCTGTGGATGTTGAACTCTTGAAGCTCTGCTTACGGAAGATTTGATTCCGAGATACAAATATTAAGCTTAGATTTACGGCTTTGACTCTCGCAAACTTGGGAATCGTGTTTCTGACTCGATGTCCTCTTGCGTATGAGAATATTTCGATTAGATTGACACATCTGAAGCCCAAGTGTTAGAATTAATCATTTGAATGCCCAGTTGGCCACATGGTATGCCAGTTTCATTTGGCCAATAATGGAGTTGTTTAATTGCTTTTGGTATACCACCCTATTCATATTTTATCAACCTTACTTTGTCAACTTAAACCTACCAATTCAATACTTCAACGTTAACAATTCATGAGAGACTGTTTTTATTAACATGGATAAAAGGTAGAGAAGGGAATGCACTATTAGCAGGAGCAGTGTTTCGTTTCATTTGAACTCATCTAAAGTACTTACTGCCGCCGTTACTTATGGTCCTATGGTCTAGCGGTCAGGACATTGGACTTGAATCCAGTAACCCGAGTTCAAATAAACAAACCACTAGGAAGAGGCAGGTGGAGGAGAAAAACATATAGTAAGATTGGGGATCAGGTTATTTTCTAATAAGCTAATACTAAATCAGGTTATTTTCTAATAAGCTAATACTAAACCTTGTCTACCCGAAGAAATCTTGGCTTTTGAAATCCTCATAAGATTACTTGTAAAGTCATTGTGCTGATTCAAAACTGTTTCCAAACAAAGGCTATCCATAATTAGAAGCCCTGAGTAGTCAAGTCACAGTCATACGCCAAACAATCTGTTAGAAGTATCTAATACTTATAGAAGGGATGATGTAGTAAGGCACATACTAGCATTTGATATGGTGACATAGACTTTCAAGGAGGTGCCAATGCCCCAAGCATTCTTGGACAGACAGGAAGACTGCCGCATTCATTCTAGTTAGAGTAGAATGAATGATAGTCTATGTATCCTGTGATTCCCGTCCCATGGAATATGTGCTTGGGTGGGAGAAAGTCTAGAATTTTGGGGTTCGTTTTGCTTGGTATAGGTTTAAAGAGGGTTTCCACTTTTTGATGTATCCGGTTTGTGGCAATGTTTCCCTGATTGACCCAATCTATAATACATATCAATTATACAAGAAGAGTCTAAGGGTGGTAATATATGGTTTCGTATATGTTCAAAGTCCACAAAGTACAACCCTTGCATTATTGATTATTGTACAATTGGAAATTACTACCATGTCCTCACAAGATCTCAGACTCACAGGTCTATAATTTTTTTTGGTGGGTTGTTTTTAATGCAGCTAGTTATTTTGCAATCTTCATGTGCATTATCAGTCCATAAATGATTGTACAGTCTTGCTAGATGCACCACACTAAGAGAAATTATTTAGAGAAAACAAGTAGACGAATAGAAGGGGAACCTAGGGGAGGGATTCGTTTATATTATATACAGTGAACCTTGTTTTTATTCTTACTGTGGCGCCTGACTTCATGAAACTCCGGCATCTGCTAACAACTAA
The DNA here is from genome assembly GCA_026401315.1 of Dysphania ambrosioides. Taxonomy (NCBI): domain Eukaryota; kingdom Viridiplantae; phylum Streptophyta; class Magnoliopsida; order Caryophyllales; family Amaranthaceae; genus Dysphania; species Dysphania ambrosioides. Next base: position 30,129,412 of record CM048663.1, on the reverse strand, counting down.
TGGTCCTATGGTCTAGTCGTCAGGACATTGGACTCTGAATCCAGTAACCCGAGTTCAAATCTCGGTAGGACCTTCACCTTTAATCTCTTTTTAATATTATTAAAACATCCAACGCTCGTCAATTTTGTTATGGTCCAACTCCAAAGATCAGGCTTCAAGACCCCGGATATTGTCATTAAAAGAAGAAAAATATTAGATGTAACTATTCTATAATTGGAACTCACTTAATAATGTAATTATTTATCTGAATATGAGTACTGTTTCTGGGCCAATTACCCATTTAAGTTTCTATCGATGTACAGTCTATGAATATGCTGTCATAAGATCAGTTCACTGGAGACTTGCAGTCAGCGTTATAGTGTCTCATATCTGTTAACAACTAACACTTGAGAAATTTGTATTGAATTCCATAACAGAAAGTTGTAAAAGACTTGAATAATAGTAGCATATCCATAAGAAAGGTGATGTTCTGGCTCGGTCTTGCTGGGGTGTTTTAGAGAAGAAATACCTGTAGCGGCATTGCAGCACGCACCCAAAGTTCAGAATACTTGAGAAAAACTCACAAAAGTGTGAACTTGGAGATTTAGTTGTTAGATTCCAGGAAAACTCCATCTGGTTGTTAGATTTGGTTGCGAGATCGTCCCATAAATCCAATTCTTGAATACCGAGTCAAGGCGTTTTCACGTTGGAGATGTCCTTCGGTCTTGCAGTGTTCGGGTCGATGTGGTCAAGAACATCGAAAGCATGGGCATGACACTCGAATAGTTCTACCCAATTCGAGTATTGGACCTTTTCTCTATCGAGGATGAGAGGGATAGCGTCCTTGATGTTATTGACACTTAGGGCTAGATGGAATTCTGTAAGAGGGGTGGAGTCACCGCCCTTTGTCATGGTGGTAGTGTCAAGAAGCGGCATCTATCCAAAGAAAAACCAGAAGGGGCGAAAGAGAAAAACAGCATGCCACGAGAAAGAACACAAGGCAAGACGGTGTGTAAAGAAAGTAGAAAAGAAATATTGGGAATATTGCGGAAGCTAGAATGACAACCTAAGCTCTGATATCAGGTTAGATTTCAGAAAAACTCATTGATTCAGAGTGTGTACCATTGATCAGTATATATAATGTTTTCAATACTAATCTTAATCAGATTAGAAAACTTAGAAAGATAGTATACAAAATAAATAGAAAATCTATCCTAATCTGTGACAAATATTATTATAAAATATAATATCTATCATTGGTGTTATCAGGCAAAGCGTACCTTTTAACTGCCACCTTGGTTTGCAGTTTGCTCACCTCTTGACCGTGTGCGGCATATTCCAGTCAAAACATCCAAATGTTCTGCGGATATATGATGCGAAATAGGTGCAAGAGCAGAAATTCTGCATCCCTTGCTGAGTTGCATGAAGTAAGTCTTTCATATGTTATCCTTAATCCTCTATCTTATCTGGCTATCTGCCCACCCCACTTCTGCATGCGGCTATTTGTTTCCTTCACCTATACATTATGCAGAAACAAGCATATTCATGTCTCTTGTGAATTATGAGTTACGACATTAACAACTAACACCCCCCGTAGAATACTTTTGCACTTTAATGTGGAGTTCTGCTAACAAGTAAACAGGTTAAACCTTTCATGAAGTCTTATTGTCTACTACAGCACACTCAAGTTTTTGAACAGTTTCAGTCACCTCAATTACCCTTAGACTCGACAGCTTGTTTCCTCACGAGGAAAATTAGCTTGCCACTACATAAGTTTGGAGTAAAAAACAAGCTAGATTTCAATAATTGCATGGTTTGATTATCTTAGCTAGACTTCAACCACCAGCAGTGTCAAAGACTAGAAGCCAAGTCAGAAGATCTTGGCTAAAGGAGGTACTAATTAATTTGATAACCTAGAAAGTTTCACATGCAAGTCTAATCAACTATGTCCAGTTTTATGAGGCAGGAATGACTTTCATGTGAAACTTAATTTCCAGGTTACCGTCTTGATCTTGATTTACATCTATGACAAGTTGACTTGTAAAAAAAGTTCATATAAAAGAGTTTATTTTACCAGTTCAGCCAGTGAATGAAATGTGTATGGCCTACAATGAAGCTTCAAGTGTCCAGGTCATCCTGGGTTATGTTTCAAATGCATACAGTATGCTACAATAGCATTCGAAGTTTAAACAACAATGATACAACTATTTGTTTCACTGGATGCATTCACTCAGTCACTCTTAATCTCAGTGCCTCAAGCCTCGAACTCAATGTTAACTTTGAGTCAGGACAGAAGGCTTAATAATCACTTGCCTCTTAAATGATGAAGTATTAAGAGCACATATCTGATATCTCCGGCTTATGGCAAACCAAGCATTCAGAAATACAAGGAAAATGTAGATGAAAGCTCTGTCATGGTCACCTCTTTATTCCAATTTGATTTGTCCAGGATGAAGAGTAGAATTAATATCTGCAAGCGGTTCCAGCTATCATATATCCCACCCCAGGTGCCCAACAATTGATGGAACCATATCAGCAGGAGGGATCACAAATAATGAAGCAAAATAATCTTAATTACAAATGGAAAGGAATATTTAGTACCATTACTCCAAAATCTGCTAAATAACCGAGAATGTATCCAAAAGCATTATAGCAAGCCAAGATAATTTCTGCTAACAGTGGCTTGCTACCTTCCTTCAATAGCAACTCCTACAAATATGATAAGAAACTAATTATTAATAATATCCACTGAGAATTTTATTTCAAGAATGTGAAATAATTTTATTTCGGCCTGCCTATATATATTTATAAATTTATTACTTTGTATGTTTATGCATCCCCAAATCCTAACAGTTTATTGATTTCCCTTTCAATTTTGTGTTTTTCAAGGGTAGGTGGGAGCATTAGGGAGCTAATCAAGAGTATTCGAGCCAGTATATATATATATATGTGTGTGTGTTATTTGAACAAAATTATTTGTAATTTATCTTTTAATGCCAATATAGGAAGTATTAGAAGGCATACATATGGAAGATTTTAGTTGTCAAGTCTTGAGAATTAGTGAAACAATCCCTTCTTCCCAGCCTGCTGGTGAAAGAGCATAACCAATTACCTGGAGCAGCATAGCCAACCGTTCCACTGACACCAATTGAACTTCTTTGATAGGGGTAGGGACTGTGGAAGAACCATTGCTAATCCAAAATCCGAGACATGGGCAATATGTTGCTTGGTTTTTAACGTCACACTGCTCAATTGGGCTTTCACACTCGTGTTGGAGATAGTCGAGTGCAAGAGCCACATCGATGGCTATGTCCGCCCTTTGGAGAAGGCTCATGCTAACCATCTCTCAAAACTTCCATTGGGCTTGAACCCATAGACAAGAGCTTTAAAATCATTTATCTGGAAACCCATACTTGAATAAGGTGTTACTCTCCCCACTAGATTGCAGACGAATATTCCTCAACGCCTCGCACTCTTCCATAAAACTGTTCGAGCCACCTGTAGTTGCAAGTTCAGTACGTTTACAGAAACTGTAACTCCATCCAAGACCCCTCTATAGTCTATACACCGACCCATATGCACCTGAACCCAGTAAATTTTCTGAACTAAACCCATCAGTTGCTTTGAGTAGCATATCGTAAGACAAGAAAAAGTTCCTCCCGCAGTGAGCTCTGAACACTCATGTCCATACAACATGTTCTCCCGTATAAGCCAAGTCTTACACCTGATGAAACTAATTTTCTTATCCGTCTACGACATGTGGACATGCCATGTACAACCATAAGCATGCCGCCATGGCCAGTACCCCAACAAATGCACAATCAAAAGTGCCAACTTAAGAGCACGAGATAATCTTCTTTTCTTTTCTTCTTCCTGTAAATATCTTGTTAGATGTAATTCAGGGATTCCTCCAAAAAACCTACTGTTTCCATTGAGAGACACCGCACTTATGTTTGCAAAAACTCCTTTTGTTGGAAACCTTCCTTCAAAATTGTTGTAAGACAGGTTTAGCTACACTAAGAGATATGCAGAAAGATAGTTGGAGGAGAAAGGAACTGATCCATGTAAGAAATTACCCCTCCAAAGATAAAATTTGAAGGGCTGAAAGTTTGCAAAAGCTATCTGGAATTTTCCCGACAGATTATTTTCATCCGCCACAAAATCTATCATAGTTTGCCGATTGATCTCTAAAGGTATAGACCCTAGCTTGTGATTGGTTTTGTGACATATATAATTTAAGAACTTTAGCAGACCCTGCAAAGAGATTGTTGGGCAAGGTTCCACTGAGCTCATTACCTGATAGACTCAAAGTATAACAAGCTTCCGCAATTGCCAAGGCTCGGAGGCATTTCGCCCTACAATTTGTTATCACGTAAAGAAAGCCAAGTCAAAAGTGATTTAATTCCGACCTGTCAGTCTGTTGTAGCGGAGAAACATATTCTCTAGCATCTGGAGCTTCCCAAGATCTTGAGGAAAGGTTCCTGTGAGTTCGCTTCCATTCATCCCTATGTATCTAAGGTTGACGAGATTACTTATCCCTAAAGGAATCTCTCCACTTACTGATTTTTGTCCAATCCCAAGCCAGTTTATATTGATGGAAAGATTGGCTACAGCTTTGGGTGATATTCCAGCATAAGTAATTTGTCTCCTACACTATTTTTCACAAGTTGCCACACGTAACTAGAGAGCTTATAAAGTTGATATCACCTCTTAGATTATTTCCCATAATCCAGACTTTGTAGGATTAGGAAGTGTACAAATCCAAATGGGACAATGCCAGCGAAGTTGTTAAACGATAAGTCAATACCTAAAAGATTTGTACGGTTTGGCATGAAAATTGGAAGTGATCCTGAAAAGTGGCTAGTACAAATTCTGAAAATTGTAAGTTTAGGTAGGGCAAGACCAGCACTTGGTGGAATAGCTCCATGAATTGAAGTTGGTTGTAAGAAAGCTGAACTTTTTCTAGGGAGTAAAGGTTGAATATGAAGGAATTATTCCAGAGAGCTTGTTCACGGCAAGGTAAAGAACTTCATGATTTCTCATCCTACCTATGCTTTCAGGAATAGTTCCTGTAAAGGCATTGTAGGCAGCGGATAGAACTTCAAATGGAATAAGGTTGGATATGACCTTGAAGAGAGGCCCCGTGAAATTATTAGAGTGAACTGAAAGCTGCTTGAGGTTGAACAATGCACCAAAGTCCACAGTAATTCTTCTTAATAAAATCAAGTTTCCGAATAAAAGGAGATGTGGTTCCCACCAAACCATTTGAGTGTAAATCTAAGACAATCACCCTATTATATTTATGCCCGCAAATCACTCCCTCCCAGTAGCAATGGTGAAGAAAGTGATTCCATGTGCTCAAACCACCATAGGACGATCTAGTAGCTGACTCTTGATGGCTAACAATGTGGTATAGTCTGTTTGGTTCCATGATCAACACTACCCAGGGCCCTAGTAGCTGTAAGAAGTTGCATTGTGTTAACAACCAAAAGGGAAGGACTGCTGTCATGTGAGTTGTTGCATATAGAAGACATGAACCCTGAATGATAGCCATTGGCAGTGAGAGGTTGACTGAAGAAGTGATTTGAGGAATATGTTGACGATTGCCTTATTTTGGTGATTTGTATGCCAACATTTGGTGCTGGTGCTATATATGATTGCATCTTAAATTTTATAAAATAAATATGCTTCGAAGGTTACGGTCCCATTTTATCAATATTTCTTTACTGATAAGTAAAATAACTAAAAAGATGGAAAAATATACGAAGTTTAAGTAAATGGAGGAGAATACATAATAAGTTGTAACGTTGGTTCTGTTTTATTATTAGATGTTGATGTTTTCTTTTTCCCTTTCTAGTTTTCAACCAAAGACAACCTTAACATGATACTTTTGTAGAAAGACTAGATAAGAAGACGAAAAGAAGGGCAAATTTGGTAGCAGAATTATAACTATCAATATCCTCTCCTCTCTCCTTTTCTCTCAAGGTCTTCAAATATTGGGGTCATCAGACAGACAATGATAATTTCCTTATAGCTTTAGTTATTTGTATCTTCATTTATAGTCTCTCCTTGTTGGTGAGCATTTGAGTCAGAAGTAGGTAGTCCGTAGTGTAACAATGTATTCCACCGTTGGACATTAAGTAATTTATATTGTGAATGAACGTTGTTCAAGATTAAGAGTTCGTATATCCAGACAACTATAGTGTTGACCGGAGGGACAGCTCATAGAACTGAAAGAAAATGGACATCGAAGTTCTATGGTGGTTAGACTGGTTACATATACCAAGATTCTGAAGTCGTTCTTGTGTATGTAATTAGTTTGATGTATTATAAGCTCATGAAATAAATAAGAATGACAATAAAAGATTCAAAATTCACAGTCCACGTACTTTCTTTTCCCAATGATGGCAGTATTAATGAAGTTCACAATTAGCATTAACCTGGATTAACCTTAGCCACATTTTGGCTGCTCATGCCAGAGGATCTACGATGATCCTAGGAGGTTTAGAATCTCACTCTGCAACAGATAATTTTGAGGCAGGTAAAAAAGCAGTACTCAGTGAGAGAAAAAGACAGAACTTTTGATAGACTACAAAACATAAAAGCACTTCAAGAAAGTATGGAAACAAACCTCAATTTGTAGGGGGGAGGTCACAGGAGCATATCTCTCAAGAACATTTCCTTGCTTATCCACCAAAAATTTTGAAAAGTTCCATTTGATCTCATCCACTATTACACCAGACTTCTTTGATTTTAAAAACTTGTAAAGTGGTGCTGTATTCTTCCCATTGACATCAATCTGCAGAGTTACATAGCCATTTTGTAAGTTGTATATACTCCATGAAGTTGTCATGATTCGCAAGGCACCTAAATAGAAGCAGCATCGGTCCATCAGGGGAAGGGGAGGATGGGAAACTGAAAATGAATTTCATAAGAACAAAAGAGATCAGCAAAATACAAAAATCTGCATCTGGCAATCGACTGCTTTGAGGTACATAGTTTCACAGTTTGTATATTATCTTTACTTGGTTTACTGTTCATCAAGGGGGGAATAAGGGTCTAATCAAGCATGGCTAATAGAAACCATGGCAGGAACGATCCAAGAAAGGTGCATTCTTATGGTTATAGGACAAACTTGCATTCAAAATAACAGTTAAGTCATTTGCTCGAGTCTCTAGATCATGAAATGGTTATCAGTCAGCCTATATTATTCTATTTAACTTGAACTACAGCATGCAGTCTCAGCAGGCACCATTCCTGACCTAGGACTAATCATCAGATTGAAAATCAAGTCCCTCAACTTCCAATGATTGTGAGATGAGAGGTGAAATTTTAGTACATGAATTATCTTTCAATCTGTAAAATCTCCTATACAAAAACATTTTCTGAGCTTATTCACTTCCATTATGTCCACAACAAAGGTAAGAATCCAGAAATTAGTACTGCCTTTAGTGACCAGCTTGAACAAGAGACAGTTCAGAAGGAGATAGAAAATCATCACAAACACAGACACTTAAAAGGAATGGAAATCAAGCGAATTGAATACCACTTATTCACCAGTAGGGTCTCATTTCTTGTTTCATGAGATGATCTAATACCTTCTGAAATAAAGGGAATTCCGCTTTAAAAGTAGAGCAAACAACTTCATTGATTTTTTCATTGCTTCCAGGTTCTTGCCATCCAAACTGGTTACATGGAAAGGCTAAAATTTCAAAGCCTATCATGAAGATGACAACAACATCGGCAAACAACTTAGACCATCAGAGACTATAAGAAAAACTAAACAAAAATAGTTGAAGAAAGAAAAAAAAACCTTGGTCCTTGTACTTCTGATACAAAATGTTCAATTCTTCATAGTTTGACTTTGTTAAACCACTGCACGTTGAAGGAAAATGCAATTCTTGTATAAATAAAATACAATGAGCACAATTCCAAAAGACAGAATCTCAATAAAAATAAAAATAAAAATAATGATGTTTCCACATCATAGCCAGCACTTTAATCAAAGGGCTAAATTTTGTCATGCTGGACTGACCAATGATGATCAAGCGAAATTAGCTAAGGCTGTAATTCCTACAAAAATGCTTCTAACCCATGGAAATTGGAACAGCCCCTGGAACGGGAACAACGGGACAGGGTGTATGTTTCGGGCTTGTTTCAAAGGCCATCACAGCGTAACTTGCTCACAATTGGATCTCTCTCATAACAGGTGACCCATTTGGGAGCTGATCTTAGAGGAAACTTGCGAGTCTCCTAAAGTTAAAGGGAGATCACATCCAATAAATGAAGAAAATAAGTGCAATAGAGTTTTTCTATAGTATCCAGAGGATGTCAACAACCTCATCACAACAGCAGTACTTCTGTACAATATGGTGAGTGTAAGCAGACGCACCTTGCTAGAGTCAGGGTTTAGTTTTCCACCTAGCTAGAACTATATGGAAGCGTGATTTCGGCAATGTACATAATTGATGTAGTCTCCTAAAGTCAATGTGAGTCTTGTTAATACTCTTTGGGCCAAAGTAAGGTTGTTTTGGGAAACAATAATCCATACTGGATCTTCAGGCCCCAATGCCCCATTTAGCAAATTTAATAGATTTTTAGAAATGGTTTCAACTTGATTCATAAACAAACGTGGAAGAGTGGAATGTTCTAATTTATGAAGGATGGGAACAACAAGAAAAAAGATAAAATACTGACTGTTGGCTTCCTCCCTCAACACTCAAAAGCGGGTTGCAAATGAGTTTTGTTAGATGATCAGTGGGCAAGCAAGTCTCTAAATAATTTCATGAAGAAAGGTACCCAGTAAAACTAGATGAACTAGGACTAGGAGAAATATATCAGGCAAGACTTGGCACACCTGGGGATATATCAGGCAACACTTGGATAAAAGGACCATTGCTCTTGCTAGGAAAATGTGTAGCACAACAGGAAGACCCCTTCAGAAGCTTTAGACTATGAATTCATCCAAATCCATCCAGATGATCTCTAGTGGGTTGTTCTAAAGGATCAGGAAGACTTTTGGTTTTCTATTCAACAGATACTACAGCTCAGCAAAGACAATTCACCACTCTTTATGAAAGTGATAGAGCCAACAGCAACATAAGAAAGGCTTTGTTAAAAAATGGACGAGATTCATTAAATTAAGATTTCAAGGAAGCCCAAATTGAACAGCAAAATACTTGAGAAAAAAGGGAATTAAGAATCACATATACCATTGGGAAGCGACATTGACAATTAGAAGAACCTTCCCCTTGTATTTATTCAGACTAACATCTTTACCATGGATATCCTGTTTATCCACAAGAAGTGAAACAACAAATCAAGCGTCAAAAGAAAGAAGTACAACGCTAGGATCAAAATAATATATCTGCACGCTTTAGAAAGTAGTGGATTAGTATAATCCAGCATGTTTTTCATATTTTTCACGAAAAATCATCCCACAACCAACATCCGTTCCAAGGGTTGGTTTTCTGTATCATACAAGATGAAATATCACATGACTCAACATGAATTTCAAGTGTCACATTTTCGTGTAAGTCCGGCATGAAACATCAAAAACCAATGAATTTAACTCAACTAAGTTTCAATTTTTGTGTGAAAAAAACACCAAATTAAAAGTACATTAAGCTTGACATGATTTTATCAACTAATTATCCCTTTCAACACAACTATAATACAGCTTGGCATGATGGCATCCAATACATTCTATTCGTTTGATCCAAAAAGGGGTAAATCACCAAATTTTAATATGATCAAAACTACCATTTTGCAAACAAACATAACAATTAAAGTCAAATACACAAACACACGTACTTGTACTGAACTATATAACAAAAGGGGTGATGCATAATTGTAATTAGTAACTAATTAGCAAAGCAATGAACCCAAAAATTAATTAATCTGGTGGACTATTGACACTTACCTTAACAGTGAAATCGTAAATGGAATCGGGTAAGACTTCAGCTGTATGCAGAGAGGATGAAGACGGGTACATGTAAAACAGAAAAATACCAAAGCCCACGAAAAGAAAAGATAAGCCAAGTGTCAATTTCTTAAAACCCATCACTGCTGCTGCGTCTCTCTCTCTCTCTCTCTCGAATAATGTTTGGTTTTTTCGTTGTTGAGTGTTGAACTTGTTGTATTGGGATTTGGGGTTCGGCTTCGACTTTGACTTTGTTTTCATGGTTAGATGGTCTACGGAGTATCATTTACATTTAGCTAGTTCATTTTTGTTTGCACAAAAAAAAAAAAAAAAAAAAAAGTTGTTCATTTTTGTAAATGTTCACTAAATATTCTTCGAATTGGGGTAATTTTAGCTTATAGTTTGTATTGTGGACCTCTTTTTAATCTCTTTTTCTAGTATTTTAAAATTATTGTTTTTTTATTTAAAAGGATGACTTTATTTGTCTACCTTTTAAAAAAAATTAACTTATTCACCATTTGATATTTTCAGATTATGACTCGATTTTGTTGTATGAAAAGTTGGGCTTCAGCATTGGACTATTCGTACCCATTTTTATGTAAAGCGATAAATGTTGCTCTATAATTACCCACACCATCCCCTTAAATGACCATTTTGTCCTTTAACAAATTTTGATCAAATTGAACATTTTATACTTCAATTTTCATTTTCCACTTCACACTCCCGTAAATATAAACCTTATCACTATCCTCGACTCCCACCACCACGCTCAGCCGTCGATCATCATGCCCCGCCATAATTCGATCAACCATCATACTAAAACCGCCTTTCTTGATGCCCGAAACCACCGAAATTATAAATGAATCGTCAAAGTCAACGTCACGGGTAAAATACATTCACCAGAATGTCATCGACCACCACGCCCTGCCGGAATCCGATCAACCACCACATATAGCCGCCTCTCTTGACGCTAAAAATCACTGAAACTATGGAGGAGTCGTCAACGTAGCGAGTAAAATACCTTCACTGGAAATATGGCAGAAAAAATCTCGGGTAGACGAAGGGCTAGTTGTCTTTTTGGACAACTAGCCCTTTGGCTATCAGAATTTTTTTTTGAATTATTAAGTAATAATTATTTTTATTTTAATATGTGGAACATATTATATTTTGTTTTCGGTGAACGTATTATATATGATCAAGTATTTTGTTTCCGGTGGAATGTATTATATTTTGTTTTCGGTGAAATTATTTTTGTTTTTATCATTATTGAAATACGTTCTCGCGGGTTGTGTTCCGGCGGGCAGCTGCTATCAGTGTAGGTGTTTTAAATGTTAAAGGGATGAGTTTGGGGATGAAGGGTAATATAATAATTGTTATGGACGACTCGAGTAATTTGGGGGTAGCGTTTAACAAGCCCCAGTTTTATTCAAAGGAGGATTTTGGTACAACCCCACATATATTAGGTCAATATACTGTCTAACTCGAAAAACACACATTTTATTCAATTAAATCAGCGACCCTAAGGCTTTGGCTTAAAATTTCTAGTTGAAGCGCAACTTGGCCTTGCCTAATGATAACCTACTCCGACTATTTCAAGTACAATTTTGAAATAGGAAAGCGATTTTGCCTTTGAAAAGCTATTGTTATATATGAGAATCTTTGCTTAAACCTAGACTATTGTTATATTTCTTATATCGATCACCTTGGTGTTTTAAAGGATTAAAAATCTATATATCACCTTGGTCAAATCAGTTAGGCTAAATTAGATTTTGAAAAATCAATACAAGTTTTAGATTTCTTTTTAAATGTCTATTCTTGGTCGGTAAAAGCAAATCCATCGGACTTACATATTTAGGCATTAAGCAAACCTGTCATACTAGAATACTTAACCTAACTACATGAGACAAAATCAAAATTTTAAAACTTGTGGTGCACTATCATTCAACTACTATCAATAGATAATCTAGTACTTCATATTAATATAACCTTAGCGGTGTATCTAGCCATAAATGTTTTCATAAAAATTTTAAGACATAGAATATTTGACAATTGAGTGAATTACATATAATAATATGCATAACCTTACTCTAAATAACAACTCATAAATAACTAAAGATAAGCGATTTTATTATTATTTAAAAAAATAAAATTAGATATCTTATTTTAGTTTTTAGCTCAAAAAATCTCCTCAAATACATAATTAAAAATTGGAGAACATATTATTATATTTACTAAAAAGAAACCGTTGAATGAGTAAGAAATAAAAAGAATAAAAAAAGGCATATTTAGGGGGTGAGCACTGAGCATAACCCAATTGGAAAATGGAATACATGTTTGATGAGCTCTGCTTGGGCGTCAAGCAAACTGCAAACCCATGAAACTCAAATACACAACCCCGACCCACTAACCCACATTACCCAATTCAGCACCAAGATTCTCTCGCCAAGCCCCTAACTGTGACAATGGAGGACGTATGCGAAGGCAAAAACTTCTCCTTCCCAAAAGAGGAACTCAAAATCCTTGAATTCTGGGACCAAGTCAAAGCCTTCCAAACCCAACTCGCCAAAACCTCCCAAAACCCAGAATACATCTTCCACGATGGGCCCCCTTTCGCGACTGGGCTACCCCATTATGGCCACCTCTTGGCGGCTACCATCAAAGACGTGGTGACCCGGTACAAATCAATGACGGGTCACCACGTCACCCGTTGGTTCGGGTGGGACTGTCACGGGGTCCCGGTAGAGCACGAGATTGTCTCCATGCTGGGGATTAAAAGCCGGTCGGATGTGCGTGAGATGGGGATTGGGAAGTATAATGAGGAGTGCAGAGGGATTGTGAGTAGGTATGTGAAAGAGTGGGAGCAGATTGTGAAGAGAGCTGGCCGCTGGATTGATTTTCGTAATGGTTATAAGACTATGGATTTGAACTTTAAGGAGTCTATTTGGTGGGTCTTCTCGCAGTTACATCATAAAGGCCTTGTTTATCGCGGTTTTAAGGTTGGTGTTTTTTGGGATTATGTTCATGCTATTTAGTTAGCTGATAATCTGATATATATACCTTAATGTTTGTTTGTCATTTTTAATTTTGTTGTGCATTGTTTGTGCTATTAACACTATTAGGGATGCAGAAAGTACCTGATCCTGAAATCCTTGTCACTTTTCCTATTGAAGGTGATCCTCATAACGCCTCGCTTGTCGTATGGACAACAAATCCATGGACCCTTTCCTAGTAACCTTGCATTGTGTGTCAATGCTAATTTTGTATATGTGAAGGTGCGTTTATGGTTTTGCTCTTCAAAGTCTTGCTTTTTTTTAAAAAAAAAAAAAAAAATTTGTGTAGTGATGCATCAATTTTCTTTTAATGTCTCGGGATGTCCTATAATGTACGTAGGTCCAGCTAAGTGCTTAAATTTGCTTCTTGAATACTTACTTGGGTGCCTTTGTAGTTTTACATCAGATGGAAAGGAATTATAGTATGGTTTTAAGTCACTGTTGCAGTCAAGACCATGGTCAAGAATGTAAAACACTGATGCCTGCTTTGCTCTGGTATTGAGCGCGGTAATGTTTTGGATGTGACAGATTTTATATCTTTAGTGTTGGCCATATTTGCTTGTGTTGGCCTTATGTTTGTCATGTCAGCACTGTATTGGGCCACTGACTTATCTGAAGTGCAAGTTCAGCAAGCTCAAGAACATAGATTTATCATCCCATTATTCTCATTTTGGGGACCATGGGGAAGTATGCAGATAGAGACTAAAATGCATTCATCTGGAAAGGGCTTGGATAAGAATTCATCATATGTGAAAGCTTCAAACTGTTGCATTAATTGAATACTTCAAGTGCATCATTCATTGTTTTAAGACACTAAAGGGGAGATCATTACAATTTTCGAAGGATTTTTACCGAACAGTATGAAATTTTATAAGTGTTCATCTTTCTAAATCTGATGTGTCTAAAGCTTGAGATTCAATTAATCTCATTTATGGGAACTCTCTTTCATTTGAGTGTCAAGATAAGCTGATTGTTATACATTTTCTGGTAATATGTGGATTAACCCCCCCCCCCCCTCCCATTACTTCTTCAAAGATTTGCATTCTTGTCTTCAAGAAAGCAAAATTTTCAAATGATGTTTTGTAGTCAAGGCATCTTAGATAATCGTGTTGGGATGCCATTTGTAACTGCTGGGAGGACATTTTAAAGAGAGATTATTTATTTTACTTCTCACCCTAGGTTTGGAGCTATTCATGATGTTCTTTTTTGGGCCTTTTGTGTAGGAGAATGAAGTAATCTCATTGAATATTATTGTGTGCAGGTAAGAAGCAAAACTATTGGTTCTACTTATGTGGTTGCAGAGTCTCATATGTCGCAACTTCGAGGGAGAAAATAAAAGCCGAGAAACCAAACACATCAGCTGGAGAGGCCAAGAACGCCAAGTCTAAGAATAAGGGTTTGGCATCTCAGAAAGCTTCCATGGACGATAGTTCATATGAGGTGTTAGAGAAGATTCCAGGTGCATCATTAGTGGGGATAAAGTAAGTATTCCTTTCTTGGATCGATAATTCGGAGTCCTCCATATTCACAACACTTATGTGCTTTTACACAAGAATGGTCCCTTTTCATGGTATTACTTAGGCTCCGTTTAGTAGGGTGTAAAACATTTTGAACTGAAAATGGTTTTCCATGGAAAACCTTTTACGGTGGAAAACCCATTTTCATGGAACTTTTCCGTTGTTTAGTTGCATGGAAAATGATTTTACATTTAAATATTTTTTGTTGTTTGGTTAAACTGAAAATCAATTACTCTTATTATCTTGTCTAATTATATTCTCTTGTCATTTTTTAACTCTTTTTTTCCGTTATATTTTTTAGTTTTTTGTCATTAGCTAAATTTGTTATGCTATAATAATTTTTTTATATAAAATCTACAATACATTTCTCTGATATATTAATAACATATTAGATTATAAATAATATCGCCATAAAACCAGAGAACCCTAAAAATTTGGTTCAACATTATAGAAAGACCTTAAGCTAACTATAGGTATTCGCAATCGAATAAGCAAACAAATTAAATAGGTAAACCGATCAATTGGTTGTAATGTAATAATTTGTACTTTTACATTTTAAATTCTAATAGAAAGAAAATTTCCACTCTAATTTTAAATAAATTTTTGATTGCCCACATTTCATGAGAAACTTACATGATTCAATCGAATCGGGGGGGAAATCTAGGTTTTTTTTATTTTCGACGAAAATGGATAAAAATAGTTCAAATTCATGATATAGTTTGATAATTTAATAATCAAAACATGAGATTCGAATAAAACGTACTAAATTGATGATATTCGAAGAAGATGAAAAGAAATTTTGTATTTTCCCCCGATGTTTAAGACAGATAAAGTATGGAGTAGAGAGAGAAGCTACTGAGAAGATGAGAAATGAAAAATGCTTGAGTAGAGATGGGCATGGGCCGAACCGAGCAGGCATGCTTTTAGCATAGTATGACACAAGCTAAGTCGTGGTACGACATGATACACTATCCATGGAGTGGGCTTTATTTCACATGAAAAAAAGAGGAAAACAAGGGGTCTGTTGAATTTCAAGTATTCTGTTTTACCAATAAGATACGAAGACTTACTTCACATTTGGAATTGCACAAAAAAGACTATTCATCTCGGCGAGGTCTACGAAAAATTTTGGGAAAACGTCACCGCGGACAGCAAAAAAATTTAGGCACTAGCACGTGAGCGGCACTCCAATTTGGCACGAGGCATGGCTGAAGCACACTATTATTTAGTATTATTTAATACAATTAATTTGGCACGATGATATTACTATTATTTTTTTCAATTCTATTGTATACTTTATTTTTATTTTTTGTTAAAAAAATTAGGCCAGCACGAGGCAAAGACAAGACACGCCAAGCACGTGGGCCGTATTAGGCCATTAGCCGAATTTTAGGGGAAGGTAGTATTACACAGCGCGCCACGACTACAATTAGGCACGACACGACAAGAGGCCAGACACAAGCTGACACGGTCCATGACGAGCACGGCACAACCCATGCCCACCTCTATGCATGAGTTGGTAATGCGTGAGTTGTTTATTAGTTGGTATTTTTTTTGGAGCAAATGGATGTAAAATTGTTTTACTCCCAATTTTAAAGGAAAATGTTTTCAATAGGGTGTAAAATGAATTTACACTCCAAGTTTTACATCCTATATTTTACTCCAAACTAAACAATGTAAAAGGGGAAAACAGTTTTCAGGGAAAATGTTTTACACCCTACTATACAGAGCCTTAATGTCTTCAAGATTGTTCCTGAGATTTGTTTGTCAATATGTAGTGGTTTTAAATGACAGATCAGTTCCAGCATGTCACATGAAGCTGTGAGTTTGTTTATGTTATTCATGATGGAAATCATTGATACCTTAACATTTGCATAATCATTGCTTAAAGTTTCTGATTCACTGTGATTTGATTTAAAATGTTGTCTCTTGATGATTGTTCAGAAAATTATCATGTACATGTATTTTCCTTGCGCTATTAGCTCTTAAACTTGAAGAATTTTGGCTGTATATTGTTTTAAACTGTTTGTCAAAGATGGATTATACTGGAGAAAGACTGTTCAGAGATACTGGGAAAGTATTTCCCAACAGGAAACAGATTCTCAAGTCATCTTTGAGATTTGATAATCTGTTAGATTTGAAGAAAGGATACTGTTAGACCGTGACAGTGATTTGAGTAGATTTTTTTCTGTTGACGTGGATTGGTCTGTAGTTTTCTATCTTATCTATCTTGTGGTTGGAGGTCCAATGGATAGCTGAATACTGTTGGCTTTGCATTTTTGGATTCATCTTCACAATATTTTCTGCAGATGTTGGGGCTTTGCATTTTTTGCATTTTCTGCTCAGATAACCTTTCTTCTCCTACTTTTGTTGAAAATATTTGAGATGCAATCATTCTTGGTATAAGGAAGTTATAAAAGGAAAAGTGTTAGTAGTCTTGTCCTCTACATTCCATGACTTAAGTAGAGGGCGGAACATCTTGAATCTCTTATCTGATGAGTAATTGAGGATTTCAATTTTTTTTTTTTTTTACATTTCTGAAAGGAGTAACTGAGGATTTGGGTTAGTAAAAAGTTTGCAGGTTGCCGTATTTGTCTTGTGCTTTTATATTGGAAGTTTGGATATAACATGCACAAGTGTGTACATTTTACTTATTATCTAAATTCATTTAGTTTTTATTTTCTAATTCTAAATTGTTGCATATTGTATACAACACCCATTACTCGAAAACTAGTATAAGATGCTAGGGGGAGTGTGAATGAATCCTTTTCCCATTACATTTAATTAGTGCGTATCCCAACGTTGGTTCATTTAGTTATTAGTATGTAATATTTTTCTAGAAGATTATGCATGAGCTGGTAATTTTATGAGTGTAATTTGTTTTGAATTATATAATGTGTTATATTGTGTACACATGGTGTGCAAAAAAATAAGCTTTGTAACTAGAGCCGGAGTTCTAAATTTTCGTGGAATAAAACAATAATGAAAGGGAACTTTTAAAAGTGCAAGAGAGAATTTAGCATGGAAACTTCTTATTCCAAACTCAAGAAAAAAATACAACCAATTCGAGATTTTTAACTAAATAGGGCAATATCCTAGATTTTCCCACCGTGATTCCTTAATCACAATGCACTCTTTCTCTCTGACTTCTTATCCGAATCTTACTTCCAACTCAACTCTAAGTCTCACAAGAAAGTTCACTCAACCCTTCACCCGTATATGTGTTTAGAAGCTAAATAGTAGTTTGGAACAAAGGAATACTTTTTCTTCTCTAAAATGACTTAAGATATTGCTTAGGAAATTTGTCACGTTAGTGAGCTCTATTTCAAAATCATAACAACGTTTTCCTTTTATAAACTCCAAGCATCCCACTTCCATCGTGTTCTTCTTTTGGCAACTTCCTTGACTATGTTGAAGGAGGAAAACGTAGAAGAAGTTGGGCATGCTTGACAATCAAAATAACAGTTTCTTGGTTAGCAATTTTAGGAACCAACCAAACAACTCATTAGAGAATAAAAAAATCTTTCCAAAATTTTATTTTCTAAAACTTATCTTTAAATTTAAATTGTCAAACATCTCCGGTAAAACCATTTAACCGTATATTCAATGTTATGTTCCTTTGTGTTCCATACCATTAATAGACTTTAAAACACTTACATAAATCCTACAATAAACTCATATTTTTAGTCTTTATGTCTTCTTTTCATGAAGCTTCAACTCAATAGCTTCAAGGATTTGTCCAACTCTGGAACTTGATGTGAGAATCATACATGAACTTGATTATGTACTCCTATAAGAAGCTCGAATCTGAAATCTACAACAATAGCTTCACTTATCACTTCTTCTTGTTGATTTCTTCCTATTGTAGGATGCATTAATCATTAGGACTTCTTGTGTTCCAACTTTGGATCTTGCTTATCAACCTACGCAAATTCAACAACTAATCATTAAACCAAATTTATTTGTCATCACCAAAACTAATGGAGTCAACAATGTGACATGATATGGTGCTTACTTGGCGCCTTGTTTGCCTGAGGTAAGGGTGACATGTTGCATGATATCATGTTGTGCTTTGGAGTTTTAATAATAGTGCAGATTTTATGTTGGTCTGTTATGTCTTGTTTGCTGAATTGGATGCTATATTTCTTGTAAATATTTGAATTACTTGTACAGGCACATGCAATACTGTGCTTTACAAATGGTATATCTTCTACAGGTTACTAATCTGCATCTCCACTTCATTGATCACATTACGATTCCATCCAAGGAAGGAAATGGTGTTCTTCGACGTGTGGATGATGTACGACATATTAATCAAGGCATTTCATTTTGAAGTTGATGGTATATGTGAGACTGGATTTAAAAGTGAGATAGTAATATTTTTTAAATCAATGTTTTCTTGCAGGTTTTTGATTGCTGGTTTGAGAGTGGTGCTATGCCTTATGCATATATTCATTATCCGTTTGAAAATCGTGAGCTATTTGAAACAAATTTTCCTGGGCATTTTGTGGCTGAAGGACTGGATCAAACTCGTGGGTGGTTAGTATCGTCCTCTCTTGAATATGCTCTCCATTTTGTTGTAATGATGTTTTTAGGTTATTGGGATTTTATTTAAGCATGGAAGGATTATTGATTTGATACATAAGCATTTACTATGTAAAGAAGATAATATCTTAAGGATAACCTTAAATAGTATAGCTAACAACCTTATTGCGAAGGAGTTGTCTATTATGGTCTAGGTTTGCTATTTTGGAAGCCTATAATAAAAATTTAATATGTTCAATGATCACTTGAAAACCTTGCTAATATCATTCTTGTAATCCCCCAAAAATTATGAGGTCTTGATTGCATTTTTATCGAAAATGATTTCTATGCATTAATATAATACATATACTTTACATATATACATATATGTACATACATATTTCTAAAATAAATTACAAATTATTTTATTGTTTAGTTAAATCCTAAAATTTAAATTCTTTTCTACAAAATATATTTTATTTTCCTAAAAAACCCATTAAGCCCAAAATACCTAAACCTAGTACTACAGTACTACACTTTTACTAATCCCATACTTTCTAACCCTAAACAAGTTTACCTAAACCTAAACACTTCAAAGCAAAACAAAATAACTAAACTCTTAAAAAAAAAGAAAAAGAAAAAAGAGAAACAAAACCCCCCTAAAGCATAGAACGTACAAAAAAAAACCCAAAACACCCTTCTCTACTTGCTCCCCACGTGAAACCTGCCACCCATCAGCCGCCCCTGCTACCGGCCTGCCGTCTCCCCTCTTTCCCTTCTTTTCTTCCTTAATTATTATGTCCTAGTATACATGATTAATAAGTTTTTTTTTATGATTTTTGTATTGATTTTATTATGGGTTAAATCTATATTGAAAGTATATAAATTTCATGTTCTATAATTTATTTTATGCATACTACAAGTTTCATAAATTTTTATGCATAAGTATTAATGGTTAGGCATGCTAGTATCGTGAATTAGGGTTTTGATACTAGGCTTTTGAGTTTTACATAAAATTATAATTACTTTGTGAATCATCTATGTTAATTTTTATGGGGTTGTTGTTTAAATGAATTTTTCAGATTTTATGATCATATATTTTAGTATAAAATATTAGTTTTCATGATTTAAGGCTTAGATTCTTATACTAGTATTTGTTTCATGAAATTTTGACTATAATATGATGTATTTTGATAAAAATTAAATATTATGGTATTTAAAATAAATTTTCAGAATATTATACATATTAGATTATGGTTTAATTATTGAGATTTCATGTTTTTAAGTTTGAAATTATATGCTATTAGTATATACGTTAAATTAAGATTATTTTATGATACGATTGGGAGAAACTTGAGTATACTATATGGAATACAAAATTTCAGATTTGAAGGGTTATAAAAATGGAGTTTTTTAATATGTATTTTAATGAGTTTTCAAATAATACTTGTAGTATTGTGTTGAAAATACTAGATTATGTTTTGGAATTGTCTTAAAACCTTAGAAAGTTTAGTGTAATTGCTGTAAATTTTGGGTATTGGTGTATTGATTTATGTTGTATAATTTGGTGTAGGAAAACACTTTGTAAAAGGTGCTTAATAGTAGAGAAAGTGGCCACCCGTTTGTTTTACTCCAGGTACGTACAAATTAAGAAATTACTGTTAGGAGCATGATCTAGGGTGAAATGCAAATTTCATATCATGTTTAGGGAACCTTTTGAGTGAGATTGTTTAGTTATTTATTTGAAAGAATTCATGTTCTTTACATTAGGAGCATGATTTGGTATTGTTGGTGAGAAATCGTGATTTATTAAATTGGTATTAATTTATTATTTAATCCATGAGGTTATTTATTATTACTCTTTAATTATTGATAGTATGATTGGAGTAAAGGTGAATTTTTAAGTCTTAATGACAAGGGTAGTTGACTTTGTTCAACAGGTTGAGATTGAAATTAAAAGGTTAAAAATTACAATATAACATAGATTTATTGTGTAACTGTAATGTTTGCATGTGCGTGCTGTGGTGATTGTGTAATTATCCGTGCTTTTATTAGAGATTGTGTGCTGTGGTGGTTGCAAACATTACAGTATAAAGTTTCACGAGGTATTATCCGTGTTTTTATTAGAGACCATGTGATCTAAGAGTCTCTCTTTTATAAGGTTTTAAACTTAAAATTGGGGTTAGTTGAGATCTCATCTAGTTATGGTGACGGAGTCGCGCCCGTTTACCATCTGAATTTTATATTGTATTTTGATGCTCGTTGACGGGATTACATGAGTTATTTATCTTTTTGAAGTCCTAATCAGGGCATGGGGGAGACAACCTTGTCTATTGCTTAATCCAAGTAATTAATTAATTTATCATAACAGTTGAGTAAAATGTTGCGTGATACGTTCTTGCATTTTGTACTTATTCTTATTCTTATTTAATTATTATTTCAACTGTTATACTTTGTAATCTGTATGTACTTAGCTTGTTGATTACGTGCTTTGTGCTTTTTATTTGTCATGGATTTTGCCTATAAATGACACTGTGATGATCCAATAATTACATTTGTATTATTAGGGAACAGATTATTGACAGGTATTCAGTTGAGCATTCATGCATGGGTGGGTTGAGTGGAGTGTTGCTTTAATTTAGATTTCAGAATACTTTATGTTGGTTTGATTTGAGTTTAGACTCTTGGTTTTGGATTTGAGTTAAATGTTATTTTGATACATTGCAATAAGGGCCTTAGTGGTTTTAGTTTGTTATATTAGGAGTTGGTTTTTCGATTCATGTTTTTTCAAAAAGTCTTTTGGTTTTTCGCTGCAAAACTCTGTTTTATAGGCTTAACATTTGAATATGTGGCGGTAGCACACTGGTAGTTTCCTAAAGATTTTGTTTTCGGAAAATGGAATTACCGGGATGTTACAGTTCTGGTAATGCGGTGTGCATCTGACCCTTATACTTTGCTCATGGTGCATGCCTCTTTAGAGGTATTGCTGTATTGGTGTTAATTTTGACTAAAATTGACTTTGGTGTGGTCTCTTAAAAGGCCCTATTCAGTTCACCTTAAAAAAAATTAATCAGTAAAAATCAGATTTAATCAGTAGAATTCCTATCAGAAAAATCGGTAGTCTCGTACGTAAAAACCAATAGTGTATCAGTAAAAAATAAGTTTTGATCAGTAAAATTCGGTTTTAATCAGCGAAGGCCTAAATCAACAGAAACTATTATTTACCAGAATGGGTCAGTTGTTACCTGTTGTGTTATGGAGCATTTGTTTTCATTATATCATGTATGACACTGTAGCAGCCAGCTGATATGGATGTGCTTGTTATTAGTATTTTTATATTTATCTCAACTCTGTTTGTAGGTTTTACACACTGATGGTTCTCTCAAATGCTCTATTTAGTAAACCTGCTTTTAGAAATCTTATTTGCAACGGCCTAGTCCTTGCTGAAGATGGAAATAAGACGAGTAAGAGACTGAAGAGCTACCCTTCACCATCAGAAATTCTTGACGAGTATGGAGCTGTGAGTTTTCTGTACTTCTGTTTCTCATATCTTCAGTATGCTGAAGGAGTGTTCTGTGTGAAATCCATAGACTGACATTGTGCTTTCAAGTCTTGATATAATATACATTATCTATAGGATGCATTGCGGCTGTATATTGTAAAAATTCACCAGTTGTGCATGCAGAGACTTTACTGTTTAAAAAGGATGGAGTGTTTGGTATTGTAAGTACTAGTTGCCTGTATTTTTTTTTTATTATTAGTAATTTCTTGAGAATATCTTCCTTGAATTTTTTGTTTATAATAACTTTCTTTATGCTCAGTATTTTTTTATGAGATGTATTAGGACCAATCTTTCATTATGCTTTACCATTGTATGGTTTGGTGGAACTGCAGATTAGAGATGTCTTCCTCCCATGGTACAATGCATATAGGTTTCTTGTTCAAAATGCAAAGAGACTTGAAATTGAAGGCTTTGGAACTTTCTTTCCTATTGATCAAGGTGCTTCGAAGAACTCTTCCAATGTCCTTGACCAGTGGATCAATTCGGCAACTCAACACCTGGCTCATTATGTCCAACTAGAAATGGAGGCTTACCGATTGTATACGGTTTGTTACTTCTTTCTAATCATATTATATTTCATTTTTCTTACATTGTGTGACATGAAAGGTTATTCCTTTGATTAGGAAGCAATCTTTCCCCAGGGTGCCATCAAGGTTATTCCTTTTTAAGGTCTGTATTGTGATGATAGTGTAATACATCTTTTTCATTTAGTATTCTTGGGTTGTGTAATTTTATTTGTTTATCCATTGACACCAAACCAACTGTTTCTTTGTGCCACACTTGGGTAGTGTAATGTGTCTTTTTCATTTTAGTACTCTTTGTTTCTTAAAAAAAATCATTTTAGATCCAGTATGTATGCCTAGGCATATGATTTTTTTATTTTTTTTTCTCAAGTTTCTTCCAAAACTCTTATTCCAGAAATTATTTCTAGTTATTTTTTATTGAAGAAAATAGAAAAACCATGGTCAGTCATGGATTGTTTTGAGAAGATCATTTTGAGTTCAAGGGAGCTTTATTTTACTTTTATCTGGATCCAGAGTATTAGGTTGAAGCTTTCTCTTTCCAAGGAATCAAACTAGGGAAGAAAAATCTTTGTTAGGAGACTTGCTTGCTTAGCACTCCCATATTCATATGGCTGGAAAATATTGTTAAGATATCCAGTAACGCGCTTTCCAGTTGGAACTTATAATGTGGCAGAGTATTGTTTCTGGTGCTACTTTGTGTGGCCCTTTTCTTGGCTTTCCTTGGAATTATGATGTAAAGTGTGGCTAGCAGTCTTCACACACTTTATTTCAGATCAGGTTTGAAGTGGATACTCAGCATTACATTCTTTTGCTCATTGGTATTGTGGGGAGTGTGGTTTATGCGAGTATGAGGCCTTGTTTGCATGAGTTGTATCCTATCATTCCCATGTAGTGTGCTGCTTATTGAAATCCCGTTTTTCTTGACTTCTGAATCAACTACTCAATTACTTGAAATTCTTTTTGACTTCTTTATATATTCTTTGCAGGTGGTCCCTCAGCTACTAAAATTTCTTGGTGATCTGACAAACATCTACGTAAGGTTCAACCGTAAGCGGCTTAAAGGTCATACAGGAGAGGAAGACTGCAAATTGCATTGTCCACCCTTTACCATGTACGTTATTCTGCTTTACCTGCGTATTGATTATTAACCTTCAGTGTAAGCTACTAAGCTATTATGTATATTGGCCTACAGTTACTCTGATAGTAGCTCTGAATAACCAAAAACAAAATAAAACGGCTCTCCTCTAATTTCATTGTGAAAGTCATGTTTGTATAGTGATAGATCTCAGTTTTGGCATGACATCTATCACAGGCTTACAAGAGCCTATCACTGCCACATGTATTAATTTCCCTTGTTTGTCCCAGTGCATGGTAGTTCTCATCAAAGATCAAAGTCTCGCTGATCATATATGTTGATGATTTGCTTTCCAAATAGTGACATTTCATTCATTTACAATGATGTTTATCGTTCACAGATTTTTTTCCATGTCCGATTCAACTGTATACTCATGTCATGGATATTTTGAAGTTTTTTTTTGTAATTGCATTGTATATTTTTTGACACTATGGTCGACATGGGTCTCTATTATGATGTGTTTGCAGTGAATTTTCTTGCTCTACAGTAATCTATGTCTGTGGGTTAGTTGTCCTTGTCTTCAAATTTTTTTTCAAGTGACTATGTTTCTTTGCTCAACCCTCCATTGGCTCATCACAGGGTTGGCTGTGTGGATTAAATTCTTAGCCTCATGGTCTGTATGTAAGAGTATCGTGGTGGTTCCATATGAGTTATTTTTAGATCTTTCGTGACGAAGTCCGTTATATACTAAGATGGTTGTTAGGACTCCATGTCGATTCCTTTACTCATTGTAAGCTGCCGTTAGCTCATTGCATCTTACTTTTAAAGTATCTTCTCTAATCTTTTTTCACTTCCTTTTGAGTTATTGGTTGTAGGTACTGCTACCTTCATGCATTGCTATGGCTCCATTGACGCCATTCTTTACAGAAATTCTATACCAAAATTTGAGAAAAGTTAACGATGGAGCAGAAGAGAGCATTCATTATTGCAATTTCCCTGAAGAAGAAGGAAAGGTAGTCTCTTTGGCATGGACTTCAAGAAAATTAAGCATGGGGAGGGGGATGGAGAGGGAGATTTTAAGTTAATTTTTATTTTGAAAATGGAATTTCTGGTCATACTTCGAGCTAATAATGACTCAATAAGTTAATATTTACGTATTTTAGGGAGAAGAGCGTATTGTTCAAAGTGTTTCTAGGATGACAAAAATCATTGATCTTGCGTGTAATATCCGTGAACACCATAACAAGCCTTTAAAGACACCCCTCAGGTAAGTGTAACTTTCTTATATTATATGCTTTATTTTCATTCCATGTTGCTACTTGCTTATTAGGCTTTCTGAATCATATGGGAGAGTACAGGGAGATGGTGGTGGTACATCCAGACAAAGATTTTCTTGTTG
This sequence comes from Dysphania ambrosioides, assembly GCA_026401315.1. Taxonomy (NCBI): domain Eukaryota; kingdom Viridiplantae; phylum Streptophyta; class Magnoliopsida; order Caryophyllales; family Amaranthaceae; genus Dysphania; species Dysphania ambrosioides. Next base: position 30,103,860 of record CM048663.1, on the reverse strand, counting down.
ATATTGCCGGAAAACTAAGAGAGGTACATATATATTTCCTAGATTTATTGGGTTTATTTCTTAGATTTGAGTTTAATTAATCTCGTAGGTTGGGACTTCAATCATGAAAGATTACATTGATAGATGATGTTGACCACCTCTTACTAGCTTCACATTTTCCTGTGATCTCCATAATTGGATACCCTTTACCTCCCTCTCTTTTGTCACATTTGCACGCATTTGGAACGAAATAATTTAACATTTCCTCAAATGTTATTTGGGGTTTATAACCAACAATGCATAAATGTGCAGCTGAGATTCTTGTACTTCATTGTCATTAGAATTGAATTGAAATTACATCTGTAGGCTATCATTGGGAATTTAATAAAAGGATATCAGTTCAAGTCTTGAAATGTTTGATTACAGATATTGAGAAGGAATGAGAGAATAGAAATATTTTGGACCCAAATCAGTTTGGTAATGCATTTTTTCTCTTTTATTCTCATTTTTTCTCTCACTCAAATTGTTTGAGCATACATCCTGGCCAATTTTAAGTTCATTCATTGGGTGACTGTGTGACTCTTCCACCACTTACCTTGGTCCTATATTACTGTCCAAGTAATAGCTGTGAGCATTTGAGTGGGCAAGTGTAGAACACGGATTGGTGCTTGGGATGGGCCTGTTTGTTAAAAAAAAGGCGAAGATAGGTTCTATGCCCTCTGGAGTAATTGTATGTTTATCTCTTTCTGAATTGTTAAGTATTCTTCACCAACACATTTCCTGTCTAATTGTTTTTTTACTTGATGGGACTGAATTGTAGTATGTTCTCGAAGAGCTTAATATAAGATCTTTTGTTCCCTGTGACGATCCATTGAGATATGCTTCTCTTCGTGCTGAGCTTGACTTTAGGTATTTAAGACAACTCTCTCTCTCCCCTTCTTGTTTTTCCTTTTTTATATGGGGAGATTATGTTGAAGTGTATTTTTATTTTATATATTTTCTGGTTATTATGATGATGAGTATTTCATTTTCTTAGTGCGCTTGGCAAGAGGCTAGGCAAATCTATGGGAATGGTTGCAAAGGAAGTCAAGGCAATGTCCCTGAAAGATATATTATCATTTGAGGAAGCTGGAGAAGTAACCATTGCTGGTCACTGTTTGAAGCTGAGTGACATTAGGGTGTGTTTCTAAGCTAAATCTTAATGTGGCTATTTTCCTTAGAGATTAATATTTTTGCTATGCTGATGTTGAGTTTCTAATTGTTAGTTTTGTTACATAATTACCGTGATATAACACATAACTGTTGTTTGATCTGGCAGAGAATAACTTCTCCCAGTTTCTTACCTCATAAGCTAGATGAGGCTAAGATTTTATTACTTAGCGAGCTCATTCTTCAACAATCCTGCGCTTGGTAGTTTATTTATTTTTATTTTAAAACTTAAAAAGATTATTTCAACAGCCTTATTTAGTTCAGTTTTAAGTTTGACGTATGTACTCACATCTGCTCATTTGTACCCCTGGAATTTTCTTTGCCTTTATTTAATTCATCAAATCATTGAAATGTGTTTTTTTTTATATTGGTTTTTAGGTTTTGAGGGATTTCAAACGTCCTGATTACACCACAGAAAAAGAAATTGATGCTGCTGGAGATGGTAATATCTATTGTAAAATAAGACCTCACTAGACTTGTTAGTTTGTGTCAGCCCACCTCAAAATTTCAAATCGCTGTGCAGGTGATGTCTTGGTCATTCTTGACCGAAATCCTGATGACTCATTGTTGGATGCTGGAGTAGCATGGGAGGTATGCTAGTCATTGTTCTTACTGCTGAATGTTTCTAGTGGAACATTGACTTGTATCTGCTATTCTGCTTCATTACCTATTTTAATTTTTAAAAAATATTTCATGTGGCCTAATCGTTGCATATGCAGAATGTTCCTTATATTTCTAAGACATAAAGTTTACTAAAAATTTGATTGAGTAGAGGTTCATTTTACAGTAGCCTTGAAAAAAGCTGAAGCAAAGTTGCTCAAAAGTTCATTATCCTCATCAAAGTTTTTATTTCCTGGAATGTTTTAGGTTGTCAACCGTATCCAAAAGTTGCGGAAAAAGGCAAGTCTTGAACCTACCGATGTTGTAGAAGTATACTTCAATTCATCAGACAAGGATGCACCGACCTTGAAGCAGGTTCTGAGTTCACAGGTAATCTATGTATTGTGGAAGAAAAGATTTCGAACCCCCCCCCAGGACAGTGAGGACACTGGCTGAATATTGGTGGTGTAGTTAGATGCATTTTTGGTCCATGTGGCACTCCTTGCAATCTTCACTCTTAGCTAAAGATGTGCTGGTAATGGTGACAGCCTTTGCCCTTCTTTGCTTGATGTTTATAAATTACTTAAATTTTCTAAGATTTTTGAGATATAACCTACACTCCATGGACTTATCACCTATTTTAGGGTCTAGAGTTTGATGTTATTTGGGTCTTTACTTTAAAAGTTAAGGTTTTGGGGATCCTGTAGCACCCTCATTAAGCCAGTAATAAAACAACGTTCTTATTCAATAAAAACAATCCTTAAAACCTTAATGGTGATACTGCTACATTTAATCTCATAAGAAATTAAATGCAAAGCAAAATAAAACCATTAGAGCACCAAGCTCATACGAATAAATAAAAAAATTACAACCCAAAAACTTGGAAATAAAATCCAAAATAAAGAACAAAACCTAAACGTTGTCTATTGACTGAGTGAACTTATTCTAATTGTGCGTACTCAGTCAGTCTACAAAACCGTACATAGGAATAGAAAGAAAGAAAATCAACTGAGTAAATCCAATTCCATCCCGTAAAGATAAATAGTTTTCGTTCGAAAACATATTCTACATGAAAGCACAAACATAAGTAAAATAAACCAGTTTGATTAGTTCCATCACAAGTGATCATACAACATACCATCAAAATATTTAAGGGGAAAGAGAACATTAGTAGGTTGAGACTATATCTTGATTTGTCTCAAATGTGCACACTTCTCACTAATCTAAAGGGTAACTGCAATTAACTGTGCACCAATAGTATTAGGAAAAGACAAATAACAAATAATAAGAGTGTAATGGGTAGCCACAATTGTGCATTAAAGTACATTTGGGTAACATATTCTTCACTAAGGGTTTTCCCTTCTTAAATTCCACGTTACGTACTTAGTAGCTTACAACAAACCAACACATAAGTCACGAGTAGGAAACAAAAGTTCAAATTAATTACAGCTTAGCACCGTGTGTTAATACCTGACCATCACATTTCATAACCACAAATAATTTTATGACCATCACCGATAGTCACATTGTACAAGGTATCAAAGTTCAAGTACAACTTCTCCATAACCATTTGACAAATCAAATAGTTATTTTCCTTAAAATAATCATAGTAGTATAAACAGCTTTATTTTTCATAAAATCAATACCACATGCCATCATTTAGTCACATTATATACTCCATAGCATGTAGTACATATAAACATGTCCAAAACATTTTTCCTAACAGGATCTTACAAATTGATGGACATTGGGAAATATCTTGTGCGCATAAAAATCACAAAATAGTATCCCCCTCTTGAGTTACTTAAGTAGCCTCCATTATCTACAAATTATAAACTAATGGATTCTAATTAGTACTATACCATAATCGTATAGCTAACATACCACATTATTAGTCTATATAAATCATTCTCTTACGGGACGTACTTATCGCATCATGTCCAGTTACAATTGAATATAGGGGTTTGCCTTTTTTTATAGAAACAAAGTATAGAAAGCTAAAGTCTATGAAATAGGTAATATAGCATAGAGGTGGCCATGGTGCCGCCAGGCTAGGAGAACTTGAACCGGGACGGTCAGTCTGGGCTAGGGTCGGGGTTTTGCGATTCGTACTGAATCGAAAACCGAATAACGAACCAAATCGAACTGAATCACAAACCAAATTAACAAATCGAATTCACGAACCGAATCAAATCGAATTTCACATAATGACATTAGAAATTAGAAGAAATGAATTGTTTCGAAAGTAATTAAATGTTTATATTCACGAATCACATAATGACATTCGTTGTAAATTTTTATATTCGACTAATCACATTCATTTTTCATTTCTTTCGTCAATATTTTTCTTTTTTCATTACATATTTACATAAATTACATATATTACATATAATCACAAAAAGACATAATCATATTCGATTCATATAAACTAAATTATATTTAGCTAAACTAACATTCACTGATTCATATAAACTAAACTATATTCAACTAAACTTACATTATTCGTATAAACTAAACTATATTCAACTAAATTAACATTTATTGATTTATATAATGAATAAACTAAATTATATACAACTAAACTAACATTCACATAAACTAAATTATGTTCAACTAACTATATTGAACTAAATAACATTCACTAATTCCTATAAACTAAATTATATTCAACGAAACTAACATTCATTGATTCATATAAACTAAACTATATTTAATTCAACTAAACTAACGTTTGTTAATTCATATAAACTAAATTATATTCAACCAAATTAACATTCATGTAAACTAAACTATATTTAACTAAATTAACATTTATTAATTCATATAAACTAAACTATATTCAACTAAACTAACATTAATTAATTCATATAAACTAAACTATATATAATTCAACTAAACTGACATTCATTGATTCATATAAACTAAACTATATTCAACTAAACTAACATTTATATAAACTACACTATAATCAATTAACTGACATTCATATAACTAAACTAATATTTAATGAGTCATATACACTAAACTAAATTTAACTATACTAACATTCTTTGATTCATATAAACAAAACAAACATTCTTATAAATTAAGCTATATTCAACTAAACTAACATTCATTGATTCATAGGAATTAAACTAAATTATATTCAAATAAACTAATATTCATATAAATTAAACTATATGCAAATCAACTAATATTCGTATAAATTAATTTATGTTCAACTAAACTAACATTTATATAAATAAAATACATTTAAATAGACTTAATTTTACAAAACTAGAAGATATAAGCGGGCCAAGTAGGGCTTGGTTAGTGGGCCAAGCCAGACCAAATCGTGGGCCGAATCGAATTTTTTCTCGAGCCGAATCGAATAGGGTCAGGGTTGGGAAAACGTGATTCGGATTTGACCCACTTTTTTAGTGGGCCGAATCAGGCTTAGCCCAGTGCGTGGGCGGGCCAGTCCAGGCTGGGTTGGGGCTGAACCGGCCCAGTGGCCACCTCTACTGGGGGGTGGCTACATGATTGTCCATAACTAATTTAAAACTATTTTAATGAATACATATTTTATACAATTATAGTTTGTTGATTAATCACAGCCCATTTATCATACCCAAATTTGTTTTATTATGTTCTAATGTACAACCTAAAATTCAGGGTATTACATACCCTACTTAAGAAGTTTTGGTTTTCGAGATCCAAAATTCATATTTATAACATCAAAGAGGTTTAGTGACATTTTAACTAATTTGAAGCTATTTTAACAACAACAACGACAATAAAGCCAAGCTTTAATCCTAAAAAGATGGAGGGGGGCTACATGATTGTCCATAACTAATTTAAAACTATTTTAATGAATACATGTTTTAAACAATTATAGTTTGTTGATTAATCATAGCCCATTTCTCACACCCAAATTTGGTTTATTATGTTCTAATGTACAACCTAAATTTAAAGTAATTCTTGATTATTTTGTTAGTAAGTGCTCCATGTTTACCAATTTGAGCTCAAAAATACTTAAATCATTTTTAAACTTTTAGTATGTATGAAGTACTCCCTCCATTCCACTTCCTATTTAGAATCCGAGAAGAAACCAAGGCAATATTAAATATCATTAAAGTTCTATAAAAATAATTAAAATTAATCAAAAATATTTTAGATTCTATTAAAAAAAATGATGCAAGTGGGTTGTGCAGTAAATAAGTAGGGGAATTTCTAAAGTTTATGATATTAAACAACTTTAAAAAAAAATTCACTCAAGCACAATATTAGACCAAAATAGAAGGATTTTAAATGAGAACAAGATTTTGAAATTTACAAATGAGGAAAATGGAAAGAAAAAAAAAAGAACGGAGGGAGCTTTTTTTAGCAATTCTCTTTTTCTTTTAGTTTGATAAACTGATATCTTCTCTTTCTTTATCATTTCTTTTAATTCAGCTAACAAGAATAAATGAAATTGAGCTAGAACCTAGAAGCCTATTGTAGCACGTAGCATGCATAAATCGTTGTTGAATTTTTTTCAAAATATAAACAATATTTCTATGCAATTAAAATACGAAAAGGTAGGAAATAACTTATGAAGTGTTCCGTATGACTTGTAATTAGTCTCCAATGTAATTTTGGGTTTGTCAAAAAAATATTATTGAATTTGTAAAAATATTTTTAGATTCATTAAAGTATTAAAATAAAATTATTTTGAGACAAACAATAATTCAAACATATTTCTATCATTATGTAAAATATGTTATTGAGACCCCAAAACCAAAACTCCCAAGCATGAGTCCCCTAAATCTGATCTGTCAAAGTTGAGTCCCCAAAACCAAAAGTTTACCAAACTTTGGGCTGTAAAATGGTTGATAACTCCCATTCCAACCGTAGAAAGCAAAGCACTAGGCCCAAAACTACATCAGCCATGAAATCCCAGATAGGTTCAAGCCAAGGACACCAAGAAAATTCCTGAACATATGAAGATCCATCAGACCCATTGCATCAACCCATGGACACATGTCCCGTTCCAGCATTTTCTTGTACTCTTACTTGCTCTTTTGTCAGGTGCTATACATAGTTATTTATAGATATGATGTTAGTATACGAAAGAGGATGTGGATTGAGGAACTCGTACACGTCCTTATTAACCTATTCAATTCTTCTTCTTATGTAACTAGAACTAATGAAATTTATCCAGGCCTAGTCCTTTGCTAAATGAACCTGGTAAAGTCAATTTAGGAACAAGTGAGCCTTTGTCTTAATCGTTTATCTTTCTTAATTACTGTCGTTTGCTTGCGTAACTCATGTGTCAGGCCCTCCTACATATACCCGGTAGAAAATTCTATTGCAATAACCGTTTTCAATTTTTGACATGAACGACAACAGTGGTTGCAGCAATGAACGATGGAAAATTCTCTTACAGAAGTTTATGAGGAAGTCTCTGATGCTATTGATTCAATTGCAGTCTTGAAATTTTAACACTTTTCACATATGTTAATGCTTTCCAAACTTGTGAAACTGTAAAGTTCTTAGTTTTAAATTAATTATTGGGATGCAGGAACAATATATTAGGGAGGCTATTGGCTCTCTGTTACTGCTTGCCGAATCTATGCCATCTTGTGCAGTAAGTCCTGTTTATTGTTTCGACTTAGTGATAAAGTTTACATATTCTTATTCTTATGCATGTGTAGTATGTACATCGTACTACCTAAATGATTGTTCTATTCAAAGTCATACTTGCAGCAAGTTTATGTTTACTTGGCAAATGTTTAATTTTTTTAATATGAGTTGAATCTGAAGAAACCTTGCTCATAAGCAAAAAAAATAAAATAAATCGTTTGTATGATCTACAGGTTATTGTGAATGAAGAAACTTTTCATGGTGTATGACTTGTTGTTCACCATCAGTCTGTTGAGGCCAACATTGGTGTTCAATGATGAAGCTATGCTCAAATTATTTGATGGTTTGTGTTCCCAAATCCCATATAAATTATCATCTACTAATTCAACAGTTCGGTTTGGTGCTCACGACTCATTGCATGTGCATGAAACACAACCTTTGACCAAGGCTTACAGGTCTACCTTAGATCAAGAGATTCTAACAACCTGAAATCGGAATTCAATTCCGGAAATGGCATGGTACTTGAGTTAGTGTTTGCGAGTATAGTCTCACAGTGGCTCTGAAAGAAACTGACTTGTTCTGCTTTGATTTTCACCTCATCTTATTAACAATTTTCAGATTACTGTTGATTGAATTAAAGATCAACCACCAGTGGATTTATTACTTGGTCAACATGTATTCTTGAGTGTTGGAGATCATTATTTGAGCCGGAAGTGAAGCTGGAAGACGAATTCAACATTTTTACAGTTTTCATCTTTGCACACAAATTGTGACAATCGCAGGTGTATTCCAAATAGTTATCAATTTTGAAAAACTATTTAATTTATTAAAAGAAAAACAATTTATATCACTCCATATACGTAGTACCTTGTAGCATCCGGTTATTTCTTATCAGTAAGTAATCTCGAGATGCATGCTTAACATATCTATGAAGTCATTTATATCTTCCGTTTATTTGTCATCAGTATCTCAATTTTTTATCATTGCGACTTGGCTTTGATACTTTGCAGTATGCCCTTTTACCATTAATGTAGATAAGTATTGACCAGCTAGCAAGTGCAAAATTTTGAAATTTTAATTTCTTATATCGTGCACATTCAGTCCGGCCATCCTGTCATCTTATGTTGAGCACAATTTAGCATACAGACTTGTCTCAATAAAACATCAGACTCATGAGCACATGATCTTGATGTTAGCAAATATGAGAACATAATGTTCGGAATTGGACAAACATTATCGTCGATACTGGGATTTTCTCTTAAATCACATATAAAGTCATAACAATTTTGTCATTTATCATTTGCTTCGAATTATTAGTCAATTTCTGCCATAGTGGCACTTTGTTTCCTTAGGTGGCACACTAGCACAAGAATAATACCAGTCATAAAAAAAGTAACAGTTTATTTTATCAATTATACATGATATATAAATCATTTTGGAAAAGCAATACATTACAAGTTAACGCACTCCATATATTCAATTTCCCTAATGTTTTTCTCTTCATCTTCCTCAGATATTCAAATTAACACTTTAGCCGATCAATCCTTTTCTATGAGCTCATTTCTCTATAACTAAAGCTTCCAAATTTTATATTCTTATAGACGAAGGTTTATTGATGCTCATAGAAATAGTCTTTCGGTCGTTAAATGTGTAACAATCGGCAATGTGATTTGCAAGTTGTATATTACAGTTGACAAGTAATAACGAATGCTTTTGATCTAGCAAGTTGTAAATTAAATGATCAACTGTATGAAAGAAAATTAGTCAAGTGGGACAGATACCATTACAGGCAAAATGGTCAGATCAGAATTGATTTTGGGAAATTCGTACTTCTTACTGTTGATTCGATACATTCAAATCAATTCAATGCATCCAAACACTACCTTAGGAAAAGAAAGAGGGCAAGGCAGAACATAGATGATGATGTAAAGGTACATTTCACTCAATCACAGTAGCCAAGTAAAATCCTAAAAACTAAAGACATTGGCTGGATTCTTAACCTGAACTAGATGCAACTGCTTTACAGCAATCTGTTTCTGCATCATCTAGACTGGGAGGTTTAGGAATTAAACCAAGAACATCAAACATGCGTTGATCAGCATCAAAGTTGTTATTAGCGGTTGTCAATAGCTTCTCACCAGTGAAGATGGAATTTGCACCAGCAAGAAAACACAAGGCTTGTTCAGGCACTGAGAATCGAATCCTCCCAGCTGATAGCCTGACCATTGCACTCGGCATCACAATGCGAGCTGTTGCTATCATCCGAATCATTTCCCAAATTTCAACTGGCTGAAGATGGAGATAAACAAATATAATGAATGACTTTCTTTTGTATTGTGTCAAAAACATCTGATCATGCATTTCAGAAGCATAGTATGGTTTTTAAAGCCTATTATAAAGCCCTCCCAGAAGTATCTTATAGAAGTTGAAGGAGTCCAAAGGTCAAAAAAAAGGAGATGAATGGGTTTTTTTTTTTTTTTTGACATCCCGAAAAACATGGAAGGTTTTCACTAAAGAAGGATGGCAGTAGAAGCAAATTTCATTATAATCAATCGTGGAATCTAACCCAACAAAAGACTGGCTAACTAGCTGGAAATAACACCATAACCATAATTTTTAAGCAGAGAAGCAAAGAGTCCGCATAACTGATGAGGCAAACATATAACATGGAAAGCCTTGTTCCACCAGTCCCAGCACCCCATTCCAGATTTTCAGAAGAGAATGCTGGAAGTACTATTCTAACTAATCCACACTAGGACGGCCTCAACAGAAGAATCACACAGATGAGTAAAATGTGACAATTATCAATAAAAGACAGGAAGTTTAGTAGTTACCTTCTGATCTTCCAGAGGAGTGCCCTTTACAGCTACAAGTGCATTAATTGGAACACTCTCTGGATGTGAAGGTAAAGTAGCCAGAGTATGTAACAGACCTACTCGGTCATCGGCTGTTTCTCCAAGTCCAATTATTCCTCCTGTGGCAAACAAACTTTAAAAGTCAGCCAAATAGAAATGAGAAAGCATCACCTAACTTAGACCATCTACATCCAGACAAAACTAAAGTACATAAGTTGGAGAATTTGACAGTTCAATGCAGTCAGTTAAATTCCTAGAAAGATCACAACCTACAACTGAATATGGGAACACAGAGAAACAATGGGCAGTAGTTTACCACAGCAGACATTGATCCCTGCTTCACGTACAAACTCAAGGGTTTGCAGTCTCTCATCAAAAGATCGAGTTGTAATGATATTTGGGTAATACTCTCTTGAGGTATCAAGATTATGATTGTATGCAGTGAGACCTGCCTTCTTCAAATCCTCTGCTTGTTGCTTCTCCAGCATGCCCAAGGTGCAGCAGACCTCCATGCCCATCTGTCTGCCAGGAAATAAACTTTTAGCTAGAAGATTGAGCTTAACTGAAAATACTGAAATGGCAGAAGAAACTATTAACTACAGGAGTTTCGACAATTATCAATTCCTCTAGCTTAGAACAAATACCGCCAAGCATGACAAAAAAAAAAAATCATATTCATAAAAAGTAATCAGACACACAACAATATCCACAATACTTTCCTCCTCTTCTGTGCCATACCCATACTCTTAAAACACTCCATAATGTGACTCCATCCCATAGAAAGTTGAATGCTCAACATTCTCGTTGTACATGGGCCATGGTATATAAGAGAAGAAAATCGAGGGGTTTGAACAGATATTGTGTAAAAAAGGGATAGAGCATTTCGATCAAAGAAATGACAAGTCTACTGTTTCAAGTTTGTGCTAAATCTGAATGGGGACATGTACATGATTCGGTACCAAGCTCAAGAAGCAGAGGCTTATTTGTGTTACTAACCGTAAAAACTTGATGGAACAAAATATAAAAGAAGAAAGAAAGCAGATAGGTCTTGCACCTAGCAATGATGGCGAGTTAATGATGTAAAAAAGTATATCTTTTCTTTTAAACCAACTATGGTCATAATATACAACAATATCAAGAATAAGATGATAACATGAAAAGCACAATCAGTGAGGATTAAGAACCGATTCATAAGGCCAAAAAAAGCAAAAGAGAAAAAGTAATCGAAGAAATAGTCATAGAAATAAAAACATTTCCAAATTCCTTTTTCAAATTGTAATGATAATTATTATAAACTGGGAATTGAATTACTTTAGACTTTAACCAGTAGAAAAGCAGATAAAATAAGATTTTTAATTAAAAAAAATCGGAGAAAGCCATATGGCAAGAGGAAAACATCAAATGTTCAAGACTTAGACGCTCTCTGTAAAATGAAATCAAAGCTATGACTTGCTATTTCTTAAAAAACATACAATTAAAGAAGAGGGGGGGGGGGGGGGGGGGGGTGGTGAGAGAGAATTATTTTCCATAGCAAATCATATCAGAAACACCAATCATGATCACCTTATTTCTTTCACATAATCAAGAATTTGGTTAAAGTTAGTTTTCCGCCCCACAGTGTCCCTCCAAGCAGCACCCATGCAAAATCGTGTACTTCCAGCCTCTTTTGCCTGGCATCACAGGAAAAAATGCCAAAAAAAAATAACTTAAACAGGGAATAAAAAAAAGCATATATGCATTAAAATGATTCCTGCACGGGTTTCAAAGTGCCCGACAGGAACAAAATGGAAGGACATATATAATTTCATGATACTATGATAGTTTTTCATCAGCCAGCTACTCCCAAATAATAACCTAAGATCCATACAAACAAGTGTTTGTCAAACATTAAGCCAAATAAATGTGTCATGTATATCCTGTAAAGAGAGCAAGGAAGGCACAACACTAGTTATGTTACAATGTTTAGTCCTTTTGGGATGAGAAAGTCATGTAAACAACATCAAACAGATTCGCATCCACCTTCCCTATCAGTGAACCTTCACATGTACAAGGATTGGCATGAGCACTGACCAAAAGCCTCTGCTCCCTTCCCCTTTTACATCCCTCATCCTTTAGAATGGAATAGGTCAAAATGTAAAGCACTTCACTCAGAAGAATCCAGAGCCAAGGAAACTACATTATTCTAACCCACTCAACCTTTTCTATTTTCAGGGTCACAACAAAAGATCAATGAATGAGGGAAGCAGGATTAAATGAAATAAATGCTACATGCACACCTATTTGCAGTTTTATGAAATTCAGTAATACACCAAAAACCAATTCTATAGCCTTAAAACAACTGGCAGGCAATGCTGTCACATCCTAACAAAACTAAATAAGCCCATTCAAGAATTGGGATCTGAATTGAATCACCATAGTCAATCACTTAAACAAAATTACATTTGATATATAATTATATATTTTATCTTTATGAGCTGTTTGTGTGAAATCAATGTTGTGTCTCAATATTAAGAATTAGAAAAGTCAATCAATTAAGGAATAAATTACTAGCTGTCGGATAAAAAGATAGGGAAAGCAATTTCACTTTTTTTGCGGCCTCTATGACTGTGTCCTTATTCATCATCTTTTGAGCCTTCACTCCAGTGCCATATCGAGAAGACTGTGGACAGTACGAACAATCCTCACTACAGCCCCCAGTTTTAATGGAGAGAAGAGTGCATTGTTGAACTTCTCTAAAGTTGTGAGCATGTCTATGAACTTGGGCCTGCAATACCATTTCATAAAAACAAAATTACAACCTTCTCTATAGAGCGTAAGGCAATTCGATGATGAGACAGTCAGACAAACAAGACAAGCTAGAGGAAATGTGATTAGTTGAGGACTTGTTAAAGCAGAAGCAAAAAGGATTACTCTGTACTTGGTACTGTAAACCAAATAATACAATAAATTAAAAGCAACAACCTCTGATATTTTGGAAGCAACAAAATATTGTACAAAAGCTCAATGAAACAAAAGAAAAAAAATGAGATGATTGAGACTTTGGTGGACTAAAATCATCATTATATAGCCATATGCCCCTATGTTTCCGTTCTTTCAACCTTTTATTGACTCATGTAGGAAACACAATGGGACAGATTCCGAAATTCAGTGATAAGAAGGAGAAGCATTCAAATGCAGATTTGATTGGGTCTATGAGTATACTCACTTATAAAAGGGAGAGTAACTCAGCAATCACCAGTTTTCATTCATGTTCCCATAGATATACTCCAACTACAAAGTAGACCACAACCAACCTAAAGTTGTAACACTCTACAAGTCTACACTAACCAAACCAATAGAGGCGCTAATCGATGACGGAGCTAATATACTACCAAAATAATGCATTGGCAAGCGTAAAACTCCATATGGATAAAGAACAGAGTATTTGAATTCAAAGAATCAAATACTACCAATGCTAAACATTAGGGGAAAACAAATTAGTCTAGGCAAATACTAGGTTTTAACACCACTTAATTGTAGCAAAATCGTAACTTTATCAAAACCCAAGACCAATACAATACAACAAGAAAGCACCCGAATAATATCCTGAATGTACATAAAAAAACCAAACTTTTTCCTACACCAATTCCTTCCAATCAAAAGCGGGGTTTTCTTACAAACCCACTATTTCATTCAGAAACAGAATAGCTAGCTTAGTTGGTAAAATCACGAGGATTATACTCAAGATCTCGGATCAAATCCATTCTACATTATTATGCGCACTATACACTAATAAAACAAAGTGGGACGTACAAAAATCTAAAGATTGATAGTGAAGGGCATACCCCATGAAAAAGAAGGTCAAGAACAGGAGAATCATAGATGGACTTAATCTGAGGGCGAGTCCAATCATGGCGGGGCCCATCCGTAACAGTTCTAGCGGCCTCGATCGCAGCAGCAGATGAAGAATACGAACAACAATGGAGCCCCAAATTTAGAGGTTTTAGAGAGTGGCGCATGGATCTCATCCACAACATTGTTTATTCCGCCTCTGTTAAAGCGAAACAAGGGGAAGATGGCAATGTGATGAAGTTACAAGTTTGTAGGTTAGTTGAATGTGAGAGACTGAGAGGAGGTTGTACACTTGTGTAGAAGAGATGCAGTGAGAAGTGAGGAGAAATTGGTATTTGGGTGGGATAAGTAGGTGAGTTGTACACTTGTACCATGCGTACTGGAGGACTATCCATTCCATTCAACCTACCCTTTTTAGTCGATCTTATAATTTTTTATTGAAGAATAAGTGTTCAATAAAATCATGCTTATAATTTCAAAGCATTTATTTACTAACTTAATTATTGCACTTACGAGGAGAGTTTGGATGGCAAAATATCCTTAATGCACTCTCTCTTAGTATTTGTTGTCAGCACTTCTGTCTATATTTTTGGGTAAAGTTTTTTGAGGGCTCGCTTATTGCATTTATTATATTGTTCGATTCCTTTTCCGCTACACTCTAAATATGGTCAAAATATAAGTTTTTATCACAACAAAAATACATATAAATCAGGCTTCATATTTTATAAATATTATAAATTAAATTATTTTACGCGTAAACATTGTCTCGAACTATTACATGGACATTATTTTATGACCTTAAAAAATTCTCAATGAAGAAAAAAAATTCATCATATGTTCATATTTAGTTAAAACTTATTACGCAAAGTATTTTTATACACTTCAAATAATTGTTTGGATCATAGACAAATCTTTATCTTTTTGCTCCATCGACTCTGACTGATTTTTGGATTATGATTATTGTAGGCCAAAATTGTTGTATGCTTATTCTTATAATTGCCAATTAACATTTGAGTTGTCCAGTCTATTTCCCTAAAGTGTACGAGTAATATGTCCACAGCATGAAATAGACCCTATAAGACACTTTTGACCAAATTGATGATATTTTATAATTCCAAATTGTCATATATGACAATCTGATGCATGGATCTGATAGTCCCCTCTAAGTGTTTAAGATAAATCACAAAAAGGTCCAAAATTGTGTATTAATTTATAGACTTCAAATTTATGATAATTTTGTGAGTTCTTCAGTTACAGATAGATTACACATTATGGTACTTTTCATAGGTCTTGAGAGGACTTATAGGTTCTAAGATACCCCGGAAACCCTCTTAATCACATTCAATCTGTCAATTCATCAATGTCATTCCTTTAGAAAACTCATAAATAGACATAGATAATAATCTTATGAGACAACCTGTAACATTTCAAACAACCTATAACATTTCAGATAACCTGCAAATTTTTTCAAAAATAACTCAGAAATAGTAAACTATAAAATTTATAATTCTACCATTCAAGACAATTACGAGGTCGGTCAGAGATCACTTTGATATATTTTTCCATTGATCTTATAGGGTCATAGTAGGCCATAAAGGTGATTAAAAAGTACACTTTGACTCTAAATCACCCATTTTAAATTTTTAACCCTTTTCTAGGATTCTTATAATTGAGTCAAAAGCTAGATTTTAAGACTTTTGACTATCAAATTTAAAGTATTGAATAGTTTTGAAATTCCTCTAAGCCTATAAAGCATCATGTACCTCAATTTTAGCATTTGTTTGAAAATATCTCAAAAATGATGCATATTAACCTTTAAAATTATGTTATTTTGAACATTTTCGAAATTGTGAGAGAGCATATTAATATTGATATAATAAAGTCACATGAAGTTGTACAAGTGAATTATGAAAGTATGCGCTCTCTAGACATATTTCAAATTTCAGCTTTCCTATGATAGCACTCCCACCAATGACAGAAAAATCACTCATGAGTGAAAGTAAGAGTGAAAAATAAATACTCAAGTTTCACATTAGTGAGAGGAAAAAAACTCATCCTTGAGCACTTTACAATTCACTCAAGGTATGAGAGAAATTCAAGTGTGAATAATTTAGTGGACTGGGCCCCTTAAATTCATGCATTGAGTAGTTTTTGTTGGTTGATTTAGATGTGGGCCCCACTATGGAGTAAATGTTGTTAGACAATTTTTTTAGCTGAGTACCTGGTGAGAGCACGAATGACAGGCCGACACGCGTCCCGGTCTAGAATATATTTATTAACTTTAAGCATAATTAAAAAAAAATTTAAAAAATTTTAAATTTTATTAAATATGTAATTAAAAAATAAAATTTTATTAATTTTAAACCATTTTAATTGTATTGAAAAAATAAATATGTAGCATAAACATCATTAAAAAAATTAAAGAGAAAATAAATAAGGTGATGTGTATTATGGTGGGGTATAGAAAATAGTGGAGGAAAGAGTGATGAGGAGTTTTTTTTTTAAGCATTGGTGTGATAAAAAAAATCACTCATAAGAGGAATTAGATGAAAAGAGTGAGAAAGTGGGTAAAGAGAGATTGAGAGGGTTTTTTTTCTCCTCAATGCGGGCAATGGTCTGATGCACAAAAGTACTAAACTTTTCTGCCTTCTCATGTTACATGAATTCGATTTTACACTCATTAAAGCATAAAAAAACACTCAGGCTCCGTTTAGTATGGTGGAATACATCCAAATACAATACTCTGTAACCAGCAATAACCAGGATAATCAAGAATGCTATTTAGTTGATTACATGATAGGCTTCGAAGCATATCATTACAGCCTTCAAATCCTTAACAGCAAAGCACCCTTTATCGCTGTGCAAGAACGTCCATGCTCATTTCAGAACAATAGTTCAGACATTATAGCTTCTTGAGTGGGATCAAGTAGTTATTCACATCTTGGATATTCTCAATTTTAAGGGAACTTGACTAACAGGAAAGCAGTAAACCTGCAAACAAGGGAAGTGCTAGAGTAATGTAAGCATGAGCATAGGGAAAGTTGGAAATCCTCAAGTGAACGCGAAAATAAAATATTTGAAATCTTTCACTCAATAGGTGGATTCCCATCAACTAACAAACTCTATAAAGGTTTTCTCCTCTTCTTTTTGGTTGCCAGTGCACATAGAAATCAGCACAACAGTTGCTTATAACAACAGAGGGATATACATATAACGGCAGAAGGCTATCTGAATTGGAGACATCACCTACTCTGGACAGAACCTTCACTGTCAAGCAAATATGTGTAGATTTTTGGTTGGAAATTTGATGAGAATAATGTTGACAACAAAATCCAATCTGACAACAAATTGAGCGAGAATGACGTCGTCAAAACAATCCAACATAGAAGATTGTTGGAAAACACCTCAATGGAAATGGAACCAAAGAGAATGACAAATAATAGTATGTAACATTAAGAGAATAAGACCAAATTTATAAGAAATAGTAACTTGTGAATTCATATTAAATTCAAAAGGAACAGTACAAACATCAAGGAGATTGATTACAAATTTATCAACATGCATAATAATACTTGATTTACAGTTATTATGTACAGGTATTCACCTGATCTTGCCCACTTAGAGGAACGAAGTTATTGTACTCCGAAATGTATATGCAGAGAACCAGAGAGGGAGTATCGCATTGCTCTTCACCGAATACAATTCTTTCCAAACGCCAGTGCTCCTATTGTAGACTAAAACTTGTTTATGTGTGGCTAGGAAAACACAATCATCTGTCTGACTGATCGGGAAAATTCCCGGAGCCAATCCTCTAATACACCGAAGACTCACCCTATCAACCATTCTCCATATCTGCTTCTTGTAGTCCTCCATCACCCACACATCCATCCAAACATCAGAAATCTGAACCACAGACAAGCAACCACATGATTCCAACAAATACATCCTATTTCCCTTCCCATAAATCATCTCATCAGGCAAACAAATCTTTCTCCAAACTTCAATCTCCAAGTCTAACACAAGTATACACGAATAACTCACTGTCAACCAATGCAGCATCCCATTTACAAAAACAACCTGATTCCTATTCATTCGTGTAAAATGCTCTTCCTGCAAACTTAAAAACTTCCTCCATCTATTTATCTCTGAACTATACACCATACATGTAAACGTCTTAGTCGGGCTACGCCCAAACGGACGATGATACCCAGCCAACACAACACGAAACTTACTGGTATCAGATATATCACATGCTATCCCAACCAAAGTCGCCTCGCCGTCAGGGTGAAACCTAGTGACAGGCCTCTCCCTATATTTTGGGAGCACTTTAAACTCCCTAGTCATAGGATTACACACATAAAACACACCCTTATCAGGAATACTTGAGCAGCATAACAACCCATTACACGAGGCCCTAACTTTCACCCTATCTTTCAGAAAATCCAACCCAAATTCAGACACACCCTTATCATAATCAACACAAATCAAGGTAGACTTTGACTCCAAAACCTCAGTAATTTCAACCACTATCATACCATTTTTAACTGACATTTCATTATACAGATGAACAAAGTACTTCTCAGACAACAATTGGTACCAATATTTACACACAGTTCTGAATCTGACGAGGGTTTTGAGGGGTAATCTTGCTAGAATCTGAAGAATTACTTCATCTGGAAAATATCCACGAGTTGAATTGATTGAATTCATCTTCTAGTAGGAATAATAAACAAAAAAAAAAAATCAAAAACTATACATAAAAAGTCGGAATCTTTGGCACCTAGAATGCGAAAAAGAAAAACTTTGCTTACCAATAGAGGAATTTGAGAGCTGGGGTTGTTCGTATGAATAAAATGTGAAAAGGGATTGGAGTAAATTGGAGGAGATGAGCAGCTTGTAGAAGAAGGATGATCAAAGAAAATGTCGCCTTAGCCGAACAAGTTACGGTCCTACCTGAGAGATTATGTGTGACGTTGACTGGATGTGCCATTATAACTTTGTTTTGTGTGACAACCACACCACTTTTTGTGTTGGACCCATGCGTCAATGTCCAATTGATGAGTAGAAAACATTAGGATTAGGATAAGAATAGTTTCATGGTTCACAACAGTTTGTCTGATTAGGGCTAATATGGTGGCATTTAAGAAGTTGAGTTGATTTCAGAATTAGGGCAGTTCAAAATGATAATATAATATTGGGTCAAACGTTGTGTTCATCAATATATAAATGTAGTACTGACTCAAAGTTGGTAATTGGAAAGTTGTTCCCTACTTGGTTTTCTATATTTTTCGTTATATGCAAGTCTTATAGCATTAAATAAATAACCATGATGATTTCTCCCTATTCTAACCTCATTATCTCCATTTTAGATCATGTTTTATTCAACTGAATTTTTTTACTAGTTATAAGTGATTTTCACCTATTAAAACTGATTTTCCTTGATTTATTATTATTTTTAATGCATGATGAGATTACTAATTTTTACCAATTGCAAATGATTTTTACTACTTAGAATTGATTTTTAATGAATAATATTTTCTTAAGATGAAGCGAACAAGGTCTTACTTATTGTAAATATTTTTTTGTCACATTGAGATGGATCTAAACCATAGTGTTGGACTGCTGGATAGATATACATATGTTCAGTAACAATAAATAACTTGTACCTTTGTCCAAATATGAAACAAAAATTGTATTGATAAATGAGTTATGATCAATTTTGGTAAGGGGTCAAGGCAAAATGAACAAACTCCAAAAGTTAGTGGGTACTATATGAGAGATCAAGTCAATACGATTGATATTCAAGAATACAAGATGCCATAAAGGTGTAATGTAATTGATTTTCAATCCTATATCTCAATAAAGTTATATCATGTTTTTAGCAACTAAAAAATCATTTTATTTTTCAGTTTTTTTTTTCCTTCTTTTGGGTATCTATCTATCTATATATTTATAATTATGGATAAAGCAAAATCATTGTTAATATCATATTAGACACATGTCAAGCTTTTATTAAAAAATTTCCAGCATTTTTTTTATAAATGATGTTATCTACTTTTTTTTTCCTACTTTGCATTAACTATAGATTGAAAATTGTTATACATAAAAAATTTGTATGACAATATAAATTCCTAAATCATTTAAAACTTCATTTATTTCTCTCACTTTATTTCATGGTTTTCCTCTCTACCTTTTTATATAATAATTTATTAATTTAATATTAAAAAGTGTTATCCAAATTAAATTTTTTACTTTACCTTAAAAGATATGTAATTTTATAAAAAAAAATATAAATTTTCATTACTAAATGAAATCATTCTTATAATTAAAATATTTAACAAATTGATTTATTATCGAAATATGAATCACACGACACTTGCCTAGTTTAAGGTTACTAAACTCACTTACTTTTAATGGTTCCCATAATATGGATACGTGTTTAAAAAAATCATAATATCCACATAATTAACAAAGTTTTACATATTTGAATTTCAAAGAGATCAAGTATTAGTACCTCTGCGTAGATTAATTTCTTTACATAACACACACAATTAACTGCCACGTTATAAAATTTGATGAATGATGAGGCATGAGATCCCAGAAGATTATATAGCCTTCCAATATGTGAGAGTTGATGAGACTTGGACAGCCATCAATAAGCATAAGGAAAATAACAATAATAGAAAGCCAATAAAGAGAGAAATCAATGTAAGATGGTTGGGCCTCCCTGATGGTTAATATGCTCTTAACAAGGATGGGGCTACTAAAGGTTCCAGAGGTCCAAGTATTAGAGGAACTATTGTAAGGGATAGCTTGGGCAGATTTGTTTTAGCCTACACTCCCAATTTTGGTTAAATATTGTCATGCATGCAAGGTTGAACTAATGACATTGGCTTTAGCTAAAGAATTACAAATATACAAGCTGGTTATTTAGCTAGACTACTTAACTCTTGTCAAAGCCATTATAGGAAAGGACGGATTTCCACATCTGTACATCACCCATGTCTACCGATAAGGTAATCGTGTCGTCGATTGGTTAGCTAACAAAGGAGTATAACAACAACCAAGAATTTGTTTCTTGCACGGAGTTCCCCTAGAGTTCATTAGAACCTTAGATGAGAATATGAGAGGAGTGACTTTTTCTTGAAATGTCCCTCTTTAGTTTTGTTTGCTAATTTGTTTTGCATTTTGTTTTGTTTGATAGGCTGCTCCCTCTTATGCATTCCAAAAAGTGATAAATAATAATAATAGTTATTATTCTCTCTATTCCTATTTGTTTGGCACATTTTCATTTTTGGAATCAAAGTTAAAAAATTTTAACCATAGATTCTAATTATATTATAACAAATAATATATCAAAGTGAGATCTTATTGAATATATTTCAATATAAATTTTTATAACTTTTTATCTTATAATTTAGAAAAACATATTTTAAATTATTTTTTAAATATCAAAAAAATATAAAAAAAAAATAAGGAGAGAGAGGGAGCATAAGACAAGGTGGACAACCAACCCGACCCAAACGCTGACTTTGACGAGTCCAAAAGCTCATTTTCCCCGAGAGGATAAGACAAAGGAGGAATCCGAAACCAAAAGAAAGGCCACAAGTGGCCAGCAAACCCCCTTCCCAGTCCCCTGCTCATCCACTCACACACATTAACATTCTTCAGTTATTTTCTTTAATTTTCTCATCGTCTTATTTGATTAGCGTTCTTGATTGGAATAATTTTCAATTAATGTAGTTACCTCTACGCTATCCTTGATACTTCATACTATTTCATTACATCCCGATTTTCAATTTCCCCTTAAACCCTAAGTTTTGGGCAGGTAATTCTCACAATTTGTTCAACTTTTTTCATTTTTTTTTGCACTATTTTTTTTTGGGTTTTAGTTGAATTTTTCCGGGTTTGTGTTGTTTTTTCCCGGGTTTTCCTTATTGAAGTTTTTGTTGGTGAATTTGTGCTTCTCTAATTTGGGATTGCGCATTGCATTTTTTTTAATGTTGCATTATTGTGAAGTTTGTTGGTTTAAGTTAATGCAAAGTTGCTATGTTCAATTCATTTGCAGTTTTGTTTGTGACGGAGTAGGTGGGTGTCTTCTGTATTCCTGATCAATCCATGGAATGGGTTGGGAAGCGGGAGTAAATATGTAGTGGTTAGGTGTAGACCCTGAATTGAATGGCGGTGAAACGATAGTTTAAGCGGGTATTGTAGAGCCCTCGGATGATGTAGGTTGGGATTGGTGGTAGTTTAAGAGTGGAATCTAAATTTTTGAAGTTAGGGGAGTGGATGTGGGCAATGTAAGTTGGAAGAATGAAGTTGAAACTGATGCCAGGGATGGACATTTAATGGACAGTGAAGATTGATGTGATGGAGTTGAGGTAGGTAATGAGTGATAGAAGAGACAATTATCTTGTGACAGTCTATGCCTCTATGGTGTTGTTGTTGTGTTTGACCTAATTGCCTGCACAATTGTTCAAGGAGGTGAGGCCATGAGGGAAGGAAGTAGAAGGTGCTGGCATCCAGCTTGAAAAGATGTGTCTGGGCTCATGTGATCCTCAGAGGAGCTTTGTGATAAATGTGTGAGAGGAGGGAGGCTAGGGGTACTTTTGTAAGGCAAACACGAAAATGCTTCTTAAAGGCTTCCGTGAGCTAGTTTATTTTGCTAATTAAAGATACACCAAAACATTTGCGCTGTTATTCTGAATATAATTTGAATAGGTAGGTTGGTTTTGATCTTTTTGACAAGTTTTTGTTTCAAAGGAGAGATTGGACTTTTCTGAACTAGTTGAGAGTGTGACTGGCAACAATCTCTGATCTTCAGAACAGTATAATGTAGAAAGATACTAGTGGTAACACGGAGGTGACTTCTTAGGTTTTAGTTTTTCTTTTAATTAAAATTAACTTTGAGGTTTTAGGGTTTTCTCTCTTTGATGTTTATGATGACTCTATGCTCAGGTTACACCGTTTGCTATGAACTTAATATTTGTTGCCTTGGTTGTGAGTCCTCTGATTTGTCCTTTGGTTCCCCTAATACTTATCTAGTGCTTTTGGGTATCTTCTCTTGATTGAGTCTGAATAAATATTTTCTTCAACTCTAAACAATGTATATGATTTAATTAGAATGGTTAGAATGTACTTTGGTAGGCTCCTGAAAATAAATTAGTCAATACACCTAGCACTACTCTGATATATATCTGCTATTTAGCTTTGCAAAGTTTAACTTACTGTAACAAAATTTTAAATTAGCAAATAACACTTGGAGGGTTTTTCTACTATTAAATTAATATAGAATTTATTGATTTAATGTAATATGACATGTACTCACTTTATTTTTAACTTGAAAAAAATAGGGCAGTGTACTTTTTGTTTGTTTGAAAGAGAGAATAGGTAGAAAACAATCAAAAGTTAGATGTGAATGCCCTGCGTGGTATCATACATCTACTTTGATTATACAGAGAAATGGTTTACCTTATCAGTTGATCTCATATTTTTCTCTTCTTATAAGAAGATAGTAGATTGGTAGTGTTGTGTTTACATTCTTGCTTACTATTTCTTTACGATAGTCATTATACTTATTTATTTGACAGTTCATGAGAATATTAAATTCATATGTATACAATTGTACATAAGCTCCTTCTCCTCACTGCTGTCCTCTACCATTCCCTCCTCCCCAAAGTGTTTGCTGAGGATGTCAGCTAGGTTTTGGGACTTTTGGCTCAAGAAAGTCTTATATGTGTTAATTGAGGCTTTGGGGCAAGGCTAATTGGGGTTTCTTAATTCAGGTGCATGCTGAGTGCTAGAGATTAGTGTCAGACTATTGAGGTAAAAATTACTATATTTGCTAATCTCAGATTTTGCATTTTTTTTTCATTTATTCCTCTAGTACACTTCATTAGAACTATAATTGTACAAATATGTCACATATAACATTTTCAAAATATTTAAAAAGGGGAATGTGTATATTACCTTGCCTACCTGTATGTTGTTGAAGTAACATTGCATATCCCTCTTTTTGATTATTGGGAACTTCTTTCAAACAATTTTGTTTAGTCTGACACTTGGGGACATTGTGCCTGAGTTTTCTTTCCCGAGTCTGATTGACATAGTGGATTATCATCCTTTTTTTGTTGTATGTGTGTTTATGCAATGTTGTGATAATAATTGTCGTAGTCTCAATTTGTTGTGAGAGCATTTATGGTCCTGTTTCTTTCTTGTTGCAGCTGTGAACATTGTGCGTTATTTTGCGTGATGATCATGCAAATAGTTGTTTGATTCTCACATTTGTGCAAGCATCCTAAAAACTGCTTTTCATGGCTCGGAGAAATCAACAGAAAAAGGGAATCGATCAGACTTCTTCAAAGAGTAAAAAAAAGGATCCAGATGTAAAAGTTGCTGATGATCTTCTGTTTGGTGAATATTTGAACTCTCCTTTGACAGAAGCTGCTAGCAAGAACTCTGTAGCAAGGGATGGGAGGAAAAAGAACAAAACATCTAGAAATGTGCCCAAAAAAGGTGAGTCTAAGGTGGTTGATGGGGGAGTTGGGCCCTCAGTCCATGATAGTATTGTCTCAGGAGAGTGTGTAGAAAAGCTTCCGAGGGACTTTGATAAGTCACATGCCACTAATTGCTCAGAAAGCTTTGATGATGTCGTTAGTAATAAAGTAAATGGATCTTTTACTGCTGTTAGGACTGATAAATTGAAGTTTTTTCATATTGTGGTACTTGAAAACCTGAGACATTATGCCCTGTCTATCTTAGCTACATCTCGTGGCTGGCTGGAAAGGAAAAAACCAGTTCTCACTGCTGTAGTGAAAAATATTTACAAAGTTCGCGATTATTTACAATTGAAACTTGTTCAGGCATATCCCATTGTACGGAAGTGGCTTTTACATGTGGGAAACATTCTGCTCCTTGTGTCAATGGTTTGGTTGGATTGTGCTTTTCGTGGCATGGACTCCTTTCTGCGGATGGGAACAGTTTCCTTCTTGTCAATTCTGTGGTTCAGCATACTTTCAGTTATTGCAATGATTGGGATATTCAAATTTCTGTTGGTGTTGGTAAGCTCTGTTTTCTCTTCCATCATTCTCAAAACTGTGTCCTTTTTATTCCATATTCCTGTGTTTTCTTCTTCTCAATTGGTTTGCCTAAGTGTGTTTCTTGAGGTCAAGCTAGATGTAGTGTGTAAAATCTGAGATTTCCCCTAGTTTGAAGCTACTCGGACACGGGATACGGGTTAGACTTACTAGGGGAAAAAGGGACACTACTTAATTCCATTAAGGAGAAGGAACACTGTTGGTTTTGAAAATAACAGTGATGAAAATCAGGGAGGGGAGAGAGGTAGGAGGGAAATAATGCATTCAATTTAATGACCCACTTCATGAGTTTGAACCCTAGAAACAACCTCTTTATGAGAATAAGTGTAAGACTACGTACAATTGGACCTTACCTGCTTGTGCACTGGGTAAGACCTTTTAATTTAATAACCCACTTCCCATTTTCCAATGCAACTGACTGAATTGTCTATTTTACAGCTACTTATAATTTATTTTTTCTTGTTTATGTAATCAAAGATACGTTTTCCAAGCGCTATTAAATAGCTTCACTGCTCCTATGCTTCAGCCAATTCAAATAAGTTGATTGGCTGAAAAAATAAATACGAAAACTATATACTTCGTTTATTTTTGAAATAAATTTTTTTCCTGTTTTCCATATCCCTGAGTCCATATTTAACTTTTGGATCCTTTAACGTATTGTCGTAGCCACGAGTCCTTGATTTTGAAATTTTGAGTATTCCACACTTGGATCCATACCCGAGTCAGTTCCTTGAATCCAACTCCGAGCACCATAGCTTTGAAGCAAACAAGGGGAAAACAAATGCATGTTGATTATTTGAGAAGACTTCAAACTATGCATGTATTTCACCTCTTATCTTTCATTGTGATGAATCATATAAAATGACCCTAAATAGTGAATTTTTATACCTTTGAGGCTATTAGGTCGCATCTAAAACAAGGAGTATGCTTGAGCAATGTCTACAAATAAGGCAACATCTATTTTACACTGACACGAATCCGAATACGGATACTGACACGGGTACGAGTACGGAAAATAGCAAAATCATTTAATTTCTAGTAACGGTGGGTCATACCCGAATCCGTGCAACATAGGGTAGCATGATGTTTTTGTATGGTGACTTGAGTTGGTCTTTCAAACTAATTTAAGAACCCCTTACACTCAGTGTTAATATTCATATTTGCTTGAAGAAACAATTTTTAATGTGTCCTAGAAAGAAATGTAACCACTCAGTAAAACCTTGTCAAATTATATATGTTTTATGGTAGTATAGGCTTTGCTCAGGAACTGTGTTACCATTAGATTTGAACTAGTAATATACTGGAGTTCTCATTTGTATTCTGCCAGTGGATAATAATTTTTTTTAAAATAGCATGTTGTATTTCCTTACCGTCGAAGTTATGCAGGTTTTTGCTACAGTAGTTGGAGTTTTTATGGGCTATATAATTTCATTGCTGATAATTGGTATTGCTGGAGGAGTTTTTCTGTGGATTTACGGAAGTTTTTGGACCACCTCTGCTGCCATCATTATTGCTGGTGATGGTTCTTAATCTTTTCATGGGTTTGAACTGACTTGAAATCTTGGAATATTCAACTAATTTATTTTTTCCAGATATCTGACATTCTTCTGGTTCTTGTACATTATGCAGGAGTGACATTTATATTGAACCGCGAGCGCATTGCATTATTGGTTCTTACTGTGACTTCAATATATTGTGCCTGGACATATGTTGGATGGCTTGGGTTGCTTTTGGGTTTCAATCTGTCGTTCATTTCTAGTGATGCACTCGTATACTTCTTGAAAAATAGCGTAGATGAGCAAAGAAGTAAGCCATTTGAGAGAACTGAAGGAGTTCAAGGTGATCGAAGTTCTTTCAATGGCGAAGCACATTTTCAGCACTCGGACATTGGTTTAGGGCAGTCGATGGATCGCAGTGCTGGAGTTCCTTCCACCAGTGGGGCTGATTCTGAAATTACATCTGAAGATGAAGTTTTTCGCTTGTTAAATTGTGCTGATCACTACGCCGCATTAGGGTTGTCACGATACCAGCAAATAGATGTGTCTATACTGAAGAGAGAGTATAGGAAGAAGGTACATTCTTGTTATACCTCTTTCCAGAATTAATCATCTCTTACACTTTTATAAGACTTTTGGGTATAGGTGTCATCCTTCCCAAAATTATTACTGTTTATGATTGGATATCCAAACGTGCCATTGTGTCTTTAATTAAGTGATGGGGAAATGATAGATGTATCACAAACTACTATGAAGTATATTGTTGTTAAATCATGTTATACTCTTGTATACACTTTTTCTTTCTTGCTTGTTGACCTTTTCCCATTTCTCTTTTAATAGACGAACTTTGTAATTTTCATCAGGCTATGCTTGTTCATCCTGATAAAAATATGGGAAATGAAAAGGCCGCAGAAGCTTTTAAGAAACTTCAAAATGCATATGAGGTAATATTTCTTTCTTGATCTTGTTTTTGTATTATGCAGAGTTTATGTTTCTCTTATGTTTTGTTGAGAAATATTACTGAAGTTTATTGTTCTTATAGGTCTTGTTGGATACTTTGAAGCGAAAAGCATACGATGATGAACTTAGGAGGGAAGAGTTACTTAATTACTTTTGCCGATTTCAGAATGCTTCTCAAAAGGTATTATTTGTTTTTCAATTGTGATGTCTCTTTATAAGGAGTTTGTTCTTCCTTTAATTTATGATGGAGTTTGGGAGGTCCTTATGTATGCAGCCTTATTTTTTTTTCCTTTTTCTAATCGTAAGTACTAAATTACTCTTTTCTTGAGTCCTGCAAATTCTTTTTGATAAGAATTGATGTCTAGAAAATAAATGTTAATGGAAAAACATCTGATTGTTAAAGTAATAGATTGATTTTAGCAGATTTAGTGGTTTAGTCATGGTGTAAATAAAATTGTTATAATAGTTCTCATGAAAAAGGGTAATTCTAATAGAAAATGATCATTTTAACAAACGATATCACTGACAATGATAAAAATAAATTCTGGAACACTATAAAAGGTGACACTTTTTCTGGAGTTGCTCTCCAACTGGAATTATTGTGGGACAAAATTACACCCTTGGGGTCTTTATGGGCGAAGGCGGTTGGAGCTTTCAAGGGTTATTCAATTGGGGAGATACAGAGGTAACGAGCTAATTCTGAATTTGATTGTGTTTTCTTTGTGAAGACACCTTGTCATTGCTGTACTACCCTATAACTGTTTCAAAGAAATATACTTGCATATTCTTACAAAAATTAAAAATAAAAAGTAATCAATCTCTGTTATTCTCTGTACGAATAGACCATTTTACGAAACAACCTCAATCATGTGACATTCATCTTGAATGTCAAAAAACATTTGGAGGAAGTTATTTTTGGTAAACCTGAAGAGAGTTTACCTGTTGTATACTGGGTTTATTCTGGAAAACAATCCAGGTTTACCATTGATAATTTCCCTTAAAAAGTTATCTAAAATGGGGCTTCTTAGACATTGGGTGTTTGTATTGAGGATTGTGAGGTGACTACTAAAAGGAACCTACATTAGACAAATATCCCCAGCAGGAGTTGGAGAGAGCTGAGACACCCTTATTTAGTATACATAGAATAAAGATGAGCTCTACCAGTAAATGGCTGTATAATTCCAGAGTGCTTTAGAAAAGTTAAGCCATTTCAGTTGTTGTGTCCTTCGTATTTTGTGCTCCACCTCTTCATCTCTTGTAATCTCTCAACATTAGCTTCTTTAACCCACCTTACCTTGCTGTTTAATTTCGACAAATCACCTTAGCCTTGCCTTGTGTATCTTTATGACAATTGAGATGATTTCCTTCTTAGCTGTCTACACTTCTCTTATTTGTAACTTGCAGTAAGATTTCACTTCAATGAAACATCCTCATCTTCTTCACTTTCAGCCCTTAAAGGAGACCCAACTCAATGGTTAATTTGTAGTAATTTTCTTTGAATTCAACCAGTATGTCTTGTTGCATTGGACTCTTGACGAACTTCTCTGCTTTGCCCATTTTTAGTTTTGTATTTAATTCAATTTTCTTCATTATTTATTTGATCTTTATGAATTCATTTTCTTTAGTCTCAAGAAAGGAATTCATTGTCTTCTCATATTGATGAACTGCTATAATGAGATACTTTTGTTGTATGCTCTGTCTATACATTATCTGATTTTGTAAATAAACATTAAGCCAGCATAAAGTAACTTGGTTTTGGCCTTAAATTGAAATGCTGTGATTTGCAGAATGGGCGACATGGCTTCTATCCTAATGGATTTGCACACTCAGAGGGTGATGGAGAAGACCCTCTGGGAGAGGCTAGAAGAATTGCATGCAAGAAGTGTGGGAGCTTTCATATATGGTTCCAAACAAAGAAATCTAAATTGAAAGCAAGATGGTGCCAGGTTTGTGCTGTTTTAGTCAAATTATCCTACGAGAGAAGAGCATACCCTCTTTATTTTCTAAATGTATTTGCTGATTATGTATAAATTGTTGAAGGATTGTGAGGAATTACATCAAGCCAAAGATGGTGATGGATGGGTTGAACAGTCTTCCCAAGCTTTGCTTTTCGGAATACTACGGAAGGTATTACAGATTAATTTCAATTATAAATTGTGATGATATGGTGCTGAATTTAAATATTGGTTTACCTGATTTATGTGCTCCTTTTCAACCCAAAAGCACTCACAAAATAAAAAGTTGAGAAAAATACAGAGGAACTATGACTTTTTGCTTCAACTGGATATTTTCATTTCTGATTTTCCTGCATGATTAAAATGGCCCGCAGGTTGAGGTACCTGTTGCATATGTATGTACAGACGGCAGAGTATATGATGCCACAGAGTGGTACATTTGTCAGGTATATATGCCAGCCCTTATAGGAAGCTCGTCTGGGTCCATTTGACCTATAGAAATCATTATTGTGGATTCCTGAAAATCAGAAGAATCAAATGTTGGCTCATCTACTGAATCACTGCTGTAAATTTTCTATACAGGAAATGAGATGCCCAGCTAACTCGCACAAACCAAGTTTTCATGTTAACACTAGCATAACAAAGAACAACTTTGGGAAAGGATCATCTTCACATAAAGGTTGTGGGGCAGCAGCCTCAAACATTGATGAAAACATGAGTGAGGAAGAGTTCTTCGAGTGGTTACAGAACGCTGTGCAATCAGGAATGTTTGAGAACTTTGACGGGGTAAATCCGAATGACAGCCCACAAACTAGCAGTAAAAATAACGCAAAAAGGGGCAGTGCAAATTCAAGTTGTGGGGGCACTAGCAGCAGTAGGAGAAAGAAAAAGGGCAAGAAACAGTGGTGAATTTGCCTTTTTTTTTCTTACTGACACAACCTTCATTCCGGTAAGCGAGGAGAGAGTTAGTGCAGAAATTTGACGTGTAGGATGCAGGCCTTGTAATGTGGTGTGAAATTGTACACTGCAATTGAAACAGCTATGCGCAAGTTGTATAGTTTCTGTTTGAGTCTAAAGGTATTCATACTCGTTATATACTCAACAGAATGAAATGCCCAAGAAGAAATGTCACTCCAGTTTTCCGCAGAATCTCGTGATTGTCTTGACAAAGATTTGAAGATTTTCCAATTCTAACACTGTTTGGATAATTGGATCTTCAATTCCTCCTACACTTCGCATTTTAATTTGTACTGATTCCATAGTTCATAACCAAGAACTACAAAAATTGACATTGATGCCTTTCAACTTTACTGTTTTTTATTTTATTTTATGCTCACAACTTTACTTTTAATATCTCCAACATTGAATTATTAATAATTACAAGAAGATTATATTCTGAAAGTATTCGTTGAAACTAATGTTATATTATAAAAAGTTTATATTTTGAAAATAACATTACTTTACAGCAAAGTTCGGAGCAATAATTTTTGCAATTTATCAAATAAATTCAAACTTTTTAGAACATTAAATCAAAATTAGCATATAAATAGTAAAAAAAGAAACTGTCATACTATATATATATAAAAAAGTGTAGAAAAAATGATGCACCACTTTTTGTTTATACTATCGTATGGACCCATTTAAAAAACGAGCATGAGTCCGATCATACCAACTTATTTCTAAAACCCTTTCAATCATAGTGGCCCTTACAGCAAATCCAAAATACAATCCCAATTCCCAAGAGTTTTCAGAAGAAGGCGCACTCTTGTGTTATCCATATTCCACTCTTTTTAGTCACAACTTCACAGGTGAACCAAACCCCAACTTAGTAGAATCTCCTTGAAATGGAGACTCTTGTAGGTTCATACTCCAAAGCAGCACCCACTCTTCATTCTCCTCTCCCTAAAAACTCATCTGGGATTTCCCTATTTGCCTATTCTTGTTTGAAATTTGGATATGGATGTTCATCTTTTGGCCAAATTTCTTCAAAGAAACCACCTTTTCAAAGCTCAAAGAGGTCAATTGTAGTGGAAGCTAAGAAGGGTAACGAGAAAAAGAGCAATAAGATTGATTCTCATAGCTTTGTTGCTAAGCCTGATGAAGCTACTGGCCCTTTTCCCGAAGCTGTCCTTCTAAGAGAGGTTTGGTTTTACTATCTTTTGATTAATTTCACTTTTTCTGTAATTT
Source organism: Dysphania ambrosioides (assembly GCA_026401315.1). Classification (NCBI taxonomy): domain Eukaryota; kingdom Viridiplantae; phylum Streptophyta; class Magnoliopsida; order Caryophyllales; family Amaranthaceae; genus Dysphania; species Dysphania ambrosioides. Next base: position 30,072,088 of record CM048663.1, on the reverse strand, counting down.
GTATTTTGAGATTATTGTGTTATAAGTTGGGGAACATTCAAGGATTTTTCTTGTTTTGTTAATTTGGATGGTTTTTTCTGTTGAATTTTGTGGTCATAATTGTTGTTCCTTAAACTACTTCATGTGGGTCCTATGGAATGAAGTATGATTCATGCAAAAGGTTTTTTTTGGTGTTGTGATTTGTAAGTTTTCTTTTGTGGTGGAATTATTTTAGGTTTGACTTTAGTTATAGAAATGGTTATGAATCGTGTTACTCGGACTAGGTATTCGTGTCAGACACTGGTATGTGTTCAAGTGTTCGTCTCTGTTTTTTCGTGAGCGTTTCCCACGATTTTGGCTCAATGTGGAGTATCGAGGAGGTGAGGTGAAATGAAGAGTCCGAGTTACATAACTTATGAGCTCAAATTCTGTAGCTGGTTCACTATTGGTGTGACTGGGATTTCATTGAATGCTGATTGGCAAAAGTAATGAGTTATTAGTAATGGGTTAACTACCTTATTATGTTGTTCTGTTTTATTGAAGGTACTAAATACTTTTTTTCATTGTGCTCTTCAGAAAAAGGTTCAGGATAATGGTAGAGCTCAGCCTGAATTTGCGGATGATGAAGAGCGTAAGTGAATTTAGTACAAGATTTGTCTTTTCTTCTGTTCTAAGTAGAACTACACGCGTAGACTAAGTTTTTCTTTGGCTAAATGGCCTAAATCTATTTGTTTGTGTTGCAGAAGAACTATATGAATTTCTAAACCTTCAGCTGGAAAGTGATTTGAATGTTGATCAGAGTAAGTACATTGAACTTTTTTATTCCTTTTTGCGATTTATTCAAGCAATCAGTAATTCAGTATTATGCAATCAGTAATTCAGTATTATATTACTTTCCTGCGATTAAAAAGCCACAAGTGATATGAGAAACTATGCAACAATACAATGCTCTTCAGCTGCTGCCCCCATCACCCAAATGTTAAGGAAAGGGTCAAATTGAGAGATGATGTTGCTTCGTTAGTGGTATTAGTATCACTATTTTGTTTCCAGCCATTTCTGATTAGCTGACATTTGTTTTCGCTTGCCATGTATTTTTTTAGATTATTCAATTTAAGTCTTTGATTATATCTTTATAAGGATGGTAAAGCAACTATTAATATGCAACTGATCATTCTGGATAGTGAACAGGGGGTACCTAGCTCGAAAAGAATGATACAGAAGTTAGAGAGTTCCCTTATACCACATATTTGTCCCTTTTTCTTGTTCTATGCAAGGTATTTTTGCAAGATTGTGGTTTTTGTTGGTCATAACCTTGCATGTTTTTGGAAGCAAGGATTTTTTGTGTTGCTAGTGTTTTTGGTTGTTTGTCAAATTATGAATGTTACCAACAAATTTAATAAAATAAATAGTTTAACTAAAAGGTCTTTAGTTATAGAAACCTATTCTTTTCCAAATAACTACTCTCCAGTTTCGTACAAGTGGGCTGATGGCTGTGTTAGGCTGTGAGTGGAATGAAGCCTGAAATAGATGATGTTTCCTAAAAAATTACACTTATGATTTCCCCATTTTGCTATGTTCATGTCTTTTTCATTGTGAAAGGGAGAAGGAAGGGTGGTAGAGTTGTAGAAGCTATCGTTTGAGCTTGAGTGAATCGTAGTATATTAATCTTGGAGTCTTAAAATCTGTAGAAGATGGCACTACTTATGCCTTGCTGGTCAACTTTGCTGCTCAAGTTTTGTGCTCTTTCCGGCCTCATCCTTAACCCCAACAAAGAAAAAGAAAGGAGATAAAAAAATATGAAATATGAAAGCAGCGTAAGTGATTGAATCTGAAAAGTTTTGAGTTTCCAATATCTTTTTGCTGCTATAGCATGATGACTGATTTACTGGGCATCTAAGTAATCTACTCCTATTTAGTTGCGTATAAAGTAGTAGCCTTATAAGTCTAGAATCTTTAAATCTAGATTTTGTTTTCTTTAGATGCCCTTAACAAGCTATACCCTTATTTATGTTTTCTCTTTTCTGATATAGTGCGTCACTATGAAGTGGTTTATTTGATCCATCCAGACTATAAGGACAAGGTTGAAGATGTGAATTCCAAGATTCAAGGTAATTTGATTGCATCTTTCACACCCATATTCATTTATTCATCAATATTGATCATTATTAATAAATGAATTTCTTTTCTCATCAAGGATATGAATTCTTGATGCTGCAACGTAGTTAAGTGAATCATGTCTAGTTCAATTTCGTACTTAATAAGAACTTAAAGCATTTAATAATACTCACTGAAAGCTGGTCAATAAAGAATTGAAGATGTGTAAAATCATATATGGAAGTATGTGTCAATAAAGAATTGAAGATGTGTAAAATCACGAATCAGTGTCCAGGTACTCTAAGATAGAAAAATTCACTAAAGCAAAAGAGTCTGCTGTAAGATATACATACTCTCATTTACTTGCATTTATTGTTAATGGAAGATGTTTCTGAGGAAGGCAAAGGAATTTGAAACCATTGTTTTAGCTTGATTGACCTAAGAGTGGAAGGTAGCTTATGAAATGTCTTAAAATTTATTTTCAAGGAAACATTTGTTTTAAAGTATTTTGGTAACAGCTGACAGGCATAAAGATAGGAAAGGAACTATTTTTTGGTTGATATTGTTGTAGAAAACAAAGTACATTGCATGCTTGGTACTAGGAAGGATCATGAATTTTGGAATTTCTTCTTAGCAGCTAAGTAGAAAAGACTTTTCATGTCAGACGCCTTTTCTCATTATATTCTTTTTAGCAGTATTTAAGTAGAAACGGTAAAATGATCCTCCAGGCATACATGTATCTTTAAATCTAGATGCTAATTTGGTGAGGTCTGATAAAAGGCGCAATTTTGAATGATTGATTTGTCCCCTCTTCTTTAACGGCAAATATGATGTGCTTCTTTGCTTTCTTGTGGTAAAGTTACGAGATTAAACTTTTTGATTTAGGCATAGTTTTTGTGACTCGTTCGTTGCAAGGGTTATTTGATTTTTCCCCGCTGTGTGCAATTTTAACATGAACCTAAGAAGTAACCAATTTCTTTATCCAAAAATTTTCAAAATAGTATATAATAACCCTCAAAATTTGTCATTTGCATATTTCGGACCATGTAAGAGAACATTTTGATATGCTTGTCTTGATTCCTTTGGAGTCATATTAGGCCCTAGAATTGATTATAATCATCTACTTTGAACCCAAACACCTATTTTAAACGATTTTAAAATTTCTTTATATAATGTCAGAAATTCGTTTTTAAGGCCTGTAGAGACTATAAATAAAGCATTAAAAGGTTTCAAACCCTCCTCTTATAACCCTATGAAATATCATGTACTTATATTTCAATTTTGAAATTTTTCGAATATAGCCTATAAGCAGTGTATCACCTTCAAAATTCGGTTATTTCGAAATATTCTAGATATGGTAAGAGAATACCTTTATATGTTTACCACGAGTCTTATATGGTCCAAGGAGTGATTGAAACTATAAATCTAACTCTAAACACCCATTTCAATTGTTTTTCAAAACTTGTATAATTTGATCCTAAACTCGTTTTTAGGACACTTGGAGACTGAAGATAAGATATTGAAAGTTTCCAAACCTCTGCTTAAGATCCTAAGAAGCATTTAGTACCTTTATTTCAGTTTTATAAACATTTCAAAAATAACTCATAATAGTGATTATTAACCATTAAGATTTTGCAATTTTAGACAATTTCAAATTTGTTGAGAGAAAACCGTGATACACTTACCATGGGTTTTGTGAAGTCATATGAGGCTATAAGAGTCAATTAAAACCATGTACTTTGACTCTAAATACCCATTTCCACCAATTTTTAAAACTCTTAAAATTGTATCGTAAACTCATTTTTTGGGGCCTTTAGAGTCCGAATATTAGGTATTGAAATGTTTCAAACCTCCTCATATAATTCAAGGAAACTTGTTGTATCTTGATTTCATTTTTGAAATTTTTTTGAAAAATTCTTTAAAATAACCTTCAAAATTCAGTTATTTTGACATAATAACCTTTAAAACTTGGTAATTTTGGACATGTTCAAACTTTGTATGAGATCACCTAGACATGCTTCCCTCATGTCTTCTAGGGTTATATTATGTCATAAGAGTGATTGAAATTATATACTTTGACTCTAAATACTATTGCATTATTTCAAATGATTTTCGAAATTCTTGGTTTCAGGCCTTTGAAGATGCAAATATAAGGGTATTTAATATTTCGAAAAATCTCCTTATATGATCATAGGATGCATTTAGTTTCTCTATTTCAATTTCAAAAAATATCTTAGAAACAATGTATAATAACCTTCAATATTTTGTCATTTTGGATAATTTCAGATCCGTTGTCGGAACATTTTCGTATGCTTACCATTGGTCTAGTAGGATTTATTAATTCATAGGGAATGATTGGAACCAACTACTTTGACGTTAAACATTCATCTCAACTGAAGTTCAAAACTCTTATTGGGTCTAAACTTGTTTTAGGGAACAGGACCTTGTGGATATATATATATATATATATATACCATCATTTTAGTTTCAAACAATTATAAAATATCCCAAGAAACATGGGAAATGAGTTATGATTGTCGAGTTAAGGCCTTGTCAAAATTTGTGGAAGACATTAGTGTAGTAGATTAGCAACTTAACCAAGGTGGTTTGTTGCCAAAAAATTTATGAGTTATTTTGACACTTTAACAGGAATTTGATGATGTCCAATGTTACTGCACATTGTTCTTCTGAAATGGTTTTTCTCATACTTCACTGGTCTCTCATTCTATCATATTGTGCATTAATATTATCATTTTGGTGTTATTTGTTATACTATGAATTCTTCTGTTCATTGAAGATAACACTACATCAACCTTTAAATTTTTTAATATTGTATGCTTGTTTGTGGTTTATCACAACTGTGACATTTCTTTCTTGATTTTGAGACGATAATGACTTTCATTGTATGCACTTTTTGCAGACTTCATAAGGCAGAAGAAAGGCAGGGTTTGGAGGTTTAGTGATTGGGGTATGCGAAGACTAGCTTACAAGATACAGAAAACAACACATGCCCACTATATTTTGATGAATTTTGAGGTAGGGGGCCAATGGATAAATGAGTTCAAGCAGATGTTAGACCAGGATGAGAGAGTGATTCGCCATCTTGTGATTAAAAGAGATAAGGCGATCACAGAAGGTTGTCCTCCCCCTCCAGAGTTCCATACATTGCGGGCTGACATGGTAGATGAGTATGAAGTAGATGACGATGATGAAGATGCTGATGGTGAGGAGTGGTATGATGAGGATGAACGGGACCTAGAAGGCTATGAAGACGATGATGTTGATAATGAAGATGTTAACAATAGAAATGCTATCAATGGAACTGATAATAAGGGCAAAGTAATACGTGAAAAAGCATTAAGATAAGTTGTCAGTGGTTATTCTTTTAGGATAGTGCTGTCACAAAGCTAAGAACTTCAAAACCCATACTGCTAGAATTGCCCAGAGCATTTTTGTTCAAGAGCGCTGGTATAAATGTGTAATGGTCTCTATGCTGGTTCGCCTGTCTTGTGAGATTGATGTATACAAGTATACATCCTTGAGGTTGAAATGCATGATGAAACTTGACATGCTTGTACTGTATTTGATTATGTAAAGTTCTGATTGTAGCTAGTCTCTTTGGACTCGCCTGTAGCACAGTATGTGTTGGTAATCTGCAATACGCCTATATTACAGTATTACCTTAAATGATACGAAGTATTCAATATGTTGAAATGATAATGTTTGATTTATCGTGAAGTACGAGTAAGAAATTTAATATGGGAGAGATCTTGCAGACATAGATAATTGCATGGTTCTCTAAGTGAACAGCCCTGGCTTTGTTCATTTCACTTTAAAAAGTAATTCCAGGGGGATTGAGTTTAAATGAGTAAGGAGATAAGGGTTATCTAGTTTACTTTATCACTAATATCACTAAATTAGTTCAAATGAATACTGAAAATGGCCAATAAGTTCCTTCTCCATCCTTCAGTTAACTATAGCAGTCAAGTCAAGAGGCTAACTGAATCAAGCGGGAACTCAAAATTATCGTAGTACAGGAAGGTTCATGATACAATCGCGAAGCTCAAGCCTTACTACAACAACAACAACAAAAGAAATTCAATTTCGTATTAGCTTGACAGGAATATTTGTGCCCAAAGCCTAGTTTTAACAGACACAAAACCAATTGTTGTGTATGATAAATAAAAAGAAAGTTCTACATGGAATTCCTGTCTTCCTTCATCAAGAGCTTATGCTTAAGCTTCTAAATCGTAGCCTATAATTTCTTTGATCTCTGCCTTTTTAAAACAATCTCCGTTGAAGCCATCATTTTTAGTTACAGTAGATTTCTGCAGTACAGTAGGGTACGCAGTTTGCATACAAAAGATAGTAGACAACCTTATCATAGAATGACAACAATTGCTGCTATTGATGTTGTTGCTGCTTTGCCACTAGCGAAACAATTTGCATTGCAGTTCCCATATTTAGAAAGGAAAATGGGGATTGCCTTTCAGGAGATGGCCTATTTAATATCCATTAAAACTCTAGCTCTATTTTGACCTTACTAAAGTCTTTTTTGTTTGGGGAACTTTCAGCTGATGGAGTTGGCCCAGTTGGGTCAGTTATATTTGTTTTTGGAGTACACAGAAAATTTGAACGGTTGAACACGCATAAGTTCAGTAGATACACTAATGATACATTATATTCCAATTTTCTTACTTATTAATTATGTATGTCCTATAATATTACGAGAGCAAAATTCAGTGGAGTTTCTTTCTAGTTCCTCCGAAGTCTGAATGGACTCGTTATTTTAATCATAAAAAAAAGGAACATGTATTCTAAAATGTTCCGATTTTACAATTATAAATTTGGAACTAAATTAGCACTTGTCTTGTTCACGAGGGATAATAACAAAGATATCACAATTTCAGTTGAATCTTAAGCTCTTTCTTCAGAATTGTGTTGCATTTGATGCAAGACAGTAGGAGCATGTTTTGTGCAGCATTTGCCCTCAACCAACTTCAGTTCATTTTTTCTGTTGTTTGAAGTCACCAGTATCGGTAATTGTTGCTAATAAAAAGTACAGTTTTCAAGGTTTGTGTGAAGTCCCACTCCCCAATCATTTAAACAGATCAGTGAACTACTCGTGAATCCTCTACCAGCTAAAATGCTACAGTCTGAGATGAAATGTAGGTGATTAAACCAACAGAAGTAACAGCACCTTTACAGTACGTTTGGGTAAGCTTAATATCCTAATCCAACTCACATTTAACTCGTGATAACTTGCCTACTCTGTAGTTATACACTTATACTATCCAAAACGTACTGTGTGATATACACTATACATGATCAATGGGTTGGCTAATGTTCTAGCAATTTTACATAATCAGTAATTTTAAAAGAATGACTTAAAATGAATGCTTGTGATTCCTTGCACGTACTTGTTCACCAGCCTTTCAGTTTCTCCTGTATACAGATCAGAAAGACTTGGCCACAGTTTTTTGAGGTTTTGTACGACTATATAGTATTTTCTAAATTATCTCTTTCAGATATGTGCTCTTTCCTGACAGACTGTTATCAATGTCTATGCAATTGAGTTGTAGACCCTCTCAAAAAATGAAGCATCTAGTAGACGTGAACTCTGCAAGCTTCTTCTCTACTTTCACATCTCTGAAATAGAGAAATCACACCTGTCGACAAACAAACATTTCATGTGAGATACAGCCCAAACAATGACAAATAAGATGATTATTTTCATCTATTATGCAGCAGAGTCTAACAAAAGAACCCCCACCCTCCCCTGAAAAGAGAAAGAGGGGGAGGAGCGTGGCCAGCAAAAGAGGGCGAGAAAGAAAAAACCAAAATAAGAGAAACTTATGGGTTAACTCCAAGGTTTGATGGAATTTACAAGGTGCCATTCTTTTACTTCGTACTCAAGGAACCCTAAGGTTTGACTTCTTAATTTTTTGACTATCATTATAAAGGCACCAAGAAACACACGAAGACCCTCTGGCCACATTTATAGTTGTTGCATTTAATTGGGTAGAGTGTACAAAATCAATTAACCACAAGAGTACAGTAGGGGAAAAGAGCAACTCAATTAAATATCTGCTAATTAAAAGAGAAATAAGAAGATTAAATGCATTGTACCTAACATCAAACCCTCAAGCTCGAATAGGGAGATGCACAGAGTTTTAAAAACAAGAAACGGAGAAAGAGGGCGCACAAAGAATTTCCTGAAGCTCAAGCCATACCCCAGTAGTTTTCCAAAGTAGAAACAGAAGTAAAGTCAAGATAGAAATATTGCTAAAGACAACAACTTTACTGGGAAACAGTGACCTGTTTCTATAAATCCAAGCAACTATTGAAGTAAGACATGGGCCATGAATATGACGCCATAATGACTTACGAGCAAATGAGCATCTAAACAATGCAAACCCATAACCGAGGAGAATCTTTATACAGAGTATGAAGCTATACTTACCATCATCTGAGGGACTTTAAGTAGCATTAGTGACAGTGTGTAGAGAACACAAGAGATGGCCAAAGCTGTAACTATGTTGTTTTTTAGCCTTCTGTCATCTCTACTTGGAATAAATGCCACTTTCAATGTGTTTGTTAATTCAAATAGCCTATATGAAACCTGCACACAGTTGGCATATATAATCAAAAGAGTTGAAAAGGCATACAAATAAAAAAAGTAAAAGAAATTAAAATGTAAATTACTTACAGCCACATATATGCTAGTAACAAGCATGAAGTTTAGCAATGGGTAATTTGGGATAAATGAAAGCAACAACTTAGGTTGTCCATCAGGCACACCAGATCTGAAAATGAACACACACTTTATAATTTATTCAAACTGACTTGAGCACTCGATAGAATGGGTTAACAGATGTGGAAAAAAAGGCAGAGACTTTCACTCAAGACCAAAAAGGTTGAGAATAAGAGACTGAATAGAGTTGCATGTAAATGATTCTAGCAAATACATTACATGTTAGCAGTATACAATGATCACAATACTATACCTTAGCCATATGTGAAACTGTGAGATGTAAGTCTCCAATGTGATCTTGCCAAGCCATCTGTGAAACCAAATTTTAACCACACAACAAATATTAAGACAACAAAGACCAACAGACATTGTCCTCATTGTATCCCGAATTGAACTATGATTAAGTAGTGTTAACTCCAGACTTACGCAAAGAGTGTTAATGAGTAGATTCGGAAGTGCTGTGTAACATTCCTCAAGCATATGTAGACACTGGAGAATGGAATACACAAAAGTATCAGATTTTTAAAATTACACTTAAAGCAAATAGCCTTTAGAAAGTCTTACATATATGTAGACACTGGAGAATGAAATACACAAAAGTATCAGATTTTAAAATTATACTTAAGAAAATAGGCTTTAGAAGAGGATAAGTGAGTCTTACGTAATTGGAATCCAGGAGGTGTAAGGATGAAACTTATTGTATGTAACCTTATCTAGCCTGTATATGTACTCATACCAGATATACCCTACCTAAAGATTGGAGTGAGAGTATGTCATCATCTCAGCATTTATCTATCAAAAATTTCTTCAAAAGAGATGACCAAGGCAAATAAGCAAAATTACCGACAAAGAGCTCATCATAACAACTGCTTTAATAGCCATTCTCTTTTTCACTTCTGTTTCTTCCAATCTCTCCATCCACCGCTCAACCTGTGATAACAATTTTTAGAACTAGAGCTATAAAGCTCAACAAGAAGGAATTCAGACAAGCCATGAAATTCACCAATGGATGATAATACGCATATATCATTCCAACTATCCATATGTAGCGATCAAGGCCCGAGCGAAAATGCCATTCATACAAGATAGGACGATCTGGTCTTGCAGGATCAACATAACCTTCAATTTTAATGCACTTGTTAGAACTAAAAAAGCCATTACGAATAAAGTTTCAAATTGAAGGTATTACAGAAAATTTACCCAGAAGGAAAGTGAATGGGCTCCAGAATAGCTCAAACACCCCAGGTATTTCCCAAATCAGTATTACAGTTAGAAAACAAGCACCCATTTTTACAGCCATGATCCATCCAATCTCATTATACTGATGCATGATCCCAAGAGCGCCATAAACCATTAGAGTGAAAAGAGTATGCATTGGGCATATGTAATACAACATATAACTGTTGTTTAGGACAATGCAGCAAAAGAACACCAAGAAATTGAGCCGCCACATCATCTGCTTGAGAAAAAACGCAAATCAAAAGCTAGTCAACAAGTTAACTATTACAGATTAATATATCCCATTCTAAGCACCTAGTACCTGAGCAAACCTAGCAAAGCTGAAATCCTTGCGGACGTAATAATAGGAGAAGTTCCCAAATCCAGTCATCCATACATATGCAGCAATGAAAACACGGATAGCATTATAGACCTCAGTAGCAGCAAAATAGTGGTACATCAGAAATAGCACCTGTCATGGAGAATTAAAAATTGTACTGATAATTGTAGAAAGAACCAAAGGGATGAGACAATATACCATAAATCATTCTCTATTGAAGATGTGCATAAAAGGTGAAAATTTCAGTTTTGGGATAAAAACTAGGTGTTGAGTCTTGAGGGTTGAACACTAAACAGGGAAAGTGTACAGAATAAATAACATAAAAGTCTAATAAGCTCATAACAAAAAAATAATAATATTACTCGTGAAAATTTTAATCATACAAAAGGGGTGTGTTCATGAAATTGTTTGATATTATCAGCTTAAACTTCAATCATTGTTATAAGAACAAACCTGCATCCAACCTTTCCATTCTTCAGTTTGATGCCTATTCAAATAAAGAATAGATCTTCCGGTCAATTGTGATCTATCTGTATGTATTGTAAACGATGTAATAGCTGCAACAATGATAAGTAGAAAGTAGAGAAACAAGAATAGATCTCGATTGTAATCCTGCATCCAGAAATAGTAACAAAGGTTAATGAAGTGGAGAAAAGACCAGGTCAAGAAACTGATCAGGGGAAGGAAAGTAAAAAAAAAAAACGAGACTAGATGCATATCAAACTACTACAGATGTCACTAGTTTATGGATGACGAATACCATAGTACAATGTCTAAAATCATCAGGATACAAATACAGGTAAGATAATGTAAAGACCTACTAAGTATCATATACTTTTGTTTGTATAATCCTATACAAATATGTCAGATGCATCCTAAAACAAGGTGAAGGGAAAGTACCTTTTTAGATTCACCTAAAAGATTTGTACGGTCACATAAGAAGAAGTAAAACAAAAATACACCAAACTCAGACCTGAAAAGAATTCAAACAAAAGAATTCAGTCTACAATGACAACCTGAACAAAGATTTTTAGGTCTGAAGATACAAATAACAGTATGAGAATTCAGATACTCACATGGCTCTCAAAGTCAATCGATTATCAAGCAAGAAAGCCTCATCCATTAAAAGAAACCTTGATATGCAAGACAGTGGTAAGTCAGTAAATTAAGAGCACAGAATTACACAAACTTCTGAATACAACTCTTTCAATGAGGAGAAAGCCACTGTCTCAAAACCTTGAGATATGATGCATGAGAGATTCATTTTGAGTTCCTGAAGGCACTGATACTGACTGTGTTCCTCCACCTTCCAGCAAAACAGCATTCTCATCTACCTCAGTTGCACCATTTCTAATTTCAGTCAAACTGATTTCTGAATTCCTCCTAAAGGGAAGATAACAGGCAGTATTTGAGCAAACTTACAGTCAGTTACCATCATGATAAACCAAAGGGTAGCATTTGACCTAGCAATTGCATCAGTAAACAAGCCCACATGATACGTACACAATACTAACTGGCAGACATGTGGCATTTACATGTAAACTTCATACAGCAGGACATATATACTCGGATAAAAACATTGTTCCCCAACAAACCAACAGCCGGTGCAATTTTTATGCTTCCAGCAAGATAAAGAATCCGGTTACAATAAGTTTCAGAAAAGTCGCAGCCTGATAGAGACTAGAGACATTTCTCTGTTTCCATAGACGTTGACCTCATGACACCAGAAGGGAACAAAAGTTATAAGACTTCACTCTCTTCTTAAAAATCAATCAGAATCAGAGTTTGACAGCAATAGAGGATCAACACAGAACTGAACAGAACTTAACTAAAGATTTTACTTGAAATAATTAGTTAATTCTTGCTGCTTGCCTGCTTCTATAAAAACTTAAATGAAACTGCCAAAACAGAACATTCTGAACTTGAAACTATTGGATTATGTATATAACAAACTACTGACATTGGATACTGTCAATAGTTTTATTTAAGGAAATATATGCAATAAATACAATATCAAGAAATTAATTTCAACCTTTGGCACCATTTGACATTTTAATATATCAAATTGTCACCTTTAACTAGTCTAAACAGTTTTATACCTTTTAGGAAAAACAAATGAGGGTAGCTACTTCTGTTTAAGAAATTGTAGATCCTTCCTGCCATTCCATTTTATGTCCACACGTATGTACATAAATTATGGTTCTACAAAAACCATGTAAAGCATATATAAGAAGAGAAACACACAACAAGAACACAGGATAGAAATCATTTGTCAATTGAATTGCTTAACTCTGTTTCATTTGTATAAGAAGGTCCAACACTTATATAGATGTACAAAAGAAAATTTAAAAAGAACAAGATTTCAAACTCACGCTCTGGAGATTGTAGTCCTTTTTCTGTAATTCAACAACTCAGAATATATGTATGCCACAAGCACTGGAATAAGTCCAAGGATAAATGCTACCTGCAAGATTTTTTTCCAAACAAGTCAATGAAGGAAATCGGGAAAACAGAAACCTAACAGACTGCCAGGGGGGAAAAAAGATTAAACTCAATCTCATGTGCCGCAAATCTTATTAATATCTGTTCCACTAAGTTAACAACATTATTGTTGAAGTCAAAAATACGTGAATACCCCCCCCCCCCCCCCCCCCCCCCCCCCCACCACCACCACCACCACCCACCCACACACCCATCCAAAATAAAAAAAAATAAAGCCAAGAAGAACAACAGGTTTTCCACATTTGCCACATTTCCTTCCATTATAACAACCATTACTATATTATAATTATACAACCACTCGAAACACATTTATAGGAACGGTTTGGCATGAGTGTGTATCATACATGTTCCATACTTACTGTAAATAACAATAAATTTTTACTAACTAGTACGTAGTAGCATAAAAAGTCCTATGATGTTTGGCGCTCTGAATAGAATCTTCACTTATGACCACAAGGTCTGATGTCTGGAGTACTTCATCAGTTTATTTTGTACACATCATATCACATTTTTTCCTTGAAATTGCCATCTACACAAGCTATGCTACACAACATATACTTCGTACAAGATGCAGAACGACTATCCTATCTTGCCCTACTTTCCGATATCTTCATCTCTGTAATTTTACAGGCTCACCATATCCCTATCTCTGTAACTTTACAAGCTCTGCATATACATTGTAGTTAGTTATTACGGAGTAGTTTATTACAATGAGACTTACATTTTGAAACAACCACTGTAACATCAACTTAATAATTTACATCATTACACTCTCTCCAGCCACCATACCACTGATTTTCCTCAACATTTCCTCGTTAAACATCAATCAGATACAGTGTCATACCATAAAGTCCATAAACTACCCAATACACATTGTTGTAAGTTTTAATTGAACTCTCGCCTGCAGCCTTACCTATATTAAGCAATATCTAATTTATGTTTTTTCAGCGAACAACATGAATCAAATACAATTTCCTAGAGAATTCGACTTCATTTTTTTAAGCGTAACTACCTATTTCTCACTGCTGTAGCCTTATACTGAACTCTCACCAAGTCAGCATACATATTATAGGTATATCTAACATAAGTTTTCTCCGCAAACAACATTAATCAGCTACGACTTCCTCTAGCACTCGACTTCAATTTTAATAAGCAAAGTCTATTAAAATACATACTGTTATGCCTTTTTACTCAACTCTCACCAGTCACCACACTTACCCTAGCTACAAGCCTACAACAATGATTTCACTCAACATTTTGTCGTGAACATCAATCGAGCACAATTTCCTCGTAAAATCGAATCTAACCTCAGCAGCATCACACAATTCACACAAACACAATCCGATGAAATCGAAGAACATCACGCTGAACAGCAATGACTAGACTAACTGCATATCCTGACAACGAAAACTCAAATTGCAAACTAAAAGTACAACAAGATCGAAATCTCTACAATTACTACTCGCAATAACACTGCATATAATCGCATTGCAACGATCAAATCAAAGAAAGCATAAAAACTTCAATCAAGCATGAAATCAAACTAAAAATAAAAGAAAAATTTATCAAGAATCGAAATCGAGTATACCTGGGCAGGCGAAGCAGGACCGCGCGTCACCATTGTAGCAATTTTTCAGCGGCGGAAATGCAGTAGCATTCAGTGAAATGAAGGAGAGTAAAATGAATGAGAGGATCCGACGAGAATTGGAGAGAGAAAACACAAGAAATAAGAGTCGGCGGGTGAGCAGAAGAATCGGCGGGAGATGGATACAGTGGTCAGTGGTCAGTGGTGTGGTGAAGCAGAGTGAGCCCAGTTGGCACTTAGATCACTTGTTGAGTTTCTCTTCCCCTAACACTATTGCTCTTCTCAACGTAAACAATTATTTACTTTCTTTAAAGTTTAAACCAATCTACGGATAAAGTCGCGAATAAATTTACAGGGTTTTTGTCGGAGTATGTTCAATTGCTCATGCCTAGACTTGTTTAAACGAGAGATTCCTCTTGAATAGCTTTGACAGCCCTTTTACAAACGAGTCTAATTAATAATAGGTTTAATGGATCAGTTTTTTAAAGGGTTATTTTTTATTTGATCTTTGATGAATCAAGTCGAGTCCATAATAAACCAATAGTTATCAAAACTTTTAAACACTAACAGGTAATTAATTATTTTTATTTACTTGTCAATGATCCACTATTAAAAATTGGAAGTAATACATATAAATTATCACACTTTATAGATAAAAACATACTCTCTTTAGACAGTCTGGCCCCATTCGGCCCGTTATGTATCTCCTTTAACCCGACCCGACCCATTTTGGATCTTCTTTGACCCGACCCGTTTTTCTTGTGACCTATCCCGATCCTTACCCTATCCAATGCAGAGGTCTACTCATGTCTATAATACCAAAAGATATTGTGAGATCATTATAATTTATAAACGCCTAAATCATGAAATTGAAATGGGAGAGGAATGCTAAACGCAAGGGGAATTGATTATCATAGAGTAAGTGGGCAGTTGTAATTTTGGAATTTGAACTTGTTGGATCAAAACGGAATTTGAGTTTAGTGTAACACGTTAGTCATTTTTTATAGTTGCAAATAAGTCAAATTAAATGACTTGTTTAATAATTAAGTTTGATTGGCTTCAAAAACATAAAGCATTGTTGATCAATTAATCATTAATTAGGACTAGTTAAAGAATAAATAAGTAGATCCAACACACACAAAATTGGTTTATTAATTAGTCAATAATAAGTAAGATGGAAGGAGGGAGTAGTATTAAAAACTTGGAAAAGGCATTCTCTAGGAAGGTGCGACAGTCTTTAGAATGTGGGATACATTATAAACGTGCACCCCACGAGATGAGGGCATAGCACATAGTAGATAATTGGAAACCACAAATGCACCGACGCATTGTACTACGATTGTGTAACAGTCCTAACACACAATTAACGCATTGATTAATACACTGCCCACTTAGTCACTTAGCCACTTAACCACTACTTTCGTACTTAATTCTTTGTAACTAACAAGTAGTCATTATTTTGCTGTTAATGTTTGGTGTTTTAGTCTGGTTTAGTATTCTTAGAGTTGCAGGTCCTTTTTTATGTTTATGCGATTAGTTCTAATGAGGTGATGTTGTAAAAAATACAATAAAATGACAAGAATAATGTCATAAGGAAGGTTGAGTATCGAATTATGTCGCTCTTTTTAAAACATTTACGATACTGCCTATTTTGAGTACACGTTGATCATACAAATCGGATGTTCCCAGGATAAAACAGCCTTTCAAAAATAATACTGGTGAGTCTACACAAAACCACTAGGCAATGAAACACCCAAAACAGGGAAAATGCTCATTCTTTTTAGAATTGATGAAAAAAATGATTTTTCTTATTGATTATAACTCTTGAAAAAAGTACGGTTTTTAAAGAGAAGATATAATTGTTTTAATCAAAACGATAACCATTAAAAATTTAGCGTTGGATAGGATTTGGTATCTAAGTTAAAACGACATTAACACTGTAACTATAGCAGACCGAAATCAACATTTGAAGCAAACCAAAGCTAAGCCTTGTGAAAAAATAAAGTTTGCGGCCATCCAAAAATAATAATAATAATAATAATAATAATAATAATAATACATTGCCCAAAAGTCTTGACCCGACCCAACCTGACAACACACGTACACACGACATGTGTTGGTTGGATTTATAGAGTCTTGGGTCACATCCATGTAAGTCAACATATCTTTTTATTAAGTGATCCAAACACTCTTTATCACCAATATATGACAAGTTAAAATTCATAAATAAGAATAAAGTTCCAACAGTGATGTAGATACCGTGGTTAAATAGTTGTAACCCTTGGACCTGGATTTATTTGATTGTTTCAAAGTGATGATTACTTGCATCAACTACTCCCTGCTTATTTCAGATTACTTCTTTTTGGTGTCATTCCCTTCTTATACTCTTATTAGCACTGAGATGTATTTGTTCATTTCTGGTTTAGCTGGACTTTGTGACCTACTGCTTATAAGAATGTTGTAAAGCTCAATGATGAATGATCGATCATTATCAAGAACATGCGCTCGAAAATTGTGATTCCCATTAGTGTAAACCCGCCGACTTTTGATTCATAACCTTTATTTTTGCCAAAATATTGTGATTAAACAGAGTGGGCCGTCTTCTCTAGTTGAGTACTTCAGTAAATCCTCCATCGTAAATTCTCAACTCCCCTAGGCCCTTCCCAAAATATTTTTGTGATGGGCGGGTCACTTGGGGGCACCCACCACACTATTGTATTGTGCTAGCTTGGGTAAGATTCCGTAACAATAATGCGACTTTCCAGCAGCTGAGGGGTTATTCACCCACATTGTCGCCGGGCCCAACAGCCGAGTCACTCAGCCAGTTGGCCCAACAATCTGAGGGTCACATTTTGCAACACTTTCTCCGGATTATCTGGAAAAATAAAAATGAATGAAAAACACATCAGTACACAATACAAAAATGAATTATAACATTAACATTTCCTTCAAGTTATTAATAATTGATTTTCAACTTTTCATACAAGCATCCGAAAACAAACAAAAGGTATCACAAAAATGAGTGAAAATATATATAAAAAAAAAAAAAAAAGATCTCATCGCAATCCGGGACCACTTCGATAAAACGTTATCTACAAAAAATAATTCTGCTAGAAAGACATCCATCCAAGAAAAAGTAGTGCCCAACCACAAGATCAGTACACGTGCATCTCAGCATCTATGTTTCACCAAAGTAATCACTAAAATTTATTGCTTCAAAGCTATAATCATTTTTATACAGAAGTTAATAGGAAAAGTATCTAAAACTTGGGTCATATCCACCAGCGTAAGGGTCAGAATAATTATCATCTGTATGACTGTATTGTAATTTGGATCTTACTCTTTTAAAGATTAGTAAATATATTTGGGGCATCTGACCAAATGGCCGTGAAAAATATGGTCTATACGGATAGCAAGGTCCAGGCCCAATAATATTCGTGAGTGGGCTACACCAGAACAATGGATTATATGGAGTCATCAAACCATCAAAATCAATAATTTTGGGTCTATAAAGTAATCAGAGTAACGAGTACTGCCTTCAAACAATCAAGGTCGATAATGAGTCGTCCTCAATCTTGGGTACATATGGTGTAATGGGTTATATTCAAACAATTAAGGTCGAAAATGGGTTGTCCACAATCTTGGATCTATATGGTGTAATGGGTTAAATACGGTTTGGGTTGTCATCAATCTCATCAGGCCATGCTTTGCCACAAGCCACAAGCCACAAGCCACAAGCCACAAGCCACAAGCCACAAATTTTGGATCAACTTAATGGCCACATATTCTGCCTAATATACCAATGGTGACTGCTGTCACAAACAACCACCAGACCCCACCCCTACCACCAAAGCACAGCAAATAAAACCAGAAAACAAGCAAGTAAAATGTTGCAGCCACCATTGATGGCAGCGCTATATTATGGAACAACGCAGATGATATACTAAAGTTGTAAATAGAAACAGAGCACTGGGATATTGGAACCTCAACAGAAATGTAAAAGCCTAACATATAACTCAACTCTAAAAGAACCTACACTACTGAAACTTGACAGAGTTCATGACAACATGAATCAGATCTGCAGCTGAGAACAGATCAAACAGCCATAATAACATGCACTTTTTTCCTGTTATTAAAGTCTGCACCATAAGAAACTAACAGAGATAAGGACACCATGATGATCATAATACAAGGACGACAGAGAGAATATAAAGAGAGGGATTAACTTACATGCCGATGGATCCTCCATCGGCATTCTTCCAAAGAGTAACACCACTACCGCTTGGATGGTCTTTCATCATCATCTCCATCGTCGTCATCACCCGAGTCATCATCTTCACCAGACCTTTTACGCTTCAGTGGGGCCTCAACTTTCCCATCATCCTCCTCATCTTCATCATCGTCCTCGTCATCTTCATCAGTATCTTCATCCTCGCCATTCTCTTCAGGTTCAAAATCAGAGGCATCCACCTCATCTTCAGCAGGAGCAACAGGGCGGACAAGATACTCAGTGTCAGGCTCCTGTACAATCAGATTCAAGGGCCGGAACGTTATGATTCACAAGATGATTAGTGGATCGTGAAAGTCACTCCCAGCAATTTCATAAAAGCTTGCTTTTTAAACGAAGGAGGCAGATATAAGCTCAAAACACAATAAAAAAAAAAAAAAGGCACCGAAGGAAGGACTAAACCCTTATAGGGAAACACGTGTTCTTAAAAAGCTATCAAACTTCCCGACAAGATGTTGACCGATAGCATTAACAAAAATAACACCAGAGAAGCTGAACCATCAATCAGAGCAAACAACATAGCAAAGTAGTACACTGATCAATGGAAATGTTCGGAAAACTTAAAGTCTTCAGCATCAACAATTTCAGACAAACAAACATATCCATGCCCCTCCCCCAAAAAAGACATAAAATTTTATTTGCCATGATTTGAGAAATTAATAGTGACAATCGAGCAATTATTTGATAAATACAAAGGTGCCATGAAAATTTTCAAGTACTGGATCCTATATATAAAAGTAGTCAGCTTCATTTCTCCATCAAAAAATTCCAGAAAAGAGAACTTTACATCAAATAAACTTCTTCCCTCAAAAATCTAAGTATCAAAACAGGATGTGATTGTAGACAAAAAAACAACTAAAAACCTTCAAGTTTCAGATCTACAAGGGAATGATAAAAATACACTCATCACAATATTTAGCATAATTCTTCCAAAAATTAAAACCAGGATTTCACTAACAGGCAGTAAAAGAACAGTTTTGACCACTAACATCTTCCGAAATTACAAAAAAAGCCCTTTAAACAACAGGAAATCGTCAAATTTACATAGATCTACGCTACATCGCAACAGATCTCTAATAATTAATAAGCGCCAGCCCACCACGAGCTCCAACCACACAAAACCACAACTTAGATATACTACACCTTACCGTACATGAAAAAAACGACATGAACTGCAGAAGCTTCTCGAACAACAACAAACACAGGTTATTCCTACGCATAATAATCACTCGATCGAACTAAAAACGCAGTAAATCTACAGATCTGAAAATTTTAACATAATAATGGCAAAAATTAATCGAAAAATCAAATATAATTAACATTTGTAAACAAATAAACCAGAAAGTTTATACAAAAAACACAGCTATGTAACAGATCTGGAATATACAACAACAAATTGGCAGGAATTGACATAAACATCAACAAAACTATCAAGAATTTTTTAATGAAGCCAGAAAATCAAGTGAAAAACACAGCAAATAAACCGATTATTCATCAAAAAAACCGCAGAAAATAACATTAAAATCAACCAACGATCACTAATTAGAAAATAAACCTCATCGTCGCCTTCATCATCGTCGTCGTCATCATCGTCGTCAGCATCATCATCTTCATTATCGACAGACTGAACCGCGGGATCATCAGAAGACTGAAGACCTTCCTGCACAGCGTTCTCATCACCATCATCATCGTCGGTATCGTCATCCTCATCCTCATCATCGCCTCTGTCATCATCGTCGTCGTCATCATTGTCCTCAGCGTCTTCAACTTCCTCACCATCAACCACCTCTTCTACTTTCTCAAACTCCTCTTTTTTTCCGTTAATGGCGGCGGCAACATCCTTCTTTGCGGCCTCAATTTCTCTCTCCTCCTCCAGCAGCATCTTCAAGCTAGCCGAATAACAGAGAATTTTCCGGGATTTTTGATTAATTTTTGGGGAAAGTATGGGAGTGGTGGGAGAGAGATAGAGACAGGGGGGAGAAACAGGGGAGCTAAGTTCGAACCAGTAGCAACCCTTGGGTTCGCGTGATCTTGGCCGTTGGAATAAGGGGAGGTTTGGGATTGGTGACGTGAAGATGATCGGATGGCTGTGGGTTAGTGATGGAAGATCCTTTGTGTTTTCTAAAGCTCACGTGTGATGCGCGTGTGTGGAAGTCTAGGGCTGGGGGCTTTTTGGATATTTTTGGGATGGGAGATAATGTTCTTACCGTCTAA
Organism: Dysphania ambrosioides; assembly: GCA_026401315.1. Lineage (NCBI taxonomy): Eukaryota > Viridiplantae > Streptophyta > Magnoliopsida > Caryophyllales > Amaranthaceae > Dysphania > Dysphania ambrosioides. The sequence continues at coordinate 30,051,114 of CM048663.1, read as the reverse complement.
CGTGGTTATGCTACCTCGAATATTCTGTTAAAAATCCTCAATATATCAGAACGGCTAATCAACTGTGTTAAGTATCTGCGTAGTGAGTAAGCCATTCTTGTTTTTGGGCTTATGAAGTTGTGGGGCGTAGGGGTGGCAAGTTGCGTCGGATTCGCGTTTCAGGTCAGCTATCTATCAATTCAAATCTGATTCATTTAAGTTTTTCGGGTTGAAAATACAACCTAAACCTAACCTATTTAATTTCGAGTCGAATTTGTATCTTCTCATTTAAGTTTTCGTGTCGAAAATTTCAACTCTAACCCACTATTTTCAAGTCGGGACAATTTTTTCCAAACCGTTAGGGGTGTTGTTTAGTTGGGGCTCCTGTTAAGCAATGTTTGAGCTACTTGACCAGGAAAAAAAAATGATGTGGGTAGGGGTCGTCAAAAAGACAAAAACCGAATATGAGTACCAAAATGATACAAGAAAAAATTACATTTGAAGTCGTATGGACTCTCAAACCCCCCCAGGTAAATCTATGTGACTCAACCGATTAGACCCACCTAGTTAGAATGATGACACGATATAACGTCTCTAGAATATTTAATGGGTTGGGTTCATATCAGTAGGAGCAGCAGCATGTCCAACCGTCACTTGAGTCCATCCACTTAACTCGTAAACTTATAATCCAAACGGCATTCATCCTCATTTGCGAGTGATGGGGGGATTGCGTACTCGTATAGAAATGCCACCCAAGCTACATCTCCAAACTTATGTTTTATGATTCTACCAAGTTCGATATTGCTCAGGATATGTAAAGTAATAAAAGTTAGGTGATGAAATTTTAATCTTCATCATGAGCATGAGCATGAGCATAAAACTTCACATTTTTTTTTTTTTTATTTCTCTATAGTTATGCCATTGCACGTTTGAGTCTTTGAGATGGAAAGGTATCCGTTAGTAACTTAGTACACTTGTCATCCCAATGCTTAATGTACACAACATCAATGCAAGAGATTGACATATAAAACACGTTAAATGGATACACATCAACAATTAAAATGAGATGGTGAATACTATATACATCCATCACACCTCAACAATTAAGTGTTACCATGGAGAAATTCACTTTTATCTCAGCCTTATATTTGAATATATGAAATACCATAAAAAAAAAAAAAAAAATAGAGTGATTAAACATGTGACATACCTAAAGAGTTTGTATAAAATAAGACTTAAAGTTTTAGCTCAAATTCGAGTTTAGGTCAAAATTTATTTGAAAAGTGATCGACATTGTAATGTTGTTTTTAAAGTAATTATCAAATTAGAGTTAATTATAGTTATTAACTTAATTAAGTCTATGTATGCAACTATACCACATATTACACATGGGCTTATGGTTGAAATGGTCATATACGGGCTTAAGGATGAAATTATCTTGAAACCTAAAATATCCCTAAAAGACCCATGTATGGCTGTATTACATCATAGTCCAAAAAATAATCAACCATCCTAAAACTAACACAATGCTAAACACTCCAATAAATACCAAATCATATTCACAAGCTTGCACTACAAGATATATATCTAATTCTTTTTATGGTTTTCATTATTTCATACTTTGATGCCTAAGCAACCAAACATGAAAATATCAATAATAAAAATGGGTCCACATAATAAAATCCAACAATAAACTTCACATATTCACAAAATCTCCCCCTTCACTAGACCCTTCTTCCTCCACCCCATCACCATTAAACAAAAAAATTCCACCCTTTTCTCACAATAAGAATCGTTCCACCTTGATTTCATAGTCCTTTTTAATCAAAACTCAATATTCGACCTCGAAAGCTGGGATCGATGGGGAGGATATGGACGGCGGCAAGAGCGTCTCTGTACAGGTGGTCGGAGATGGGAATTGAAGGAGCATCATCGTCAACCTCGGGCGTGTTTCGGTGGCCAGAGTTTAGTTTAACGGAGTACACGACGGAGAGATTGCAGTGGCTGAATATATGGGTGGCGGATAACGTGGTTTGGACATTGGTGACTATGATTGAATCTCTAGCTCTTTTTTCACTTGTGTGTTTCTTTTATACATTTTGTGGTTGTAGTCTTTAACGGAGCAATATGTATACTCCGCATTGTAGAACTGTTATAGTAGGTTGTTTTGGAAGAGTATGTGTACCTAAAATAATAGGCTCAAGTGTTTTGGTGGCTGTTGTTGTTGTTGTTTTTTATGTAACAAAAGTAGTAGTCCTTTACATGATCATGGCATGGACTTGTTCTTCTTCTTCTTCTTCCACCCTAGAAGGATCTTGCACTTAGTCGTAGAGTTTGTCAACCAAATAGCCATTCCATTGTGAATTGGCCAGTCGATCAAACACCAAGGCATTTTTCGATAGAGCCCCTGTAATGATGTCAAGACAGCCTACAGCCTTGAGGCATCCTAATCAAATGTGTCTTTTCCGGAGCTTTTTGTCAAGCTAGGATTGAATCGATCTTCATGTAATTCACATGAAAAGATTATAGCATACGTTCTTTGGTTCTCTTTTCTTCTAATTTTGAGTTTGCAATTAGTTTATTCTAGATTCTCTTATTCCTCCGTAATAAATAGAGCTACACTCCCATCATTTTATCAATGAAGTCTTATATTATTGGAAATGATTTCAAAATACAGTTTACATATATGCCAAATCGACAGCTCTCCAAGAATACAAGTATTATTGTGGTGAGAGTGATGTGGGCATGTGGATTGTGGAGGAAGAAGAATTTGTCAACTATATTTGCATATATGTCAGCTCAAATTCAACTGATTGTTGTCATATAAAAAGAGTTGAAGTTATGGTTGGAGTCTTGGAGACTTGAGTGGTTGAGTTTTAAACACTGCAGAAACATCTAGGAAAGGAAAATCGCAAGGAGACAACAGACAAGTAGTAACAAAACGTCACTGTAGTAATTAAGTATGAAGTAAATAAAGTAATCAAGTATTTTAATTTGTTCACACTATAAAAAAAAAAAAGAGAGAGAGTATATTTGTTCATTATGATTAGGGAGAGAAATAAATAAATTGTATACACACTTTATAAGGGATTAATCCTTGTGTTATTAAATGTTATTAAATTTCTTTTATTGATTCGCTGTGTTATTTTAATGTGAATTGCTATAGCGTGTGAAGTCATACGGGAATATATAATAAAATAGATTAGTAAATTAAAAAAAAATGCAACTTTCCACAATATGAGGATGTATGGAGTAAGTTGAATAATATGTTTTTATATTAATTAGGTAAAATATACATTAATACAAACTATTATATGTTAAACTATTAGGGTCATTTCCACCCCTTATACACCCAAATCTATCGGTTTGAGCTTTACTATCTCCTACAAATCAACTTAAACTCAAAACTTATAAAAGTATGACGAAAACTATTACTATTCGTATTTGTCCTCGAATGCCGGAAACAATTTGCAAACAATAAACATTGTATCGAGCCCATGAAATACTTCAGAATCTAGAATATGAAGGCTTAGAACTTCACAAACGGGTTGTAGATACCTTGTGAGTAACGTGAATTGCTCACAACCTACAAGAGTTACTACAAGAGTTACTATAAGTAACTCAATACCCTCTGTAGAACGAAAGAAACACAAGCTTATTAACGTACTATGAACTCCCATATTTTCATTCTCAGAGCAGTGTTCGGATATGGATTTTTAGAGTAATGAGAACAAAACTCATTGCAAACCTAAAATAAAAATTAATAAGCCTTTATATTGGGAGGTTTATTGATTTTTAATCAATTTAGTGACCATATTTTCTCCTTGATTTACAAGTTTTTCAGGATTTTATGATATTTTAAGAAATGAGTGCTAGAAGGTTTTGAATACCCCTCAAAAAGAGCAATAAAATAGAAACAATGCCATTAAATTTGCCATTAAGAGATGAAGACCCTTAAAACATAAGCCATTCCTCAATCCTCATTGATGTACCCATGAGTAACAACTCCTATGCTCTTTTTGTGTGTGTGTGTGTTTGTCGTTTGTCTGTAGCCATATGTGTATAGTCGTGGTCGTTCTTCATCATCCAAATTTCATTACTGCTGCAAATGTTTAAGCAGTAAGGTGAATAGGTGAAGAAGGCCTTAGAAAGTAGATGATGGTAAGAGAATCTTCTAACCCTGCGCGCAGAGCCATTTCTCAGTCATGTAACCATGAGTACTATGTTTGTTAGTTTGGCATGTCTTCAATAGCTCATTTACATGAGCCCCTATTATCATCTTGAAGTGGAGCTGCTCATCCTTTGTAAGCCTATCCATTCCATTCACTTAAGTGCACAAAGCCACTCACACGCACCACACCAATGCCTACTCTTGTCAAAGAGTAATTGAACCCTGCACCCGGGTGCACAGTGAGCATCGTGCACCCGATACAAAATGCACATACATTACACATAAAACACAAGCAAATTGACACGTCAGCAATGAACATTCGGGTGTAAGGCAATGAACATTGACAGTTTCAAAAATTTCCCCTCACTAAGTGCAATGATTACGATTGGATTTTCTACGCAACATGACTATTTCGATTTCCCATGCAACACGTTCCCAATTCTCAATAATAATTTTTTTTGCCTTTAAAGTGTATGTTCAGTGCCTTTAAACATGATGTTCATTGCATGTGAACGTAAATTCCATTGTCTTTAAACATGATGTTCATTGCCTTTGAACGTAATGTTTATTGTCTTTGAACGTAATGTTCATTGCCCATGAATGTAATGTTCATTTTAATAAATATGCTTATAGTGCGTCTACATTCCCAATGCAAGAAGTTTAGATTTAAAAATAATATTACAAAGTTATCTAAGCGTTTCTTTTCCCAATGCACAAATTACGAAATATTAAACATGACTATTTCGATATCTCATGCATCACATTCCCCAGTACTCATTAATAAAAAATTTTGCCTTTAAAGTGTATGTTTAGTGCCTTTAAACGTAATGTTCATTACCTTTGAACATGATGTTCATTGCATTTGAACGTAAATTTTATTTCCTTTGAACGTGATTTTCATTGCTTTTAAACGTAATGTTCATTGCCTTTGAACGTAATGTTAAATATTTATTTTAATAAATAAGTATCTAGCTTGATATAACATGTTCATTGTTATAATATACGATGTTCACTGAAGTAATATATGATGTTCAGTAGTATAATATATAATGTTCATTTCCATAGTTTGTGTACAGTACGCGACCTATTCCCAATGCAAAAAGAATCGGTACAATATTAAATAAAAATTATAGAATCTCAATGCATCATAATTACAAATTAATGTTCCATCTCAATACATTCTTTTTGAACTGATTGTTAACATCTCGTTTTGTCCACTCAAGTTATATAATATGTTAATTGTAGTAATATTAAATGTTCATTGTCTATATACATCATATTCATTGTCAAAAAAATTTCTTCACGAATGTTCCAGCTTCATTTTCATAATACTAATGTTCATTCTTATAACACTTAATATCCAGTAGCTTAATCTTGGATGTTCATTACTTAAATACAGTTCATTTCCAATATATATGAACATAACGTCTACTATTTCCAATGCAAAAGGTTTATATCTATTTTGATATAAAATGTTCATTGTTATCATATATGATGTTCAGTGTAATAATATACGATGTTCATTGGTATAATATACAAAGTTCGTTATCATTGTTTCTGTACAATACATGGCTATTCCCAATGCAAAAAATCAGTTTTTTAAAAAATCTTAGGACCTGTACTACTCACACTCTGCAAATACTTATGCCTTTTTCAATTACGAAGTTACTTGCATGAGGAATAATGAACATCACATATCCCTATGTTCATTGTCTGCTAAAAGAATGTTCATTCATTTTCATTTTCTATGACATCGCTGCGTTTTATATTCAATGTTTGTGCATTTTGGCCAAGTACACGATACTCACTGTGTATCCGGGTCCATAGTCTTATTTACGCTTGTCAAAGGGATCTAATATATGGGTTCCTTGCAGTAGGAGGAGATCCACATTGACACCAACCCCACAGAATATGAATATACTGACATTGGAAATGTAGAGTCAGAGTAAGTGTAGTAGAAAGTAGTATTCTACAGGGGCGTGAATATTGATCGATGTATGAATGTCAATTTAGCTTCAGTTGAGATGGGTATCAGACTCAGCAACGTCTTCCAAGGAAGGCCAAGATTGACAGTTCTAAAGGTTCGTAGGGAATGAAAGCATGCTGGAGAATTCCCGAATATGAACAGCATATATATTATATATAATGCCTGTAAAAAATTGTCTTCTTCCCTTGATGAAGTTAACTCTATCAAATTTGTAGTTGGAAAATAAATAAGGATTATCATGTCACTATATTCAGTATGTTTCACATATTTCTATTGTATATAATCCTTAAATGTAAATCGATGATTGACTTCTACAAATAAGGGCCTGATATATGGATTCGTAAAAACAACCTTGCAAACTTGGTAACTTTAGCTCCCCAAATCTTTTCAAAAAAATAAACAAATAAAATAACAATCTATAAATTGATTTATCAATGTAATGTGGCTTGTATATGTCAATAATAATTATGCAAATAAGAAAACACTAGAAAACATATAATCTTCAGAATTTTATGATTCCTACTTAGAGAAAATGCAAGAGGGAATCTATAGCTCTATAAGTAGCTCCACGTAGAAAAACAAACTAATCCGTCTTATTTTACTTGCTACACTTTTCTTTCTTAAATGTCTTAAAATATTTATTTTATTTTCATTTATGGAAAAATGACTCACTATTAGCATGCCAATTATACCTCTAATAACTTATTTAATTTTTCTCTCCTTTAAAATCAAACTCCTCACATGTATTTAAAAAATTATTGGAGCAATTATATTGCATAAAATTCGTGCAATTAAGCTATGAAACGATTATAATGAGATGGAGATAAAATCATTTTTTATTTATCATAATTATTATTAAAAAATTAAACTAACATGCCATATTTACCATTAAAGAAAACTAACATGTCACACTTCATATGTACAAAAACTACAAAATATATATTTTAATTTAACTTTTATAATTATCATATTTACAATCTTAATACTATTAGATTTGTGTAGAAAAATACTTCAAAATCATTAACATATATTTATGATATTTTCTCTGCTTTATTTTTAATTGCACCATTTGGTTAGGACCCCGATTATTTAAAAGTAGGTAAAATATTTTCCCATTGAGATTATAAATAAAAGAGAGAGAAAAGGGGGCAACACGTCAACGAGGACAAATCTAATAAGTGAGCAAGAGCAAAAAGGGGTACGGTGTGTGGACACAATGGAAAAGGTGCTAAAAAGGAAACAGTGCAAGTAAAAGACAAATGTGCAATTAAAAAAAGGGTGGAAGTATGATCCAATAAAATTCCAAAAATTCCTACTTTAGTGTGAAACATTATGTATAATAAAGACTCACTATGGTCATCAATATTTCGAACATATATGTTAACTAATATCGTATGATTTCGCGCATTTTACTTCTAATGTCATTTTTGTGGGTTGTTTATTGTTTTCGTATGATATTCATATGTTTTAGGCATTTATGGAAATACAAGATAATCTTGGAACAAGGATGAGGATTCAATGGACATATCATCATCTCATAGCACTTTGGATCAAGAATGAAGCAAAAATGATTATGAAAGTTTTAAATTTTGACTATATCTTATGATATAAAAATGATATTGATGTGTTTTCAATTCGTTGAAATTATACTTAAATAATATTTTAATATTATATGACATTCTTCAAATCGAGACTAAATCTCAAGTTATTTTCATAATTTAATTTCAATATCTGCTATCATAATATTTATAATTCATTTGAGTTTTTTTTTATTTGTATATCTTTTATATTTATATATATGACATAACAGTAGTTATATCTAAAATTTCAATATTATTACGCACGTCCTTTTTGAAATGACTAGTAAGCAACCTCTGACACTATTATATTATCCTGCATCTTGTATGGATGATAATGTATCCGGATATCATGTCAATAATCCAATCCCACCCGAAGTGCATGCCGTGGCTCCGATATATGGAAACCCAAGACTGCACTATATGCATGTAATGACATCATCAGAGTGAGAATGAACCACTCTTTTTGGAAGGATACAAAATATCCAAGGTGATCGAGAAAACTGGACACAAAAATTATCAAATTTCAGAGTAATTGGTCCGTGAATATTTTGCCACATCGCTTCTGTTAAGACAATATAGATTGAATCCCAATTATATCAACATATTTTAACCATTGGAGATGAATCGTAGTGACGGGAAGCGGGTGAGGTAGCATTGTATTTGAACATAATGTATATAATATGTACACAAGAACCTTCCAACAAGAGAGTTCTCAAGTATGAAATGGGGTAGTAATAGAGGACCTGAAAAGATCCATGTCAATCAAAGTTGATATATATGAGTAGTGCTTATTTTCAAAACTTTTATGTCAATCACTAATATTGGTTTTGATGTGGAGATAGCGGCTTTGGATTAAAACTCTAGATGAGTTATATTTGCGTTACAAGTTAGAACCGTGCATGGAATGTCTGGAAGAACTTTGTTTTGCAATCAACAGATTTCTTTTCGAGGCTTTCAGGCTCTGTTCTCAATCTTACTTCTATGTACGTTTCAACAGGCGCATGCCCATCAAGGAAATTGTTTGAGTATCTTGTATCTTATATGGATGTGTCGTCTTGGGTTCAGAACAAGTATCCTTGTATCATATCACTCCAATCTTATTGCCATCATGAGTGGATGCTCCACTTGATGTTGTGGCTCCAAGGTAACAACAAAAGTGGGCAACAAAAATAAAATAATTTTAGATGTTTGATTGTCGACAGATTCGAGGAACGTAACAGACTTCAGCTTCTGAATTTTACAACAGGTTTAATATTTTGAAGCACTTTGAAAGGGGAGTATGAAAGAACACTCCACACAGATGTATGCGTCCTTACAGAGCCAGTGAAATAATCCTCCTGGGCATCTTATCTATTGTCCATCTTCTGCATTTTATGATGGAACTTCCTCTGACTCTGAACTGTTTCGAATGCATGACTTCACAAAACTGTACAATGGTGCATTGGAGAATTGATTTCAAATCAAAAGAGCATTAAAGCAAAAAATGTATGTTAGCCATCAGTCAAATTTTCCTGTGAATCCGTTGTGCATTAGCTGGAAGGAAGAGTTAGGGTTGCTCAAGGTTTCCAATCAAAAGTTTTGTCTTTCATGGAACCTACAACAAGGACAGCCTATTAACAGTTTAAACACAATTTGTACTTGCTCCTAGTAAGTTCCACCAGAGTTTCACTTAGGCTCCGTTGTTTGGTTGCATGGAAAACGATTTTACATTTAAACACTTTTCATTGTTTGGTTGAACTGAAAATCAATTACTCCTATTAACTTTTCTAATTGTATTCTTTTGTCATTTTTTTAACTTTTTCTATTATATTTTCTAGTTGTTTGTCATTAGCTAAATTTGTTATGGTATAATAAATATTCTTTTTATAAAATGTACAATATATTTATTTAATCTATTAATAGCATATTGCATTATACAGAATATTGCCATAAAATCAGAGAACCTTAAAAAATTTGGTTACATTATAAAAATACCTTAAGCTAACTATAAATGAGTATTCGCAATTGAATAGGTAAACCAATCAACTCGTTGTAATGTAATAGTTTGTACTTTTTTTATTTAAAATTTTAATAGAAAGAAAATTTCTATTCTAATTTCAAATAAACTATTGATTGTCCGCAACTTTCATGATTCAATCGAATTAGGGGGAAATTTAGGGTTTTTTTCCGACTAAAATGGATAAAATTAGTTCAAACTCATGATATAGTTTGATAATTTAATAATCAAAACATGAGATTCGAAGAATACATACTAAATTGATGATATTCGAAGAAGATGATAAGAAATTATGGATTTTCCCCCAATTTTAAAGAGAGAATGTGTGGAGTAGAGAGAGGGGGTACCTAGAAGATGAGAAATGAAAAATGTGTGAATAGAACAGGGCACGGGTTGGGCCAAGTAGACAAGCTTTTGGTACAGTATGACACAAGCAAGGTTGTGGCTCAGCATGACACGCTGTCCGTGTAGTAGACCGCAGGCCAGACCGCGGACAGGAAAAAAAATTAGCACAACATAGCGCGATATGACTACGATTAGGCACGATACGGAAAGAGGCTAGACACGAGCTGACACGATCCATGACGGGCACGCCACGACCCGTGCCCACCTCTATGCATGAGTTGGTAATGCGTAAGTTGTTTGTTAGTTGGTAATTTTTTTGAAGTGAATGGATGTAAAATTGTTTTACTCCCAATTTAGAGGAAAATATTTTCAATAAGGTGTAAAATGAATTTATATTCCAAGTTTTACATCCTATATTTTACTCTAAACTAAACAATGTAAAATGAAAAAACAGTTTTCAGGAAAAATATTTTACACCCTATTAAACGGAGCATTAGTTTAGTATTTGACATGCCCACGCTATGGCCTTGTCCAGTTCGATATTTTTGGCATTTAGACCTACAGCAGGTAAATGGCATTTATTTTGTGGCTGGAACTCTTCTTATTAACGAAAACAAGAAAAAGCAACACGCTAAGCACCCTTTCTAGCTATAGTAGCCAAATGATGTGCTTGTTTCATTCTACATACTTTAAAGCAAGTGAAAAAAAAAAAGAACTCTGTTTTGAAGAAACTATACAACACTGCCGTATATAGAATTGAGATGTACGTTAATTGCACGACGGCCAGTTAATATTCGATGTTGAGAGATTTATTTTATCTCGTCCATTGATTTATGCCGATGCCCAATTGCAATGCGGAGACATTTTGGCATAGTAAACTTGGATGGCTTGCTTGGGCTGACTGAGAGCCAGAGACTCTGGAGATTCGCCAGGAGGGAACAATAAAAGAGGCGAGGTGATTAGTGTTACAGGGCCCTTTCCTCAACTAGCTGGTCGAATGGAAACACATGCTCTCCCAACAAATCAACCATTTTAGATTTTCGAGTCATACCCTTGTCATTACAATCAATTGTAACAAGAACCATTTTTTGACTGAAACTGTAACTATAATTTTTGATATCTGTCATTCTATTCGTCAGTAAATGATTCAGGCCCCACAGAAGCTAGGGAGCACATATTTTATGCTTATGCCACGCTATGTACATCTCAAAATCAAACAGCTACAGATTTTGTTATTAGTATGAGTGTTTTTTACATTGTTCAGCAGCAGAAGATCGAATAACAGACGCACCAAAATTGACGCCTTCTGATATCACAAAAGCACTCTACGCCTCATTCTATTCTCAGCCCACTGAATTGCTTGCTTGTTCTGCTGTATTAACACCAGAAGACTGCTCCACTAATCTGCAATACATTCGCCACATTTGAAAGGAAGCAAATAATAGGTGAAGTGGTGAATTACTGCATGTACAGACACAAAAAAGCTATGTATGTTACTCAGACTAGGGTACTCATGTCCAGCATGGATACTTGGTTCCAATTGTCGAAATTTGACTATTTTATACGAAAAAGAAGTGTAAAGTATCTAAATTCATATTGGAGTATAAAGGATCTGTCCTAGGGGATTCAGCGAAACGGAAAGTACAAGTAACCTAGTATCATAGCAGAAGATCAGAAGCAGAGAAAGAGAATTATTCCTACATACAAATTAACTTGCAGAACTTAAAATTACCTAGGAGATTCAGAACCGGGTCCATTAACATAACTTGCTAATGAAATTGGATTCTGCTGAACAGATATTATGCTACGATCTGTACCACCAGATGAGATAGGAGATCCCTGGAATCTTGCAGCTGAACTAGTTCTAGATGAAATTCCTGCAGCATGCAAGAGAGCAAACCATCTTTCAGCTGATTGCTAAGCTTACTCTTACAGTCCTGAGACTAAAACTCTTTCTAAATTTCATTTACCTAAAGGATCTTTCAGTACGAATTCAAACAAGTGAGAGAGCATCCAAAAATAATATATCATCAATGTTTTAATTTGAATTGGTTGTACTAATTTAACCTCAAACGTTTGAAATGAGATTATCCGGAAATGATAATTAATTAAAGAAAGAGATTATTCAGAAGCTCCAACTCTTACAAACAACCTGCTGCAACTTTACTGATTGAAGCCTAGATGGATAAGCAAGGAATTAATTTAGCATCCTGAAGACAGTTCTCTGCATAACAGCAGAGGGATCTCAAGCAGAACACAATCTACGGAGTTTTCCATCCCAAATTTCTTCACGAAGTAGAAGTCAAAAAGAAACCTAGAGCATGACACTACAAAACAGATGTTGTAAGGGACTACCATAGAGACAACAACAATGAGGAATGAGTTACATGTGAAATGTAGGCAAAGAGAAAACTTTTAAATCCTATTCTGTGAAGACATAAAGTACCTAACAACTTTAGTATGAAACAAACTCGAAACTTAATTTGACCTGAAATCTGAAGAAAATAGAACTAATAGAAGACAAAGGCCACATCATTCTGCAAGCATATACATCAATCAGAAGATTCAGAAGGACAAAAGTTGCCGGGTTTGAACGAGTAGAGAATCAAAAGAGCTAAGAGCATTCAGGATACTACCAAAAATTTGAAGAAACAGAATACATGTAGAAATTTACCTTGGAAAAGCACAACAAGACAGAACAAAACAGTGAGCAGAGTAGCAAATATCTGATTCTTCGACGAAGCAACCCTAGCTTCTTTCGCCTTCTTCAACGCTTTCATCCTCTCAACTCGTGCACGCTTCAGCTTAGCAAGCTCATGAAGATCCCTAATCAGCTTCTGATCAGCTGAATCCAATGACAAACCCCTGGGTGGCCTAGGCGGTTTCGGAGGCTTCTTAGCACTCATCCCTTTTGGCCTCTCCTTAACAACTTTATTTTCCAATACCTCCTCCTTCCTCTCATCCACCACCACCAAATTCACACTCTCCCCTTCCACGCCGCCACAACCCGAACCAAACGCCTGCGTAACACCCCCATTACAACTAGCGTCGGAGTTCAATGTGTTCATCCTATTGGCCCCATTCACAATTGGTTCACCCCCACTTAAATCTAGGTCATTATAAGCTTTCCCCATCTCAAGATCAGCATCAAAGTACCCATCTTTTGAAGTAACATTCTCCATCATGTAATTGTAATAGCTTAAGCCACAATCCTCATTTCCTAACAATTTTCTTTAAAATATTAACCCTAAACCCAGAAATTTTCTTCAATAAATAATACTCTTCACACAAGATCCAACCCTGATTTCCGTTTTCTCAGATTAATTTTTGACACAAATGTTGGCAACAACCCTGCAATTTGAAGCAAACATCAACCCCAGAGGAAATTTCATGAAAACTATAAAGTATATCAAAGAATTCGAATGGTAATATAAATAAGAAATAAATTGGCTCAAAACCCAAGATTATAATCACTTTCTCAATGCAATTAACAGCAGCAAAGAATCAAATTAATTAAAAAAAAACCATTTGAAGTTGTATTAATAGCTTAAACTAAACCTTTTTGAGAAGCGAAGAAACTGCAGATCCGAAGCTGACAATTGCAGCAAAAAACGAGGGAATTATTGAATTTAAATTACATAAATAAAAGGCAATAACTTGGATCATTCGTGAAATAGTGAGAATTTAGGAGAGAGAAAAAGAGGGGAAAGAGGAAGAGGATAAGTTTGAAGTTGAGGAAGGGAAATAAAAACCCAGAATTTAAAAAGTATATACTTACTGTGAGAGGAACTATCTAACAGCCCAGATGGGATGAGTGTATGAGTCACTGCTTTTATAAATAAAAAAAATAAAAAGTATATAGTATAGAAATTAATAAAGGCGAAAACAATATGTTAGTATAATAATAATATAATAAAAAAGGAGCGTGCAATTTAATGAAAGTGACCCAACAAAAGAGGGAAATCCGGGAGTATCACCGACACACCTCGTATAACCCATTTACCAACTACTCCATAGTCCGTCCATACCAAGCGTATGTGTGATTGTCTTTTTATTCATGATTTTTTGAGGAGGTGTGTTGTTTGGAGTACTAATTTGGATTCAATTGGGTGGGCTACTTGAATAGTCTTCCTATGAATCTGGGTCAAGTTTAAGTCAATGGACCCGTTTTTGTTTGTCTTGTTTATCCATGTTGTGACAAGTGTAATTTACGAGGGACTTGGATTGTCAGGTGAATTGTCTTATGCTCTACAGTCTTGATGCCGGATTATGGACATAAGATAACTACTCCGTAAGCTGTCTTAAATTCTTAAACACGAATAATAAACAAGTCTGAGAAAGTAAATACTTTACTGATAAGTTGCTGGAAATTTTATCATTTTACTTCGTACGTAATAGTCAGAAAATTCCATAGCATAAGGTGAAAAAAAGGAATTATTTTTTTATAAGTAAACGAGTAGAATCAAATGTTGGCGTCTACATAGACATATAGTGGTCAAAGAATACCAGAGTACTTGTTTGGTAAAAAGATATTTATCAGTTGAAAAGGCAATTTTAGAGTTATTTATTTTGACACAGTTGATTACAAAAATTATAAAAGCTTTTTATAAGCACTTGTGAAAAGCTAGTGAGCATTAAATAGCTAATCTAGGGAAAGTCATATTTATACCTAGACTAAACAATAACTTGCATATAACTTGTCTTGTTAATGAATTACCTATTGTTTTTACATACTACTCTTTTAGTTGTGGAAATAAACAAGTATGTTATCTGAAACAGAGAAACTTACCCCAATGGATACCACCCAAGCTCATCAACTCATCATTCATCACCACTCAGCTACAATAATTATCTATTCGGTGCTATTATTAATATTCTAGAATCATAGTGTCGATTACTTACAAACTCTAATAAAAAATAAAAATAAATAAAAAAAAGAGTACCAAATGGACCAAACCCCTTTCTTTTCCCACTTTTTGATATATTCTAGCTACGTATAATTGTAGCGAAATGGCTCCCTTTGAAGTTTGAACCCACACCCCCCAAACCATACCAACTCTTTTAGGCAGCTTTCACTTTCATCATTGAGATTTGAGAGCAGCAACTCATACGAATTTGCAATATATAGTTTACTACGTGACATTATAAAAACATTTTTAAATAACTAATTCAGTCTTTTGACTATTCTTCTAATCTTAATTATGTGAAATATTAAAGTAAACTGATCTTATACAAAATGTTGGTTTTGAGTAATATTCCGTAATAAACTATTATAATTTCAAAGGCATAAGAAGGTAACTTCACGTATATTCTATACCCAATTTAAATGATACCATCTTGAATTATATTGTTGTTTAATGTTTATATACGTAAATGAAAAGTTGCATTTTCCTATTATGAATGATTGAAAGTTGATCTGTAACAAGTAACAAGTAGCGCATAAAGAAAGCCACGAGACTAAAAAGAAAGTCGATAGTGGACTGACTATTCAATCCTCTTGTTTTTTTTGGTCTACTTCATTTCCATTGGCAGTTGGCAGTTGGCAGTAGCCCCTTGGAATTTTAATTAGTTGGTGTTTTGGTGATGTTAGCCCAACTGCCCAAAGTCATGATAATTAACCAAACTTATGATTATAATCAAAAGATAATGCTATGAAATCATGCTCTTTTTATGAGATCGGATGAATGAAAATAATACAAAGCCTAACATGGCAATCATTCAACACTAATTATAATACAGTAACAGAATTTCTAAGACTAATTAATGCTTTCAAGAAATTAAAGAGTGAAAAAAAACAAGGGACTTATGTAGTCTGCTACTTGGTATATCGAATTAAGAACACAGTTGATGATTCGAACATATACGGGGGCTCTGAAAAATAGGCATAAATGTGGAACAACGAGAAATTAGCTCCAGATTTTACTCTCCTGTATATGTTTGCTTACTCTAATGCAATGTGATCTCTTCTCACTGCTGGATTGGATTTGGCGAAAAGTACATTAATTTATGCAACGTAACTAATATTTGAACATAAACTCCCTACTAATTAATTCTCCCGGCATCGATGGATCACATTAAATTGAAAAACAACTAAAGATCATGACAGTTGACTTTTATTACCAATAAGAAATACAGCGGGCCTCATATCGGGGCCTTTTTTTCTTCTTTTTCTTCTCCTTCTTTTTAATTGATTAATTAAGCACTCTGTAACTCACTAGCCCGAAGCCTCACTCTTGTACGAAGTACTCTGTACTATTTTTTCCGAAAACCGGTCTGATTATATTTCCCGCTTACATTCGTATGGGCAAGCGATATTAAGCCACAAACAAAAATGTTCAACTTATTATAGATGAAATAAGCTTAAAAATAATAACCGTAAGTCTAATTCACAATAGCATACGTACGTGATGCATATTAAATTTGAAGCAAATGTGTAAATGTATACGTACGTGATTCATATTAAATTTCTAATTTAATCGGGTTCGGGCGTATAAAATTGTGAAAGTAGTCAAATAGTATGGATGCATGGATCCCCAAGTGCCATGGCCCCATGCAATGTTGTCTCAAAATCATTTGCCCTACTGATTTCAGCCTTTGTATGGGCACGAACACATTGAGCCTGGTTGACACCACTCGTTGTATTTAGCTAGACCCCTCAACAAACAGCAATGGAAGTTAATAGACTAGATGAGTGGGGTGATGCATATAAACAAATTGACCTCTGTTGATGTGATTTCTACCAATCATTAATTAAATTTGTCTTTGAATTCAACTAGGCCATTGCATTTAGCCATAACTCTTATGAAATGCATCATTGCAAAATATCTTACTTGTTTGATCCTCTGCTCAATAGAACGCTTCGAAAGAGTAATGGGTCCTATTTTTGTAATTTCCGATGTATTCTGCTCAGAAGGTTCTTAATTAAGAGTTGAAAAAACACTAATAACCATATAATCAATTGTTGCACGGTTATATACTAAGGAAGTACGGACAATATGATCAATTGTTGCGTTGGAACATTTGGTTATTAGTGGTATTGAATGTTTTTACAATTTAGTTGAAAAAGACATTAATTTGAATTGTCTGGTTGTCAATAAGAGAGCAAACGTGCGTGCAATGGTGTAACGAGAATAATATATGGGCCTCCAAGTTATCCCAAGTAAAAAGGGAATAATTCTAGCTATTTTGGGAAGTGTCCGAAAACTATACGAATTATAGTAACAATAGTTAAAAAAATATAGAGTGCTCCCAGACTCCCAGGCCACCTTCTACTGCCCATCACCATATCCTTTGATCAAATTGAGGGGATAGCAAACCTAGGAGCTTTTGTTTGCCAGTTTGCGGCATTGCTAATTGCTTCCCCCAATCACATGAGACAATCACCATCTCCTTGTGTCGATCAATAGTGTCTTTAGACAATTGCAGGTAAACTTGAGAGTAATTGATTGGATCCACAGATCACATCCTCACTTATGCTGTATATACTTTTCTTGGATTATAAAACCATGAAAATAAACTTACTTTTCATCATTTTGTAACTATGTTTTCTGTCCTGTTTTCCCTATTCGTCCGCAACAAAACGAAACTTGCAGAATTATGCATCATTCATGTGGGATTCTAAAGTCGTATCTACCCAGGCTGATTGTTGGAAGCTTCAGGAACAGGCACGCAAATTTCTGGCATCTGAATTTCCAAATGTTTGCCCATAATGCCAGACTTTTGCCAGCCAAAAGACACACCGCCCTTCATGATTCTACGTGATCTTCATTTATGAGCTTCAAGCGCGCATTTATCTTCCCATTACGTTATTCATGAATCTTTCAAGTACTATTTTTGGTGTTCCAGGAATATTAGACACATGCCAATTGCCAACCAAGACTTCTTTGTCTATTTCAATTCTCAATAACTCCAATATATATAATTATTGTTTTTGAAATTATAGCCATACTAAGAAAAGGGATGTTAAAGATGACAATAATATACGACGGCCATAATCATCTTCATTTCTTTTTGTTCTGTTTTGTTAAATACATGCTGTTTATACAGATTATACATGAATTCAACATCATTGATATCAAAATCACAGTATCCTTTAGTCGAAAATGAAAATAGTTACTAAGTTACGTTGCAATAAGATCACCTCCAGAAGTCCACGTATCCGAATAAGATAACACAAATCAAATTCACACCATAACAGTAAGATTGATTGTGGAAATTCACTCTACAAATGTAACTGATGTTCACTTGCATAGTTGTACGCATAAAAATTAGGAACAAAGAAGATAGCTGATTACTGTAGATGAAACTAAATTTAGCTTCGCAAAGATGAACAGGTTAACAATGGACAAGTGGTTTAAAGATAGCAGCAACACTAGATGGCTTTGAAGCAAAAACATAAAGACCAAGGTCATTGCTACCCATCACGCCCTTATCAATCCTCGATTGGTAGAAGTGGGTCAGATTATGTTCATTTAGGTTGTCCAGGCCACCTCCAAATGCTGTAAACATTATAAGGTGTTTAGTTCGAACTTACTTTTAAGTCAAGAATATTCTGTGGCATTGTACTTTCCTTGGCCAAATAAACTGTGCAGCCACCCCATCCAGCACCTGTTAGCCTTGACCCAAGAGCACCTTTGTTAATTCAGGACAGCTACAATTAGACTAGAATCACCACCAACCAATGCAAAAAAGTTGGTTAATAATATTACATTCCACCCATTTTGTAAACTAGTAATCAAAGGTTCTTAGATACTGCTACAAAAAGGAAAGGCTGATGAAGGACAAGGGAAACACCTAGAGGGAAGTACCAAGTGACATGTAATAGCTTAACCCCATCCAACCACCAGGACTACATTCCAGTGTTATTCACCATAACTGTCGTTGCTGTCAAAGTTGCATTACAGGTGTTCTATCCTGTAACAAATTAAAGCAAAGGAGGGAGAGGATTGAAGAAGGCCCATGGAGTACAATCATTAAGGTAGCCAATGATTGTCCAGTCGTAGGACCATCTACTCCCTTGCTTCCGATCTTGATTTCTTGTTATTTTCAAGTTTCAGTTAATCCAAGAGCTACCAGCAAGACTATCCTTTAATTTTTCTCTTAGTCCACTAATAATCACTAGTATAGCACGGGCATACAATTAGTTTGTTTGGTGAATGATGCGATGGACTGCAGGAGGCCAAATGTAAGACAGTAAGATACAGATAATCATGCTAGATATTGTGAAAAAGTGACAATCCAGGTTTTTCCATAATACTGCTCCATCCCTAAAAAATTTCACTCCCAAAGTAAAGAACTCAATAGGTTAACCGAAAATACTGACAGAAAGACACAGTTAAAAACGAGTTGCATCACCAAATAAACTTGGACTTAACATAGCATCACTACAGTGTAAATTTGTCTTTATACTTGCATTCATAGAGAACACTGCAGCTATAATGACTTTCTTTCATTAGGTCACCATGCTAGCTTCTTATGCATATCCTCCTCACTGCAAAGACAAATCATTTAAATCAGCTAATACAGATGATTGTCGAAATTTTAATTTATCGTGTCGCGGGTTTTAATACACAACTCACTGCATATGAAAGTCTAAAGCATGCAAGCTTCAATACAATATTGACGGCAAAGATACACAAGAGGGGAAGCGAAGGTTATAATGTTCAGTGGCTTCAGTCATTGACTAAATTAAACTCGCCTCAAATATGATGACACTGTACTGTATCCTCAAAAGCATGTACTCTCTTGGTTTCAAAGTACACGAGTAGCTCTCTGGAAAATTGAGATTAGGGGTTATGGCATACTTTGAAAAGGACGAATGACTATTTGACTGACTACCACTATGGTAAGTGGTGTGCAAACTTACAACACAACTTATCAAACGGGAGAATTCAGACAAATAATTCACGAGTAAATACTGCAGCCTATACATCAATTCAAGGCTTTTTTCTGAAACAACCCTGGCAGTTAGATTTGTTTGGAGTGAAAACAGCAAAAGAAAGATTCACCATGAGCATAACCATAATTACTTGAATTTAAAAGATCCAGGGAAAAGAGAGAAGCTAAATAAATGTGCCAGAACAACAGATAAGCAAAATGCAGCAATCCTTCCAAGGAGAGGAGGAAAGATAAAAGCGATGATCTCTTCTCTTTTTCTCAAAAAAGGGCAGCTTTGAGCAAAAAGCACAACAGAGTCAGTTGTACTGTATCTATATGTTTCATGAGTAATTGTTTAACATAAACGCCAACAGTTCTTAAGCACGTAAAAACCAACACGATATACACAGGTAAAATCAAACGATTGTCTGACGGTAACAATACTCGGGATGAGAACATAGTTCCAAGGCTCCAAATCCAACGAATAATCATCAGACAGATGGGTGCTGCAGGAAGCTCAATCCGTAGTATTTTACCTGATGCAATTTATAGTGTTGGGCTGCCTTCAAAACATCCAAAGATGTTGGGGAGTCACTAAAGATTGATCGCAGACTTCCATTAGTGATCTCTGGATATCTTCAGCAGTATATGGTTCTCTTTTTAGATACTCCTGAAACAACAGAGGGGGTTGTATCGTCAAACAAATGGAAAATAGGGGATGATTACAGCACGATATGAGCGCCCAATATGGTTCAAAAAATACAATAATATAAATGTGGCACCAAAATTCCCATAAATTGAGTAATCTCTATTCCTAATGTATTATAATCAATGGTAATTTAGAATAATCCGTTTTCTGGTTCCTAAAATAGCAGGCAATCTCTAAACGATTGCTCGCGCTCTAGGTACAAATAAACCTAATTTTAGCATGACATAGATGGATACATAGCTTGACGAGTGTTACGAGATCAGTAGAACCACCAATGCCGGCAAAGGACACAGAGAGTCCCTCAACATCAGAAAGTGTTTTGACATTGGACGCTGCCTCATTTGGGTTCATTTCAAGTTTAATACCCAACACAATTGGCAGATTTCAAACCCGCAAACTTTTGAGAAAAACTCAAAACATCTGCATAACAAAAAAAACATCTAAAGAGCAGCCCTTAAATAATTAAGACAGCTTTTTCAGCATAGATCGAACTGCTAAATTAATACATAATCTTCAGCTACCAAATACATAAATAACAATGTAAACATGACAGCTTATTCAGCATAGAACTGCTAAAAATGTATAATTTGGGATAAAAGTCATCTTGAAAATCATCTCACTGCAGCAAGTCTGCATTCAACAATGCGATTGTTGTAATTGTGGCAGCTGTGACAGCTTTCTGAGACTCTGCCTATGAATGTGCTCTTATAAATGATCCTGTATCTGGGAAGTTTCACATCAATTGCACGAATAGAATTAAAGTCTATTCACACTGCGAATCTACTATGGGTCATGACAGAGATTGCCTATAAAGTAAAAAAAATAAAACGCAAGACACTAAAATCAGAATATTCAATAAACACATAGGACTTCAATCAGACTGTACAGTACATCCATAGAAACTATTCAACAACAACAACTACAAAACCAAGCTTGGGATGGCTACATGAATCAAGAAACTATATCTCATGCTCATTCAAAAAATTTTATTCCTCCACACTCTCTTATTTAAACCTATATCTTTTTCTAAATCCATTTTATCCATATCTATCCTAACCCCCTCCATTCAAGTTATCGTTGGTATGCCACAACCTCATTTTAAGGTCTCTATTACCCATACCTTTCACGTTCTGACTTTCATCACTGGTGCATCTATCATTTGATGTCTAACGTACTCAAACCAACATTACTTAATTTATCCTCAATATTCACAACTCTTTTTTTTACTTCAGATATTTTACATTTTTTATTTTACCCCTCAAGTTTTCATACATCCACCTTAACAAATCAAAAGTATCTCTGCTACACTCACTTTTTTAAAATGCTCCTTAAAAGTCTAACACTTTGACCCGTACAATAATGTTGGTCCAATTGTCTCCTTTAGACTATAATCACACAATAGTCTTGTAACTACTCTCCATGTGAGCCATCCTAATTTATTATATGGTTGATATATTGATCAATGTCTCCATTCTTTTGGAGAACTGATCCAAGGTACTTGAAATTTTAGTTTATGGATAACTCCTTGCTATTCAAAGTTACACTATATTCACTTAGACTCCTTTTAATTCTAAAAAGACATTTCCTATACTCTATTTATTCATACTAACTCTGAAGCCTCCAAATACCAACATTTACTCCATTGCACTAATTTAACATTTACCCACTCTCTAGTCTCATCAACCAAAATAACATCTTTTGTAAAAAGTAAATACTACGAGAGCTCATCTTATATTGACCTTGGTACTTCGTCCATAATAGTTGCGAAAAGGAAGAGACGTAGGGCAAATCCTTGGTGTCATCCAATTGTAATAGGAAAGTCTTCTATCCCTCCACCACAACTTATAATATTTATTGTAACTTCCTAGTATATACCCTTCTTAGTCATTTCCCACCAAATATTTATCTTAGTACCTAGTCATATGTTAGGAATATATGATCTTATTAGAGATATTTATCTTATAGAGTCCAATATTTAGAGAAATATGAGTTGTAATGTACGAGTCCTATATTTAGGAAAGTTGAATGAGAAGAGGAGGTCAAACTGGTTACTCGATCTATACGTTTTTCTCTACACTTTATCATCATCATACGCCTTTTTTCAAATCAATAACATTATGTGTAAATCTTTTTTTCTTAAATGATAATACTCCAACATTTTCCTAATAAGGTGGATCACTTATATGATAAATCGACCTGACATAAATCCAAATTGATTTTCCAAAATACTTGCACACTTCCTCCATTTTTGCTGAATTACTCTATCCCATAATCTTATGGTATGACTCACAACCTTTATTCTTCGATAGCTTGAACGATATTGAGCATCTCATTTGTTCTTATATATAAGCATATAAGGTATTTTTCCTCCAATCTTGTGGTATCTTACTTATCCTCTAAATCTTGTTAAAAAGGTTAGTAAACCCCTCAATACCAATTTTGCATAGGTGTCTCCAAACCTCGATATATCATCCAGACGAATAACCTTTCTTAATTTCATCCTCTTCAATGTCTCTTCCACTTGTATTTTTTGTACCCTATTCATATACTCCTAATTGACTTTAGTATTCTTAATATTAGTGTCTCCTAACCATAGAAAGTTCTCAACAATGATTGGAAATTATAGATGTAGAGTTATAGATAAAAAAGATACAAAACTAGAAGTTTACAAGTAATCTTCTTCATTATCATCATAAAAACAGCTGTTCTTTCCATATCCTTCGGTAAAAATACCCAAAGCAATAGAATGAGAAGTAGTGAAAAGCAAAAAGACCAGCAGTCGGAACTGTTTCATCTACGGGAATATCAAGGCCTACAGGTCCGCCTACATTTTACACCTTTTGATTTGGCCTAATCATGATTCAACTTTATACACCACATTATCCGGTCCTCCATTACTTAACTGAGGGAGCCATTCTACACTTCAGAGTTTAAAAACTGCAGGTCATCAAAACCGACCACAACCAAAAGAGTACGTGCTTGGATATTGGATCAACTACGACATTAGATCATCAAGTCTGTAAATTCATTTATTTTCAGATGAAAGGCCTAATACCGCCTTCGGTAAATTGAAGATACTTCTTGCTGCTACCTCGTACGACTTTATGCCACCTTTTAAACCCATGTAGAGCATTTTGAGTTATATAAAATTCGGACCGAACCGGCTATGTTCAGACTTGGACCGATTTGGAAATGTTTTCCACATTTTATGTTATTTAATAGTTTTTTCTTTACAGATTTATTTAAACAAAAAAGGGAAAATATGAAAATTAACTATATATTGTCTTACATAAAAGCCTATAATAATATAATTTTCTCCAAAATTAGAAGTAGGAAAGTATTCAATTTTAATATTTTTATGCACATTTTTTAACTAAAAACCAATCTAGTCAAATTCAATTTCGGCCGGCTTAGATTAGAAACTAGAAATTATCATTTTTTTAAATCGAAAACCGGTCCATATCCTAACACCTTGTATACATTGATCCCGGAAAGATAATGCGGAGTACCCATTACTTGATTCTTTTAACCCAAAACAGTAGCATATGGATGTCTTCTCCTTGCAACAAATAAATCAATCTTAACAATGGTGATTTTTCCATAGCTCATACATGAATGTTATCTTCTTATATCATGAATTCGTTAGACCTGATCAACAATGGCCCGACCTGAAAAATTACAGACTTGCACCAAAAATCGGCCTGAAATTAGGATTTGAGTTATTTGACTTTCGCCCGAAATTATTAGGATGAATTTGGATAGTAATGCACGGCCTAAACCCCGGCTCGATTGGCCCAAACTTAAACAAGATGTTTTTACATAATTAACAAGAAATTGAGAATATTTTTATGTTAAAACAAAAACTAACTATAAAAAGAATCACATGAATAATCTGAATTGATTCGAACTCCTTTTTATTTGTTCTAGCATTAACTCTTTTTTTTATTATTATATTAACTTTTAAAAGGCTATAATGTCACAATGACATTTAATGATATATTACTAAATATGGAGTATCAAAATTAATACTTTTTAAAGTTAAATATTGTGGTTTTTGTCAAAAATATATTTTGTTTGACCTAATTTGGAACTATTTCTACAATTATTATCTTATAATTTTATTTATTTTTTGTCAAAAATTATAATTCCGAATTATACCCAAAGCATAAAAAGGAGAATCGCACAGCTAAAATAGTTGGACCCGACCAACCGTCCCAAAAAATAAGGACGCCAACATTTCCAAATCAGGCCAAAAAGACTCCAAAATCAAATGGATTTCCCAATTCACACACGCAGACCCCACATGACGCAATCATTCAACCCCTTTCTGCTACGCTGGCAGCAATAATACTCACCCACGTCAGCATTCCCTGATTCTCTCTCCGTCAGTCCAAAGCGATCTGGAAACAAGCCAATCATGCCGTCCCACGTGGGCGGACCCTTTGCTTTCTATTGTTTTATTTTTTTTATTCTTCCCTTCTAATTCACCACATTAATTACTTAATTATTCATAATAATCAAAAAAATATCATCCATCGCTCCAGAATCCAAATTCTGTGTCGCTTTGTGTCTGGATTTCTCTGAAATTTCCCCCGCTTATATATTTTTAACCGAATATTGGGTTTCTCACTCTATCTCTCCTGTTGTATGTGAAGCATAAGCGAAGTTTTTGAGTCGCATTTGCAGTTTTTTTTTTTTTTTTTTATGTTTGCATTATTTGAAGCAATTTCGGCAAATTTTTTATCATTGTCGCCGAAATTTAGGTACTTTTCTCTGAATTTTCACTTTTTTTTTGGTAATAATTTTTCGGAATTTCAGATGTTATTTTGCGTAATTGTTGATGATTGAAGTCTTGGAAGTTGTTGATTATAGTGAGGAATTGGAAAATTGAGCTATGTTTATATTATGAAATTTAGGGATTGATAGTCGAAGTGATTATTTGGTAGTTGAGTGACGCAGAATCTTGCAGTTTTGTTATATGTGAATTTTAGTATAAAGTTTGTTAATATTGTTGGCGTTTGAGATTATCGTAAGTTTTGGAAGGTGTAAGACAGTATAGTGGTAGTTATGTTGGCTTTGAGAAGTTACGGATTGTTTGTCGTGGGTGGGTTTTGTATTAATTTAGCGGTTTGAGGGTCGGCTGGTGGCTTTGTGTTGGTGATTTGATGAACTGCATCATCACAAAAGCTCGACTTTACGTTTTCAATACTACTGCTAATTATATCGGGCTCAAAACATGAATTCATGGTTAGGAAGAAACGAAGTTATGGGGATAGTTTAAATGTTTAATGGATTACTTATCCTCCTGTGGATCTGAAACTCTGTATAGCCTTGAATTTTTGTCTTTCTATAAAAGGTAATTCGTATTATCTTTTATGGTTCAATTGTACGCAGCCTTACCCTTATTCTCATAACGAGGCTGATTCTAGGGTTCAAATCTATGACCTAATAGATAGCAAGTAGACATTTGACCATTGCGCCAAGCACAACCTTCACATTAATATGAATTGAATGTGAGTTAGATGTCACACTATCCTTAATCTGCAAAGCATATTTCAGAGGAAAGCCACTTCTTCAAAATCATTACCCATCTATGAGTTGGTAAATCATTAGCTCTAGATGGGACCTTCGTCACCCTTCTGTCTGTAGGAAAGTCAATCATAGGAAGAGAAGAACTTTTAGGTCAAAAAAGCCTTGTATGAATGCTGATAATCTCATTCTGCAAATTTTGGGTCTTCTGGTTTTTTGGCCCTAATAAGTGTTTGAAGAAGTAATCCTGTTCCTTTCATATCTGTCATTGGTGCTGAATGGAAAAAGTAATACCTTGAGTCTCCATGCATCCCAGCTTAAGCCAATGCATTCTGGATTTCTGCTTAAGTGCACTCTTTCCATATGGCTCCGAACATCCAAGTCTAGATAAATTTTTTTGATTAAGGATTAGGCCCTTACCAACTAGATGCATCAGTTCATACATGAGATGTGGGGTTTGATTCTCATCGTTAGTTAGGTTTGAGTTTCTTGCTTATATCCTTTTCTTAGATGGCTGATTCACCCTCTCTCCATGTATCAAAAGTTTTTGAATTTGAGTACTTGATAAGTACATCAGACAGAAGAGACTTTTGGAATACCAAGTTTTATACCATGCTGATACCTAAATGTTCATACCACTGGATTATATGGTTTGCTGGAAAGTATGTGGAATATGACATGTTGTTTTGAGAATTTTGATTTGAATACACAATTTTTACATCAATGACAAGTCCCGTACTTTTATGATAATGTCTCTGCTAATTAGCTATCTTTCTTTTTTTTTTTTGACAGCATATACATATTGCAATCGTATGACTTGCTGACACAGAGCGGGTCTTTTACAATGGCTATATGATTAAGAAATCGTTCAGTAATCTGCTGCAAACAAATATGATATAACCTTCATGATTTAGTGGATTAAAATGGAGATTTCTGCTCTTTTAACTTCAGCAGGGATCAATATAGGCTTCTGTGTTGTGCTTTTTTCATTGTATTCTATTTTGAGAAAACAACCAAGCAATAGAAATGTATACTTTGGACGTAAAATGGCACAGATGCGAACAAAACGCAGTGATCCCCATTGGTTTGAGAGATTTGTGCCTTCTCCTAGTTGGATTCTAAAAGCCTGGGAGACATCTGAAGATGTGATTTTGGCTGCTGGGGGATTGGATGCTATTGTATTTGTGAGGATGCTTGTCTTCAGGTGACTAATCCTTACTTTCAAACTTATTTATCATTATATAGTATGTACTCTCTCTGTCCTTGACTTATTGACATCTAAACCCTTGTATGTTTAACAATTACTGAGTGTGTACTGTTTGTAGAGCCTTTGATAAAATGCTAGAATTGTTAACATTGATGACTTGTGTTTGGTTGGTCAAAAGTTTTTATTTATGTAGCACAATATGCTAGTGATGTTAGAGCTGTAAATTATGAAAACTAGAGGGGGCATGAGACAAATCTGAAGAAAAAAATTTCCAGTTGGTATGTGAAATGTTGCCATACATATTGATTAGTAACTTTTCTTTTTTTGGTCCAACCTAAAAATGTTTAGTTAAAAAAAGAGATTTCATGTTATGCAGTCTAACCTTGCTAAATTCATCTCAGATAGAGTACTGCTGTTAGGAACATCCTGAATTCATCCGGATAGGTATCAAGTGATGGTGTCTTTGTCCCTCGTATGATGTTAAAGGTTTTCTATTTGGTTTGCCGTCTTTCCTAATGACATGGTTTTTTTTGGAAATGGTTTAGTATAATTTGTATAAAGAGAAGTAGGGGGTATTCTGAGGGGAGCTGGGAAGCGAATAATTTTTTAAGAAATTGAAGTTATAATCAGCTCCTGAAAGGCATAATCTTTGAATCATGACTGGAATTCAGAGGCGTGGTATATTTAATGACAAAGATCGAGGGCTCTGAATCCTTTTTTTTTTTGTTCACTTAACAGTTGTACTAATTGAAACCTTCTACAATTTTTTGGTTTTTGCTCCCTATTCATGTCCACTGTTTTTATCTCTGTTTTCAATTTATGAACTCTCTTGGTAATTGTTTAGTATTTCTTCATATTAATGTATCCGTTTCTGCAATCTTGATGCTGTTAATTCATTAATTGTGCAGTATCAGGATTTTCTCCATTGCTGCAATTGTGTGCACTGCTATAGTGCTTCCCTTAAATTACTACGGGCGTGAAATGCAGCACAAGTTAATCCCTTCTGAGTCACTGGAAGTATTTACCACTCTAAATGTCAAAGAAGGTTCTAGATGGTATGGTTGCTTCTTCCAAATTTCCAATCTAGTGTACTTTCATTTCTCTTTTGTTTTTCTTACCCTTTTTTAGTTTAGCAAAGTAAGATTAACGATAACTGTAAATTTATGGTTTTAGAAGTGTTATCAATAATCTAGAAATTGAACATTACTTTCTATCCCCTTCTATTGGGTTTTATTTTGGGGTTCAGGGGTTTATGTAATCTTGGAGGGAGGCGGAGTTGATGCTTACCCACATTTTTGAGAAGGGCACTCACCCGTACTTTGTTTCATATTGTTTTTGGTTTGATAATGGGAAAAAATAGAATTTATCTTTTTCCTTATTTTCCTTCATAAAGGCTGTATAAAAGCAGTAATTTATCTTACATGATGTTATTTAGTGTAACTGTTTATCGTTGTTGTCTTTCTTTTTCAGGCTTTGGGCTCATTGTCTTGCACTATACATCATTTCATGCTCTGCTTGTATTCTTCTTTACTTTGTAAGTATAAACAACCTTGTGTTTTCCAATTATTCCCTTGCAAACTAACAGGCCACGTTCCTTATAAGTTACTAGGCTATGTTCTTCAAAATTCAATCTTCATGTCTATATATCTACGAAGTATTTTTCATCTTCATGCATTTTGCCAGCTCAAGTTTTATTTAAAATTTGATGTGTTCTTGTTCAAAAACACAAAGACTTTGATGCATCATTGGGAGAACCTTTTGAAAACATTTTGCATCCATTCAAGGTTCTTTGAAAAAGTTGTGATAGATATTCATTGGGTTATTGTTTGGATTTTACTGTAAAGAATTGTGGTCTAATGTTTTGAAATGGAGGCAGTACCAAAAAGTTAATTGGCTACTCACTTAAACCGGAAGTTCATTTGTGCATTTGCGATTTTTTATGGGAATTTTCACATCTGTAGCTCTCGGTATCTTCTTCAGGAGAATAAAAGTATCATAAGGAGGCGGCTTGCATACGTTAAAGGATCTGCTGATGATTTAAGTCAATTTGCAGTACTAGTTCGTGGGATACCTTGGTCTGCACAAGAGTCATACAGTACTACGTTGACAAATTATTTTACGAAGTATTATCCATCTTCTTATCTTTCACACCAGATGGTGTATCACTGTGGGAAAATCGAGAAGTTAGTGGTATGTTTGCTACTGTGGTGGATTGTTGGTTTGATGTTATTATTATTATTATTTGGCAATTAATTTCTTATATATATTTTCATGCTTTAATTGTGTGATCTCAAAGCTTTTATACAGCCGGGGTCTTTTTTATATACATAAAAAAGATTATTTATTATGAATTATATGCTAGACAACTTTTCTTCCTTTATGTCAGTTTAGAAGTAGTTGCCATTTCTTTTCCTGTTATAGCTCTTAACATCTTATCTTACATTTGTTTTTCGGAAATTTGTTTTTGTTGGAGGTGTGCATGGGGCGATGATAGTTTCTGATTTGTGGATCTATCATTGGAGGAGTTACTTAGATGATCATGGATACCTTTAGGGCACCTGATGGAGTACCTTTGTGGAGGGTGTTGGAGGTAGACAATTATTTTTTAGGTTAGTGGTACTTGTGGACCGAAGATAGGCCTTTGGTACTTTGGAATGAAGAGATTCCTGTTGATAATTGTTTTCTTGTACAGATGGACATAGATTATTGATAAACATGCCCATTTAAATCAATTCAGTTTCAAACATTCATTACTTAAAGAACCTTCCTTAACATATGCATAGATGACTGCGAATTGTCTGGCTTCTCTAGATTAGAACGCACTTATTACGATTGCTTGGGAAATCAGCTTTCAAAAAATGTTGATATTTACAATGTGAGGGTTGAAATTTTTTTGATTCTGATTGAAAAAGTTTTAATGACTTTCTCGATCTTTTACTTTCCCGAATCTTCCATTTTTTCCGTCCTCAATGTGTTTAATCGATGATGTTCGGGATACGTGGAGGTTAAGAACTTGTTTGTTAATGAAATAGTGGCTCTGGAGAAAGAAATATAGCAAAGACAGATACCCTCTGTATATTGTATACTGACCTGATGTCCTCACAGTTGGACTGTTCCCATTATGCTATGAATTTGGTTGCTTCTCGGCAAAAGTATCAAATTGTTTTTGGGTGAGGATAGGTGCTGGTCTTATTTTGAAGCCTTTCTTTCAGTCAAAAGTTGTTGAGTTTGTTTTTCTATTCAACTTTGTCATCTGGTTTCCAATGCAATTTTTTTCCAAAACATAACATTTGTTTTTTGTTGGTGTTTTTACATATTTGATGCAGAAAAATGTCAGGGAGATGTATGATGTTCTCTACCATGATAGCTTTCCGTCGTGTCACTCATGTGTTCTCCCTGGTGGAGTACGTCCAAATGTATTCAATATCCTTGCTAATCAACCAGAAGCTATTGAAAAAGGGAAAATTGATCTGCAAGACTTGTGTGATAGAGGAAAGGTTAGAATTGATTACTTCACTTTATAATGTACAACTTGTTTACAGTCAGAACTCTCTTGAGTGAATCAATTGATACTGTCTGTTTTCTATTTCCATCCTGCTCACTTTTTTCTTAGACGTACAATTTATTAAACCGTGCTTTTCTCAGTCACTTAGCAACATTAGCAACCCACTTTACAATGTGATAATCTTCATATAGAGGATTCCTTTGTCTTCATGAATTTTGCGTGATAGTTGTCTACTCTTGTGTTTGTGAAATCAATAGTTCAAATGTGCTTGGTAGGGGTATTGGGAGGGAAATGGAGTATGTTTATTTAGGTAAAACATATTCTTGGGCAACATCGCAAGCCAAACAATGAAGGAAGAATCTATTTACCTATTTGGGGTTCCAACGGACTTTGTTTTCATAAGCATTTTAGATCAATTTCTAGGTGATTACGGGCTGAGCCATTCACGATATAAGCAACATCACTATCTAGTCAACGTAGGGTCTTTTCCATTAGCTAGCTAATGACTAATGTTAATGTCAAAGGATTAATTTTAATTTTCTTGCTTGAGTTCCAGTCAATGCTGGGCCAGCTTTTTTTTAAAGATAAAAATGGGTTACCTTATGTGTTGGCAGTTTTTTCTAGGTGAACATGCATTAATGAGTAATCTTTTTCAAAAACAATTCCTGGATCAAGTATCTTAGTATCTTCGTCTAATTTTCTTCCTTTTTTAATAGCTCTGTGATTCTTTTTTGAAGTAAATACATAGTGTCACTTTTTACAGTTCTAGCTGCTTTCTATTCCAGGAGTGTCCAGCTGCTTTTGTGTTCTTCAAAACCCGCCATGCGGCTGCTTGTGCTGCTGCAGCTCTTCAATCATCAAATCCGATGCTGTGGGTCACACATCTGGCCCCAGAGCCACGTGATGTTTACTGGTCAAATCTTGCTATTCCATATAGACAATTTTGGTTGCGAAGGATAGCAACTCTTTTGGCCACTGCAGCTTTCCTGGTTTTTTTTATTGCTCCAGTGACTCTTGTGCAAAGTTTGGCTAATTTATCACAGCTCCAGCAAACATTTCCTTTCTTGAAAGGACTGCTAATGAAGTAAGTGAATAAAGTTATGGAAACTGTAGTAAAATGATTTTTTTTTTATACAGAAAGAATGTTGATTTGAAGAATGTAATCCATGAAAAAATAATAACGAATAAATTTGAATGCTAAATTTTAGTAACTTATGATATATAGATACTGCACTGTGTGCTTCTTGGACAGCAGTGGCTATCTTTCTTCAACAACATCCCGTTTAGTAGTGTAGGTAGGTAGATGATCACTAACAGCTGAATAGGCCATTGAATTTGTCTTATTTATTTTTGAAGAACCAGGTGTAAGCAAATTGTTTCTCTTCACTAGGGAATTCTGTGGTCTTCCTGGATAGTGGTTTATGGGAAATTTTGACCACCTAAAAGCCAGTATGGCATCATTTGAAGTAAAATGTGCTTTAGATGAGTAATGCTACGAATCTTGTATATCTTTTTGAAGGATGGCTCTTGATTTGTAGCTGGAGAACAAAATGGCTAGTTATAAATTAATTTTGTATTGCTGTCTAAACTTTAGAAGTTCTACCACCAAGAAGTTATAATTTTAGCTTTAGGAGAATAACAAAAGTGGGCTTATGTAGTATTTAAAGTGAATCCATCATACTGCACCGCAAATTTCTTATACTTTTAATTTGTATTTCCTTTTGTCAGGAAATATGTGATCCAACTGGTTACAGGGTACCTACCCAGTGTCATACTAGTATTGTTCTTCTATACTGTCCCGCCGCTGATGATACTTTTTTCAACAATTGAGGGTTCAATATCTCGAAGTGGGAGGAAAAGGGGTGCCTGCTGCAAAGTCTTATTTTTCACCATCTGGAATGTTTTCTTTGTCAATATCGCTTCTGGTACTGTGCTTAACAAACTGAATGTATTTTTCCAACCAAAAGATGTATTTCTACAGCTAGCATCTGGAGCAGTGCCTGCAGCAGTAAGAGTCTTTGTCATTTTTTATTTATACTTGAGCAGTTCTTTTCTGTAGATTATTTGTTGTAATCACTTTTTTTCTTTGTATTGCATTTTTTTTGGGAAAGTTTTGACTTGGCATTGTGTTATTATATTTCCTACGTCTCATAATGAAGTACGTACCAGTAATGCAAATTTCAAAAAGCAATTAGGATTTAAGACAACTTTTAACAGAGGTTTCAGAATAGTTGGACAACCACTTGGTCTGAGGTTGTGAGCTTTTGACATAAGTTAAGACCAATATAGAACGGTAGTGCAAATTTTCTCTTTTTAGTGGCTTTATTTATGTTTTTTTTTTTTTTTTTTGGGGGGGGGGGGGGGGGGGGGGATTGGGGAGTATGATTCAGGTTGTGCCTGCAAGCTCTCAATGTTCAGACCAAGCCTGTTTAACATATGATTTTTTTAGGAAAACTACATGTCAGCCAATTCTGGGTTTGCTAAATGTGATTACGGTTTGCTTGGATGCAAGTGGTTTGCAGGGTCAGAATATGGTTGGTTGTTGAAAATCAAAGACTGCAATTACAATCTGCAGCTGAATTGCTGACTAGTGTCACTCTTATCAATTACCACTAGCTTGTACGGGGTTCAAATATTAGATTTCAGCTGTTGTTTTTTGTTGACAGTGACAATGATTTCATATGACGGTATATATTTCTTCAGAGAGAAGTATTAATTTTCTGGAGGTGTTGATTTATTGCCAGTTGATTTTATCATAATTAGTGATTTTGAAAGTGTTGAGAGCTGCAATTTCATATTTTTAGACTTTAATTTTAGTTTACTAGTTATTGGAATTTCCTAAGAACCTGATGAACCTCTATAAGGACAGCAGTGTTTAAGAAGCTCTAAAAATGTCCATGGTGTTGACATGTTGTTTACTTTTGCCCACTGTCTAAGGAATTGGTATATTTTGACTATCAGTGGTTAATTAACAGCGTCAACGACTGTTTAACATGTCTCATGGATATAGAAAGTAATTGGAAAAACAGGTTAGGAATTTCGCGTCAAATTTATAGAACCGACAAAAGAAAATAACATATTCCGAATTGGAGATCAAAAGTTGATTAAGGATGGTGAATTCTCTAATGGACGTGTGTCATTTTCTTTTTTGTTGTGTTTAAGTGACTCTTCATTTTTAGTGGTATGCACATTTCTAAACAAGAAGTGATAGAGTTCTGTCCAAAGTAACTGAGAAGAGTATTATGCACAGAGTAATTTCTTATTTGATGATTTTGATAGCCGCAATAGTTTTATATTTCTATCAATTTTGAAATCTCATAAAATTGCGAATTTTTAAAATTTATTTCAATAAATATTAACATTTTCAAGTTCCAATTGTTTTCGATTTTTTATGTTTTCTATGTTTCCCTATTTCTGTTTGCTGTTTTCATTGCCACATATCATTATTTTTTAATAGGGAGGCAGATGATTGTGCTATTTGAAAAGATGGATTCGAGTTTCATTTGCCTTACCAAAAATGATTAGGCTAGATTCAAGGTTTCTTGCGTAAGAAAATTGGACGAGGGATCTGGAGAGTTTTTGGTCTGGTTTTCTTGAATCATGAGGGTTATTAGTTTACAAAAGGTTCCTTCAATGGGATTTGATCTCTCCTCAGAAATTTGGTTTCTTTTGTGAGGGGTAAATCCTTGTTGTCTGGTTGTATTTCTTTCCTCTCTTATTTTGTATCTTGCCAGAAAGAATCTGAATTGAGGAGCATGTCATGAATTTGAGGGAAATTGTGAGTGCTTCTTAAAAATGTTGCTCAGTGAGACCTGGAGCCTGTGGGTTCTACTTGTGAAGTCGGGCTGCATATGCGTATTAAATATTGTTATTTTAAAAATAAATATTTCTCTGCATGGGTAACTGATTATTTGTGTTTCATACTCGGTATCGATCCAAGATTTGTTCTAGATTATGTTGTACAACTTAAATATTTGGTCATTGATAACTGGTGGTTGTGGGTTCAACTTGTGGAATTAGATTACTTTTTGCGTCCCTAGTGCTCAGGGTTCTATTGTAGCTGTTACCATGTATCAAGTACTTGAGTTTCAAATGTGGGGCATACATTTTTTCAAACATTTTTGAAGAGCCTTAAATACAAGTCCTGTCACCCTGTCAGCAAGCTCTCTCTGCAAATGCAACTGATTTTTGTGTTTTACATAGTCGTAATTTTCAAAGATGATTTTGCACAGGTTTGGATTACTTATAATAGTGGATACACATTTGCAGGTCAAATTCTTTATGACATATGTCTTGACATCAGGCTGGACCAGTTTGGCATGCGAAGTTGTGCAACTCTGGCCACTTCTCTGTAACTTTATCTATAAGTTCATTCTTAGAAAGAATCATGGCCCATTTGACGGAGAGTACACCTTTCCATATCACTCTGAAGTTCCAAGAGTCCTTTTATTTGGCCTTCTTGGTTTGAGTTTCGCAATCTTGGCACCGTTGATTCTGCCATTATTGCTGATTTATTTCTGTCTTGCTTACCTCGTGTACCGTAATCAGGTATGGTTTCCTTTTGTTAAGACACATTTTCCCTTGGAAATTAAAACTTGGGCGTTTTTTCTCATGATGCAAACTTTACAGTTCATACAATTCATACAATGGAAATGATAAAGATAAACTCTGTTTCTCATGATTTATGATGTTATATCTGTTTGCTGTAAAATTTTACTATTCTTTTTTGCCTTTTTAAAGACTTTTGACTAGTAAGCATAGTTGATCAAGAGATAAAAGAAACACTAGGATCATTCTAATTAAGCAGTGTCTCTATTCTGCTCTAGTCAATTAGCAGATTTCTTCTTTTGGTAACCCTCCCATCATTCTAATTTGCAAGAAGTAACTGAAGTTAAGATATAGTGATATCTTTATGAATTCCCTTGGGTATGGAGAAATTATTTTCCAGTGGAAATTAAAAGTAACGATTACAATGAGCGATTGCTTTTTTTAATCTGAATATGACTAGTAATAATCTTTAATAGTACTCATTGACAAAAAAAACTTTCTTTTTTGAGACTGAAAGTATAGCTAAGAGGATGTTATCTTCAGTATGCTGCAATTGTTTTCAAGAGTCAAGGTGAACCCATAAGATTATGATGCACTTGTGTCATTGTGTGGTGTGGTTGATTGACTAGAATGTTGTTCCTCTCAATTAGGAAGAATTGCGAAAATATTTGGAGGGGCAAATTTTTCTGAAGTGTCTGCTTAGTTTTTGTGGAGTCATGCTTGAAGAGCATGTGAGCAACCTTTGCGAGTAAGAGGGGGAGCAATAGATTAAATTGAACTTGAGCCATTTGGCTGCCTATGTTTTTGTCACTCCCTGCATCCTTATAGACACATATTGTTTATCTTAAGGAGTTCAAGCAGTAATACTGAGTATCTTCTGTTGTTTTAAGAATCACCTCCTTTCCTTTTTTAAATAATTATATTTCTGATTGCTTCATCAAATATTAGTTTGGTACTTAACAGTTAGCACCAATTTGGTAATCGTGGAAAGGAATGCCAATTGATCGTATTTGTTCTCTGTGCTAATCTTTGAAAATCTTGTCTAAGGGCATATGGAAAAGTTAAAAAATTGATTAACTTTAAGCTAATGAGCAATAATATTGGGAATCCAGGTTACTTAAGGACATTCTTTTTGGTTGGAGAGTGTGGTTTTTCTTATGATTTTGCATTTGAACATTCTCTTATATACTTCACACCGACTTGCTCATATTTGCACAAATTATATCCCGTTGCCTGTTAACTTTTCAGATCCTCAATGTTTATATAGCGGACTATGACAGTGGTGGGAAATATTGGCCAATTGTCCAAAACTCAACAATATTTTCTCTGGTGTTGGCACAAATTATTGCTATGGGTGTATTTGTGTTGAAAAAATCTACAGTTTGCTTGGGATTTACTATTCCATTGACCATATGTACATTGTTATTTAACGAATACTGTAGACGGAGATTTCTCCCTGTATTCAAAAACACTG
Source organism: Dysphania ambrosioides (assembly GCA_026401315.1). Taxonomy (NCBI): domain Eukaryota; kingdom Viridiplantae; phylum Streptophyta; class Magnoliopsida; order Caryophyllales; family Amaranthaceae; genus Dysphania; species Dysphania ambrosioides. The sequence goes on along the minus strand of CM048663.1, from coordinate 30,014,208 downwards.
CTGCTGAGGTACGAGTCAATATTTATGGTTTACTCCTACATTCATCTCTAGGCTTTCCCCATTGTACAATTTTATTAGGAGAGGTGAATTCATTGGTTCACATGATTGCAGATTCTTATTGATTTGGATCAGAAGGATGAAGAAACTGGAAGAATGGAGACCATACATCAACGGCTTCCTTCTGCCTATTGTCAGTTTGAATGGATTGCTTTTGGTAGCTCCAGATCTAAATCACAGTACCTTTGTGATGATGAAGAATCCGCAAGGCACACTCAAGAACTTAAGCGAGGTCTGTCATGTTATCTTTTCTTTTTTCAAACTTGAGATTTTATTCTTTTGCATCTAGTGTAATATTTGGCGAATGGTTGGTCAATGTTATTTTTTTTTTTTTTTTTTTTGGCAGGAGTTATTTTTGTTGATGCAGAAATTGAATTTAGTCAAGAAATTATACCAGATGAATCTGCTGAAATATCTCAGCCTACAAATCACACCTCCGAAGTGGAATCCAGTTCAAGTAGATAGTGCATATGATTAGGCTATATGACATTGTTTATATTATTTTTCGTCTCTCTCCCGTTTTTGATCTTCTGGAAGTGTATAGTGGTATAGCGATCATCTCTGCCTAAATTAAGGCTTGAAAGAGCAAGCTGATGAGCAGAAATAGGTATAGGCCTGTACATAAGGCAATATAAACTGATCTCTGTTTTTGCTGTGCTATTATACATACAAAACTGTGCATCCCTTTAGATCCACAGAAATAGATGGGATATGAAAGTTTGGAGATCCCTAGTAGTACAGAACTCCTGAAAATGTATCTTCTCTTCAGTCTCTTGGGTTTTGGTATCTCTTATACAGTATTTCTTTTATGCAGGACCTTTTATTGTATCATTCAGCAAGTACGAAGTACTTTTTTGTAACTTGGTGTTTATTGTCTTTAATAATTGTTCAACATCAGCTTGAACAGTGTTTCACTACCTTGAGACGCTCGTCTCGGGCGAGGTGAGGAACTATAAGTTCAAGACTCCCAAGTCGACTTTCTCTTGTTACTCCATAGATATGAGTAATACTTACTAATCAACAATTTTTCTTTAAGCAAAAAACCCTAAAGGTTTTTCATTTGTATGTAGCCAGTTGATTTCTAACTAAATATGTAAGTATGTAGCTAACAGTGAAAGCTTAACTATTATGTATCCTTTTACATTTTTAACAAGGTGAACCAATGGTATTTTGCACATTAGAAATATTTTACATTTGCTCTATTCAAAGCTACACACGAAAATGAATTAAAAAAAAAAAAAAAAAACATAGTGCTTCTTAAGTGAACCCTTTTAAAAGTAATTTCAAGTGTATGTAAGAATTTTCAGGCCTAAATCTTCTTTCAACAATTGGAATCAAACTCCTCCTTGTAACCAAATATTGCAGAAGAGCTTGACTTATACTCCTCCTTGTACCCAACTCGTCCACCATTACTGTAATCCCCACTAGACACTGATTCTTTAGTTGTCACACGGTCGTAACTGCCATTCTCCTTGTCATGGTAACTAGTCTTACATTTGATTTCACCTCAGCATTGCTGATGCTTTGACTTGATTTTCCATTTATTGTCACTACCAGTTTATCTGCTTTTTAAAATAATTAAAAATATTACATATGCAAACATGTTTTATTGTGGCAAGCTTAGCAAAAATATTTAGAAACTACACAATGAGTATAAGATTCCATTTAGCATATTCCAAATATAAACTATGTAACTTCCCTTGTGACAATAATAATTTCAATCGTCCAAACCCACAATACTTGTACACATACTTGAGAAAGCAATTGAGGGAAGAAACTATCATGAAGTAATAATGGTTTTTTTTTTGGCTAATGTAATAATGGAGTTTAACGAGTTCAAACTTTGAACTTGAACTCTTGAAGTAAGGTGGCCAAAGACTAGGCTAAGCGTTGTTTGGTTGGAACTATTTTTTTTATATCTAGATAAAACGAGTTATATGATGACACTAGGATTAAAAAGTAGAAGTCTACTCCTAGTTGCTATTATATATACCTATTGAACATATTCTATTGTGGCTTTGGTGATGGCACAACTCTTGAATAGGTTCCCCAAGTAAATGATGTGGTCACAGGGTGTGCAAACATATGTTCCGCCATGCTACGCCTCAGGATACTTACCAAGTTAAAGGAGTCCATTAGCAATATCACGTTTTTTAAGCTAAGAGACATAACCCATTCCATAGCATGAGAGCAGGGATGTTGGAAGGTGAAACTGGCTAGAATCAATTTCCTTCCTCTAATACTTGTATTGGGAGAAGAATCACAAACAACCTGTCCTATATGCGTGTTTTGTTCTTTTTACACAAAAAGTTATCAATTTGGATCTGGATTAGATTGTCACCTCTTTTTTGCTATCCTATAAAAGTGTTGTAGTATCCCGGGTGGTATTGGTCTTGTTGTCCTTAGATCCTGCTTGATCTAATCTTTCTTCTTTTTTCGTTATGATACTAATTATGGTGCATCATGGCTTCATCAAACTGGATTTTTAAGTCAATTAAATCTCCATTCCCTACATTAAAATAAAATTATTTCTTACATTCCCGATACTCCAAAAGCCTTCAATGACGTGTGGAGGTTTGTTGGTGGTAGAGTTATTTGAATTATAGAAGAAATAGATATAACAATGGATACATTCCCGAAGGGGAAGATATCCATTCTCATCTAAATCAATAGCTAGGAAGTTATGTTTCCAAAAAATAATTTAGCCTTGTGGCAAACTCTGTAGATGTGGCTTGAGGTATCCTTGTACCATTGCAAATGGCACGTTGATGACTAAGATCTAGGTCTCTTTTAAGATTTTCTTTGGTTGCTAGTTTATCATACCAAACTTTCCATATGAAGTTCTTCCATTTTGGGAAGATATAAAGATTCCAAAGCTGCTTGAAGAATGAGAACCTTATATCAAGATCATTTTTCTCCCCTTATTGTTGCCCGAATAAAGCATTGAAAGTCTTCTCGTAGGAAGATGTTTTCAATATAAGAAGTCATTTGTACGTGTTGACAGTGGTTCCATGGTTAGGATGGACCCGACATTATTTGTTTTGAGATTCGTCCTTTTCTTGGGTGTATCCCACTCAAAATCAATAGGTTGTATGAAATCCTTAACTAACCAATTAGTTGTTGTTTACATAAAAACATCAAACGAAGTATTGTTTCATAAATTTGGTAGAAGATTATAAGTATTGAAATTCGTATTGTTCAAAGCAAACACAAAGTACTTTATTTTTTGACATAAAATAAAGCTTATATTAGGTAGCCAAATCCAGCATAGCCAAAGTTACAACACTTTGGGGAACACAGATCAAAATGGAGAACCTCCAAAACCCTCTCTGTATAACTACGAGCTACTAAGTGAGCAACCGTATTACAATGTGAGAAAACATACACATATCAAACCAAACTCTATCAACATTAATATCATTATAAATTGGGGCTCTACCCGGGTTCGATGATGAGATAGCCTTGATAACGTTTAGAGCGTCGGATTCCACCTATATCTTCTTGTATCCAAATCTCTTTGCCAAAAATAAATTGGTGCACTTTTCTCATTGCTGTCATTACTACCGTCCCCTCAACATCACGGAGTACCACCCCCATCCCTGAAAGTCTTCCTTCCAAAATATGGGCATAAATATTCGCCTTAATACATCCTTTTGCCAAATTTCTACATCGCCATGCCGCTCACATCAATGCTGCCATCTTTTGTATTGAGATATTGTTTACCTTGCTGTTTAGCCACATCCATCACAATATGAAGGACTCCGTTGGAGCTTCAGCTAGTAAGTCCACAAACTCGCTTCTTCTCCATATGGCTTTTGCAACTCAACAATAAAACAAAGTATGCACTATTGTTTCTACTTTGTCTCCACAAATCTGGAAATTCCCATTTTCCGTTATATGCCTTTGATGAAGTCGACTTTGTACCGCCAAGTTACCCTTAATAGCATTCCATAGAAAGTGTTGTAAATAAGGTGGGGCCTACATCCTCCAAACTGACTTCCAGTAGTACTATGAAACACTATCATCTTGTACCTCTGATCTTAGCATCCAATAACAAGACATTATAGTAAACAACCCATTTTTTGTAAAACACCAATACACATTGTCTTCTCTCGGTGATGAGGTAAAGGAATAGCTAGAGATAAAGGTGCATATGTCCCCTGCAACTCCCAAACCTTTCCTTCATTTCATCCTACATGATCATCCATTAACAACTCCAACACACTCATATTTTCATCCATATCTTTGCTGGTCGTTGACGGAAAACAGGTACTCCATCATGAAATGACCACTTATCATTACATATTTTAACCTCACTACCATTTCCATCTCTCCACCCAATACCTTCTCTTAGCATGCCTTTTACTCCCCCATCAACTTTTCCATAGAAAACTAAGATTATACCCCCCTACTAGCCTCAATAACATCCGACTTTTTAAAATAGCGAGCATTCATCACCACATGTACCAATGATCTATCATTTACGCTTTGCCAAAAGAGCTTGGTTAAAACATTTTAAGTCCCGAAACCCCATACCTCCCATTACCTTTGGTCTACAAAGAGAATCTCACGATTGCCTGTGCATCTTCCTATTTTCCTCCGTTGACCCCCACCAAAACTTGCTTATCATTCTATGGATATCATCTATTAAACCCTCTGGATTTCTGAATAAGCTCATCATGTACGTTGGAATTGCTTGGACAACATCTTTGATTAATACTTCTTTACCCGGCTTGGATAAGAGTTTTTCCTTCCACTCGCTCATCTTCTTCCATATTCTCTCTCTTAGCCATGTGAAAATTGCTTTCTTTTGATTTGCCAATGATTGTTGGAAGACCTAAATACTTCTCATGCTTATCAATTTCACGAACTCCCAACGTGCTCACTATAGTGGCTCTTCTATCAGAAGAAACCTGTTTACTAAAAACAACTTCAGTTGTTATCTAGAATGTCTTTCTGTCCAGATGCTCTTTCATATTTTTTGATAATATCAGTATTTTTTTAACATTCATGCAAATTAGCTTTAGTAAACAAAATACTATCATCAGCAAAAAAACAAATGGGATATCCTAGGAGCTGCTCTGCAAATTTTTACTCCATGAATCTCCTTATCCTGAGTAGCCTTTGATAATAAACATGAGAAAGAATCGGCACACAACATAAATAAGCAGGGAGATTGGATCCCCTGCCCTAGCCCCCATGTAGGAGTAATCGAGCCATATATCCCATTATTCCCCTTAAAAGAAAACGAAACACTTGAGATACTGTCCATCGCCCTCCGAAGCCAGCTATCCAAAAACCCCATTTTACACATAACACTTTCCAAAAACATCCATTCAACTCTATCATAGGCTTTAGTCATATCGAGTTGTAGAGCCTATGTCTCGTGCCTTCCCTCTCCCCTCTCTTCATCGCATGGAAAATTTCAAAAACAATCGTTGCATTATACGTTATAAGACGGTCTGATATGAAAGCACTTTGATTTGCCGAAATAATCTTGTCGTTTAACCCTATTAGCTAACGTTTTGGAAATTATAACTCTATATATCATTAAGTACTCCGTATAATATTTAGGTAATAGAAACAAGCGGTCTCTAGAAAAAAGGGCGATGTAAAAATGATATGGTGAGCTTAAAGATTATAGATCGTCTGAAGTACAATCTGTCGGGTATTCCCTTCTCAAGCGATCAAGGGCACAAACTCACCCCCTCCGCCTGACACTCTCTTACCTTTCCCTCCTTCTCCGGCGAAACTTCCCTAGGGTTAGGGTTTCCAATTCTCTGACCCTACTACTCTCCTCAAATGATGGAACGCCACCGAGATTATCGTGATGGTGACCGCGACCGCAATTTCCACCACCACCAACGCCGACCTTCTCGATTTACCGACGGTCCTCCTCCCGTAGACCATAACCATAGCCCTGGAAATTACCGCGGCAGCTTCTCTAGTGGCCGCCGCGCATTCGACAGCCCTCCTCGCCAACCTCCAGCTGGCGACAGAGGAGGTTTCCGTCCTCAGGCTGGTGGACCCCCCGGAGGGTTCTGGCCTATAGGTGGAGACGTTGGAGGGCCTGATGGAGGGTTTGGGAATGATTTACCGGGTCCACCTCGGCCTATGATGCCGCCACCTCCTTCGATTGTTGGTCAGAAACGAGGGTTTCCCTTCTCTGGTCGTGGTGGCTCTCCAGGTAATTACTTTTCTCTCCCCTCAATTTGAATGGGGTTGAATTTTGTCGAAGTTGGAGCATTGTTGTTCTATGATTGAGACTAGATTAGGTACCTGTTTTGATTGCATATTTCTGTGTAGTCCATGTTTTCTTTTTGGTTTTGTTGCTGTATATTGAATTAGTTGGAAATTATACGGATGATTGGGTGTAGAAGTTAGATGAATCCGAGTGATGAAACCGAACTTAAGAAGTAGTATGTATACAGATGAAACTTTGAAACAACGAGTTGAATTTGCCAACTTTATTGTAAAAGAATTGGCCCTTAATTAGAGACTACTATTTTTTGGATCTTCTAATTTGTTTACATCTTCAAGATTAGAAGGGAAAGACTCGTCAATTGGGCCCTTTCTTTAAAAAAATGATTGTTTTTGGTAAAGTATCTACTTCAAGCTTGGCCCGACCGCCTGATCTAGTACTTGTCCATTTCAAGTTCACATCAACACGAAAACTATCTCTCCCATCATCGAATCAAGATATCCTTGGAACAATTTCACTGTCCTTTGATTGTTGCATTCTGAGCTTAAAGGACATCACTTCTTTTGTTACGTGCTATGTATGTTGTTGAAATATGGCCACATTCAATAAATTTTAAAATTCTCCATCCAAGCAGTACATCAAGAGAAATGCTCCTCCCATGGTTACCTTCTGTCTAGAGTTGTCTCTAATATTGTGACTGTAGTTAGGGTTTGTCCTTTAGATTTGTCTGCTGGATTTTGTCGGGTCCAACGATTTCATGAAGGCAGTCCCTAACCCGATAGATTATTAGAGACCATGAACCAAATTTTAAAAACACACTTGTAAGCAACTTACAAGCTGATAATAAAAACAGATCCTTATCACTAAATTAAGACTCCGTAGCTTACCATTTCCTAACTATACTAATATATAACTACATCCCTAATCTATTAAGAAAAGAGGAGGAGGGGGGGGGGATGTATATAGAGAAGAAGAAATGATAGAGATGAGGAATAAGAGGATACATTGAACTTAATTGGTGGTATAAATGACAGAGAATGGAAAAATAAATAGGCGGAGTTGAGGGGTTATGAATCTTTAGCTTGATAGAGGATGCCAGTATAAAGGGTAAGAGACATTGAAGAAGAGAGAGATGGACAGGAAAATCAAAGAAGGAAGGTCAAAGTGAAAATAGAGGAGACGGAAGAGAAAGTTGGAGAAGAGGCAGAAAAAAAGAAGAGAGAAGTGACAGAAGTTTTAAGAGAAGCACTCCTGAAATTACCGCCATTTATCAGTCTCTTGAAGGTTTCCAGCTCCAATGATTAGGGTTATAGAGAGAGAGAGAAATCTTGGGATGTAGGGCACAACTTCTCAAGGTTGTAGGTGTTGCTCTTTGCATACAAAGTTATGTACCTCCTTGTGCCTCTTGAACTTAGTTGTGTGGAGTTGTTCCCCCAACTCAAGAAATCTTGCACCTAGGCATGCCTGGATGCGCTATTTGAAAAACTTGGGAGGCACATGGAGCATATTTGTCCTAGATATTCTTGAGTTGGGGTCAGCCTTCTTAGAGCTCAAATAGATCATGGGCGTACTTAAGCTCAGATTATTGAAGTTTATAGCTTACATAGTCCTTCAGAAGTGAGCCTTCCACATTGCTTGCGTTGAGTACATGAACTTGAACATAGGCTTCTAAAGTCTGCAAGCAAAACTAGACCTCCTTTGCTGTTGGACTGACTTTGTGTTGATACTCTTTCAAGCTGAGATCCAGTCAAGTTTTATTTAGATAGGGAACTGTCTGCATCAAGGCTGTGCAGAACATGGATCATTACGGTTTATGGAATGCCAGGGAGTAAGGATTTATTATTGATGAATCACAGAATATATTATATCTTATTATTTGATCATCAATCACTCTATGAGTACTGTTGGATTAAGGTGAGCATTGTTTCTTCTGTTTAATCTAATCAATGGGTGAAGTGTAAATTATGGTATCCTTTTATTACAAACTGAAATAAAATTTTTTTGATCCAATATTCTTATTTGCTCCCTACGAAAATACTAAAGTTCTTGTATCTCAATCTGGATCAGCAGCGCTGAGTAATCAAGAGATAGCTAATTCTTGTAACTCTACTCACCTGTATTGTACTGTTATATTTGAAATGAGGTATTACTCTTGAATGATTGAATCCTACTTTGGCAAATTTCTGAACCGAATCAGATGCTTGAGTGCTTTACTCGGTGACTATTGTCTTGCTGACTTGTTGTGGACGTACTGCTTTGTTCTGTGATAGTGTTTTGTGATGCAGTGTCTTGTCATTAAATTAGTTCATGTAGTTTATATGGTATATTGACCAAGTTAACTGTCTGCATTTTTTATGCAATTCTTGGTTTTCATATTTCTTAGCAAAAATCATTTTACATGCATTTGTTCACATGAGTGGTTGGTGATTGATTTCTCATTTAGGTTCTGGAGTTGGCCAACATTTTTCTTTTGAAGATTCTCTAAGCATATTTTGTTGGCGTGCGTTTTTTAATTATTGTGGTTCATGAGCTAAATCCTTGTTTGTTGTGGTGTGGAACATGTCTATTATCTATTGAACCTCAGCTTATGTCTTCCCCCTCTTCACCATCACCTTTCTCATGAAAAAAGTATGAAGAAAGAGAAATGAATGCTGTATCTATGGTTTTTGGACTATCACATGAATATTTATATCCCAAATAATACATGACTACTTGTTTTCCCTTCCAGAGCATTTTGATGGGAAAAGTTTTGTTAAGCTATTTGTGGGCTCTGTACCTAGAACTGCAACAGAAGAAGAGGTTAGTTATCCTAAATTCTTCTAGTTAATATTTATTTACTCGTGATTCTCTTGACCAAAATCTTAGTAAAAATAGTATCTGCTGTAGATTTGGTTCTTTGTAGTAGATCATTGTTAATATTTGTTTCTGTATTGTTTGTAAAGGATATGTGCCTTTAAGTCTGTTTATGCATGTTTGATGAACATCTCTTTCATTGTTTCTAATTGTATTTGGTGTGTGCACGTTTGTGGGTGCGCAGGTGTAGGTTTGATGTTGTCTAAGGTTTAAGCAGTCATAACTCTTTTGTTGTTGTTCAGAAGAGCATGGACTTATTATTAACTTGTTATTTATTGTGGAATTGCTTTTCACAAGTTATTTGAGTTGGATGATTTGATCGTGGGTAGACTAAATTTCATCTTGTATTGTGGGCTGTGCTGAATCTGGTGATAATTAGACTTCTAGCAGAGCAATTTTAAAATGGTGCAAGGAACTGTTCATAAAATCATAATTTCAAAAATGTTTTAAAACCTATTGGATACCAGTGTTGTATGTGCTTGCGTTTTCACTCTAGAGGATTTCTCATATGCATCTAGACATTCCAACTGAATTTTTTTTTGTATGAGAGGGGGGGAGAAAGAGAGAGAGAGAGAGAGGGAGGGGGGTGGGGGGTGGGTGGGTTTTAGGTAATATGTCACCCCTACTGCCTCAAGGCCAACAATGTTGGCTGCTTGTTCTTTTTCCACCAATACCCTTGTGATGGTTCTGGTTGATGGCAATTCTGAGCAGCAGTATGATTTAATTGTTAATATTTCTAAAATTACAGTATTTAGTGAATGACAGAATAGGTTGCTCTTTATGTGCTGCAAGAACTGGACTGTATCCTACCATCGGCAGAATTTCAGGGCATTCAATTCTCTGCAGTCTTACCCCTTCCGGTTCTAAAATCTGGTGTGGATATTGTTTCTAATTCTGAAAGACCTGCATAAACGTTTCGTAGAACATCGTAGAAAAGTGTATTCCACTAACAAAAATCATATAAGAACATAAACATTGTAGTAGAGGCAGTTGGGTATCAATAACTGCGAAGTACTTGTCAACTTGTGAATCGATTCAGTTGATTGCCTACTTGCCTTTACTATGGATTTTTCTGCAATATTTGGCGTGTTGTTTATTTTTCATAACAATTCTTATCAGATTCGACCATTATTTGAAGAACAAGGACAGGTCTTGGAGGTTGCTCTAATAAAAGACAAGAGAACGGGGCTGCAACAAGGTATGCGTTTTGCAGTTGTTTAAATTTGTTACCGTTTATACACCTCTCTTTTCAGATTTTTGTGATGTGCAGTTGATGGGAGCAAGTGTAGGCTTTGTTTCGTCTCAGTTAGTTTTTGCAACAATTTCGGGCCTGTTGATTTTGGTTGCAACCTTTCTTTAAGTCTGCACTGTCAAACAAGAGGATGCAAGGGATCTAGACCTACTTAAAATTGTCTGTGTTGACCAGTCTAGAAATCAGAGCACAAACTCCTGCTCTGGTACTAGTGACTTAACAATGGGGAAGGCAGTACCCAGCAAGTCATTTATTATGGGAATGTCTTCAGCAGTACTGTAGCTAATTGTATGTCAGGATGTTTTGTTCTGAAAATGCTGTACATAAAGCTCCATCAAATGATTTGGATTCTTTCATATGAATGGGTGTTTGTGACATTTAATCGAAAGGTCTTCTAATTGGTTAGATATTCTTTTACCATGGCATGTTGCAAAAATCTGAATGCCCTGAACTTTTTTTCTAGTAGTCTGAAATCTGAATATTGATGGATGAGATGGCTTTGAAGTTGGTGACCTTTCTGGTGCAATTATGGGATGCTTTGATAATTTAGCTTTTGAACCTCTCAGGAATCTAGCCTCTTGTCTTTGTCCTTATAGCTTTTTATGGCGATGCTTCTTTCTAAATAAATTAGTGATTTAAGTTCTTGTCTCTATATAAATTAAGTTTACAAAGCGTGATCACTGGTACATGGCATCAGATGATTTTTTTAATGCTATAGCTTGCCTTACAGGAGGATGTTGACATTTGGATTTGATATATTTTATTGTCGAGAAAATCATAGTGAAGCCCAAGTCTCTTTTGCTGGATACTTGCATTTTCCACTTGGTGAATTGACCATGAAAAGTGTAGACCTGAGTTTGTGGGGGCAATGTTAGTTATATTGAGCTTGCTGTAGCTAGATTTGGTTAGAGTGTTGGGCCTTTTGAGATTCAGTAGCTTAGTGGTGGTACTACTGCATTTTTTTTTGCTGCATTGCAGTTTTGTGGTTGCTTCATTCTCTCCAGCATTTGTATGTAATAGCCTTTTGTTTTGCATTATTATATTCTAATTGGTTTCAAATCTATAATAAGTTAGTGACTTTTCCTTGTACTTGGTATCTTTTATATCTGTTTCTGGGTTGGTTCTTTGTTATTAAAGTTGTGGTGGTGATGTGGAATAATGGGCGAAGCTTTATCGTCAGGAATTAACTGACTGCTGAACATAATCTATTGTCTAATGGTTTATGGTCGGAGTTTTGTCCAGCTCTTATCCATTAACATCTCAGAAATATTCTGCCTTAGGACTGTCAACCCAGCTCTTGTAAGCGTCCCTTACTGCTATCTAATTTGACCAATAGCTAACCAGGCCATTACACACTTGTTTGATTATGAATTTAATGAATATGCTTGGCAATGTGAGCTGATCTTCTGAAAATCTGAGACAATTTGTTCTTCTATATTTGATCTTTGTGTTACCTTGAAATTATGTTTGTTGGATAATATTTACACTATTAAGTAGGATGACTGCTTGGGCATTTAAGTTTAGGCTAAAGCTATGCGAGATTTCACATTTTGAATTTACAGGATATGGTTATATGGCTCAGATTTTTCTTTTATCACCGTTGAAAGCTGATTCCGCCAGTGACTTCATAGCTCTGCTTTTGTTTGGGCTTTCACGCCTTGTCTTTATGAATCACTTGAGTTATATGAGTGAATAATTTTGGCGTGTTAATGTTTCCTTTCATCATTTTCCTCATTTTCGTAATAGAATGTTATTGTTCTTTAGTTTTCATTGTCAGGATGCTTCTAAATCTTTTGAACTTTGGGTACCTTTTATGTTTAAAGATTTATTGGATTGTTGCACATTTTCTTTAGTGACAACGTGCTTGATACCTCATTTCTTTATTAAATTTAAATTAATCAGTGTGATAATTTGATATTGTTGTATAGGATTTCTTTAGTTATTTTTATTCAAAATATTTGGCAGGCTAGCAAGCTTGTAGAAGCAAATATTCTCCAGCAGTTATTATTCGCTGATTCTCACTTCTCAGTGATGTGTTTTACTGCGTTTCGTAATTTTTCATGGAACGTTTTTATAGAATGTAATTATGACTAATATTATAAAATTTCATAGCAACTATTTACAGTGTAATCTTGAGGGCTGTGGTTCCTTTTTGTGCTTTGACTTTCACGACTCCTAATGACATCCACGAACTTTGTCAGAGAATACTGTTGGCTATTTGTGACAAGCTGGAGCAATTATCGTGTAACTTGATCTTCCAGAATTTGTCTCTAGTAGTCTAGTTAGGTTGTTACTTGATAATTTTGGGAGCTATCTGGCTTAAACCAGCTGACAAATATTTGTCCTTCTCTTGCTATGACGTTATTGTCATTTTCAACCGATGGCATTCCAGAGATTTTTTCAAATACTTCTGGAGCATACAGATGTTATGGTTCAATCTTGTGGTTTCTTGTATATTGTGTTAGTCTTTCTTGTAATTTTCATAATGTCTTAGAAAAGACAAGAATATACTGTAGGTTTAATCATGTTAATCTTTTTTTTTTTCTTTTTTTATTTTTTATCGTATCATTATAAGTACGCAAATGCATAGGCTAGGGTTGGTTTGTGGACTAACTTGCTTGACATCAGTGGTTTAGGATTATGTCTCTAGAACCCTTTTGGGATATGAACATTCTTTTTCTATGAGATGTATATGCTCAGTGTCATAAAGTGCTGAATTTTTGGCTGTGAATGGCATAGCATGATGCATTTATGATCTTTATGTATTTATGACCATGATTCTTGAATTATAATGAAGTCGTAGTGAGGCCTTGTATTAGTAAGCTTGCAGAACAGGACGAACTTATTATATATTAATTTGGATTCAGATGCTGTTGTGGATTCTTGTATACCTTGACAGTTTTAAGCTAAACATGCATCGTTATATGTATTTATGGATTGGCAGCTTTAGTTGGACTATCATTTATGAATGTGGAACACCTAATTACTGAAAGTTGGATACCAGAATGGAGAGAACTAGTTGATTTTTATGGTATCTGTGATATCATTTTATTTCTTTCATTTAAGTGGAGTACCAGTTTTCAAATATTGATAAGCACTTGTGTCTTAGCTGGTGTACACATTTTCAAATATTTCCTTTCCTACCTGCCCTGCTGTAGTGCTGTTCTGGTTACATCACTAAAAAGTTGTTGTGACTTTATGAGGGGCCTAAATGTTTTTGTTTCTTAGATACTCATTTTTGGGCCAAGTATCCCTTCGTTGACAGACCTATGCTGTATAACAATGGACCCACTCGGTGCTTTTGATAATCAAATTGAGATTTGTAGATTATGTTCTTGAGTCATTGACGTATGGACAACTTGTGAGGCTTGTTCCCATGTAATGTATTCTTTTCCCCCAGTTTTTGAATGTTTGAGATTTTTCCCAGGATTAGGGCTTACTGTTCTTGGTATGGTTCGCTTATGAATGAATTAGAACAATGCAGCCTTTTGAGTGGTTTTATATTGTCTGTTAGCAGATGTCTGTCAAGTTTTGGCTCCTTATTGTCAGGATCAGTATTTGATGCAGTCACCTTGTTTCACCCTCTGTGTATTGTGTGCTATTTTTCCCTTTTGATTTCTTTTACTGTTTACTATTACACTTCTGGACTAGTAAAGTAGATCAGTAAATCATTATATGGGCAAATTCTTGACTTCTACAGGGTGTTGTTTTATTAAATATGCTACTTCTGAAGAAGCAGACAGGGCAATAAGAGCATTGCACAACCAATATACTTTGCCTGGGGTAAGTTCTCCTGCCTCTGGAGCAGTTTGGCACATTGGACAGTGTTGACTATTCGTGGTTGCCATCTTCAGGGACTTGCACCTATACAAGTTAGATATGCTGATGGCGAACGCGAACGTCTTGGTAATGGTGCGTAAGCTTAAGAGTTTCACATGTTAAGTTTCTGAGATACTACTCAGGATTTCCATGTAAAATTGACTACTCCTGTGTTCTTGAATGCTCTTAGATCAGGATGGACTGATGGAGCATTCCTGTCTTCATTGGTCTTATGCTTGTTATTATTGCTATTGTCAAAAGAAACCATGTCTTTTGTATTGCGGGATTTGGGGAAAGATGGGGTTGGTTGAGGAAGGTTTTCAAGGGATGATATGAACTGATTAACTAGACGCCATTATTGCTTACCTTTTTTTAATTTAACTTTATTTTGATTTTTTAATCAATGCTTAATATTTTGTCTAATTTTTCAGGCGCAGTTGAGTACAAGTTGTTTGTGGGGTCACTGAACAAGCTTTCTACCGAGAGGGAAGTGGAGGAGGTATCTACCAGATAACTAATTCTTTCTTGTATCTTGTATTCTATAGTCTGCTGTATCTTATCTAGCTGATGGGTTGGCAAATTATAAGTTGTTTACCTTCTTCCTCCACTGTGCTGAAAAACTGTGAGTGATCTGTCATGTGTCGTCCCTGATATGCTTAGAGGTGTGTGACCACTGTTTTTGTGACTTGTGATTGAATATTGTTCATCACCTAAACCTAGTTAGATTTTTTGTTGTCATTGAGTCGTGATTAAGTCAAATCATTATGTTTTATGGCCTCCATCTTATTTTCTTTATTTCATAAAATTCCTTCTAAATACTTTTTTTTCTTCTTTGCCCTACATCTTTCTTTCCTTTGATAAAAAATGGAGTCTCGGATATCTGATTAACACATCCTTGGTCCATCACTTGACCATCCTTTCCCTTTTAACACCTCCTTCCAACCAACTCACCTCTATCGACCACTGAACTTTTCCCTATGACCTTCAATTGTGGGGATAAGGGACGTTTTGAGGCATTAACTTTAAATAGTGAAATATGTGCTTGTGTAGGACCTTTGCAAGTGTTTCGTGGATGAACCTTGGTCTCTTCTGCTATAACTGTCATCTTTCCTTTCCTGTCCCCTTTCTCAGGCCATGTTAATTTCATAAAATGTATTATTTGATTTTGTGCTATAAGCCCTTGAATGTAAGATACATATTGAGTTGGATTTTCCCTTCAACAGATATTTGCACCATATGGTCGTATTGAAGATGTATACCTCATGCGTGATGAAAGGAAGCAGAGTAGAGGTTTGTTGCCATGTGCTATTTAGTTTGATGAATAACCTTTGTCTATATCTATAACTATTCTATGCTATTTTAACCCTTTCCCCTTTCCCTCCTTACACCTTCCTAAATAAAGAAAGTAAAGAAATTCTACTTGCAAGTTTACATTTTATGCTTATTTTTGTACGTAAGTGATGCGGGCCATTCCAAATTGCTTTTTTAACATTACGACTCCTTGGGAATAACTCTATGTCTTGACATCCCTTGACTCTTGTATTTGGATGGAATTTATATTTTGATTTCATGATATTATGCCAAAACATTGATGCACTATGTAAGATTTGTCCACACATTGAAAATATCATGAATCTCACATGGTCAAAATAACGGAGGGAAATGAAGAATTTTAAAAAATGAGGCCTAACTATTTGGTCTATAGTGTCAACCATTGTGTGGTAAAAAAGATTGTTTCTTTTCTGCTCCATGTACAAAAACTTTGAAATCATATTGTGAAATACTCCGTCCATTGTGAACTAGTGTGAGGACATGTAGCCAATTTAAGGTTTACGCGCACTCTAAGGTCAAGGGTAAAGATTGATTGACTGATTAAGTCATCCTCTTTGTCTTTTCCATATGAAAGATGCAAGTAAATGGATGAAAGAAAAGGCATTGTTGAATTATTATGATCTTTTGCAATGGAAGGATAATTTAGACAATTATTAAAGACCAGTGCTTACATAAATGGAGACTTACTAATGAATGGATCTTGAATAATGATAATGCCATATAAGAACATTTGACAGCCATCTACGTGCATAACTCATTTTTTTTTGCTTTGTCAGTTGTCACCATTTTTTCTGTCACTGATTAACGATTATTTTTGTAAAGGCTGTGGTTTTGTCAAGTTCTCCAGTAAGGATTCAGCAATGGCAGCTATAGATGCTCTAAATGGAATATTTACTATGAGAGTAAGCATGATCATTGTTGTCAAGATCTTATAGATAATATTCTTTTCGCCTATTTCAATGAACATTATTTGCAGGGTTGTGATCAACCGCTTATTGTTCGGTTTGCTGATCCTAAAAGGCCTAGGGGTGGAGAACCAAGGTTTGACTTTGTATACTTTGGGCTCTTTCATATTTTCTTGATTGTTTCATTTTCTAATACTGTTTTAATGATCTGTTGATCAACTTCTCCATTCGGAGTTGATTGATAGCAAAGGAAACAATAATTCCTGATTTTAGGACACTCTCATATGCTCGAATGTTTACAGGTTCCCTTTAACTTGACCTTGTGTCTAGCAATTCTTTTCTATTTTCTTTTTTTTTAAAATTTTGGGTTGTGGTTTCGAGTTCTTAATTCATTGGGCCTCGTAATATTTTCTTTGGTTGCTCTTTTGACACGTTTATGATGATATATCAGTGAAACCTATAGATAAAGTGCTATATCAAACTATACCTCATGTAACTTCATTTAGAGTTTGGTATTATGAGTCATTTGTCAATTGTCAATATATCTATTTTACACAAAGTTAATGTCAAAATAGCTACTTTTTAATTTTATTTACCAAAATAGCTACTTTTGTTTTATTTTACATCTAATTGATTTGATTGTGAGCCCTTCCACTTTTCATCATCACCACCACCACACAACACTACCCTAGCTCCACCATACCAACCACTTTCGACATTTTGTTATCAATCTCCATTACCTTCACCATTTCCATGATCTTTTTACAAAGAAGGGTGCATGGAGGCAGATGAAAGGAAGAGGGGCTATAAGCACCCTAAGGCGGCGGTGCAGCAGGCGCTTAGAGGTGGGGGCAGCGAGTTGGCGATTTTGGGCGCGAATTGATGATGATGGTGATCTGAGTTGGTTTGTAGGGAGTTCAGAGAAAGAGATGCAAGAGGGAAAAGAAGAGTGGAGGGATGAATGGAATTGTGATCATAGTGGTGAGTCAGGCGCAGAGGTAGATGACTATTGTGGAGGCAGCAGTTGTGGCGGAGCTGTGGTAGTGTGGGCGACAAATAGGAAATTTTGGGGATTTAATTAATTGGGTTTTTTTTTGCCAAATTGCTGTAGAAAGGAGGAAGGAGAGTCAAAGTAGCTAATTTGGTAAATAAAATGAAAAGGTTGCTATTTTGACAATAACTTTGTGAAAAATAAATGTTCTGGCAAAGGACACTGATAATCTTGCATTTAGTTTCCCAGTATTCGAATGATGATCTTGTACTCTTCGTACTTTGGGAGTTCATTTCTAATATATGTAATCTTTGGTTTAGCGGAAAGATTTTTTTGGTTTCTTATCGTGTTACCACCTGAAATAGAGGGTTCAGGTATAAGTACGAGTTACTGTCAATTCTTTGGATTTATTTGAATACTTGACTGCTAGCGTGCTACTCATTTATCCTACACAAATATTTTCTTGGTCATGAAGGGAGGTTTTTCTGAGTGGTTTATTTGTGTTATTCTCTATGCTTTTCTTAGGGCTGGTCCTGCTTTTGGAGGTCCAGGTTTTAGTCCTTCCCCATCACCAGGGATCAGGTACTTTGGGCTTTCTAAACTTAATTTGTTCTGATAAACTTCATATGTAGGCATTACTTGAATTATTTTGATGATTATTTGATTTGATTGATGGTTGTCTTCTTTATTTTCCTAGGCCAACCTCCGGTCTCAATTTTCCTGGGCCTGTGGGTGGTCGAGGACCGCCAAATGCATGGCAGCCTATGAGTCCACAAAATCGAGGTCCATCACCTACTGTTGGTACTTATGGGGTCGGCAATCAGTTTCCTCCTAGGTTTGGTGACACAGCAATATCTTCAACTCCTGTAAGTGGAATTACATGTACTTTGTAACTCTTTCTTAACACATTCATGCGGAGAAGAAAATATAGAGTACTATAAAGTCATGGGATATATGTGAAAGTTGTGCTATGTCTATACTTCTCAGGAACATAGGTAGATGTGTAGAGGTAAAATTGGTCTAGCTTAATTAACACAAAGCTTCCCTAGCTGCAGTATGTGCATGTAATTTGGAATTTCAACACACAGAGACAGGTTGAATTATGCTATTTGCAAATACGTAAATCAAATGTTATCCCTCAAGTAAGAATTCTGGTATGAGGGACTTTATAAAGTTCATTGTTGCATTCCAATTTGTGTTCTATGCTGTGTGAGAAATCTGAATGTTCTATGTGAAGTACGCCAATCTTTATCTTTTTTAATAATAGTGCCAAACGTGTCAAGTGGTAGTCACATGTTTTGCTCCAAATGCTAGGGCTCACATCTTGGGACCCCAGGCAGCTTTTCAGAAGGTTCTGTTGGTGGAACTGTTTCTGCCACTTCATCTCCACAAGTAAGTCTTTTTTCCTCTGAAGTTTGTCCATTCCTCCCTTTTTTATTTTATTTTATTTCTCTACACTGTTTTGTGAATCTGTGTAATAATTAACTTAAGTATTTACTGTAGAATTTCAAACAGTCTTTTCCACAAGTGCCTCCTAGTAGCCAGCAAATATCGCCTTTGCAGAAGCCCCTTGAGTCACCTCAGCACTTTCCCCCTCCCTTACAATTACCTCGAGGTGCAGGAACGTATCACCAGGCACCTACATCTCAGGCTTCAACAAGGCCTCATAATTCCCAAGCTGGTATTCAATCCCCATACAGCCAGCCATTTCCATCACAGCAGCTTCATGGTTTGACTGGCCATGTGCCTGCTCAGTTTCATGTTCAGCAGAGTGCTACAACAGCTATGACCTTACAGCCTAGTGCTACATCTCCAATGCCCAATTCTCAGCTGCCTACTTCAAAACCACAACAACCTCTATCTTATCAACAATCTCCTTCTCAGATAACACAGATGTTATCTCAACAGAGGCAGACTTTGCAAGCTAGCTTTCATTCATCTCAGCAGGCATTTTCTCAACTTCAACAACAGGTGCAAATGATGCAACCATCAATGCAGAGCCAACCATTTCAGCAGAATTTCCAGGTTTCCAGGCAGCAGGTAGGCAAGGTCATAGCATTCTGTGAGTTCTTTCCTTGTTCGATTGCATGTTTTGTTATAAATTTCTACTACTCTATGCTTCTGGTGGTATTTCTAAGATTATCTCTGCTGAGGTAATTTTTTTTCCAGAATGAAAAAGTTGGTTGATTGATTAGTTTTAATAGCTTGATTTTTGAGGTATCATGTTTTGCCCTCCCTTTTCTGCAGACAAGTGGGTTAGTGGAGGGTTCTTATTTTTTGTAGCTGCCTTTATAAATTCATGTACTGATATTGAGGACTGAAACTTTGTCTGTACTGAGATCATTGTGTAGATTATTTTTGTATTTATACTTCTAAATACATATCCTACCTGAACTTTTGTCTTTTGAGCTTTGTTATCTTTTGTGCTTGTCATGCAACGAGTCGTTGCACATGTTCAGACAAACACTTAAGGTATCGTTCTTGTCATGCAGTCACAGTGGGCTGGTGCTGCCCCAACAACAGCTTCTAGTGCAATTGTTGTTGTACCAGCCTCAGAGGCACCTTCCACATCTTCTACCCCTGTTGGAAGTGCTGCTGCTACTGCTAGACCAGTTCCTGTTAAATGTAACTGGACAGAGCATACCTCCCCTGATGGACACAAATACTATTATAACAGTATAACTGGTGAAAGCAGGGTAAGATTGTTCTTAGATGCATTGTCTTAGTAATTTTCTCATTTAAAAATTTATAACGTGGAAAATTGTACATTTGATATATTTAGTGGGTGAAACCTGAGGAATTGGCATTATATGAGCAGCAACAGCTAAAACCAGCTGTTCCAACACCACCAAACCATCCAAGTCTGCAGGCTGTTCCTAATCAGCAGGTAACGCAGTCACAACCACCACAGTTTCAGACACAATTTCGTCACACTGAGCTGTTGCAGAATCCTCCTTTGTCATCAATGGTTAGCCATTTTCCATGTTTTCTACTGCAGATAGTCTTAATTCAGTTTATTATACTTCCTTACTTGTGTTTTCTGTTTCCTTAAACTCTAATTACAGTATCAGGCTCCTCGAGGTGTGGGCAACTTGACAGCTCAGGTAGTTATCTCCATTTAATATTTTAGCATTTTAAAGTGATTATCTCCTTTCTCAGGTTTCTTCCCAAGGTTAGGGTGAGTTTACTTTAGAAACTGTCTGAAATATTTGTATGGATTTCTGATCTATGCTGTACTAATATCACAACGAATTGGGTTAATTGAGCTCTTGTACTTGTTTCACAATCAGAATCTAATTAAGCATTAGATAGAATTTGACCGTCCAAATCCACCCAGATTATCCTCATCAATACAGCTATAAAAAGTACAATCTTAATGTAAATGTACTTCACAAAATCGGGTCTTTGAATTTATCTTCTGATTAGATAGAAGTACTATCTTAACCAATCGGTGAAAGCATAAGATAGAAGTATGTGAAGATTGTACATTTAATGGCTGTTATTGATGGGAATAATATGGGTGATTTGGATGGTTAAATTCTAACCAATGCTTAATCAGATTCTGTAAGAAGTTGACCGCGTGATCAAATATAAATATACTTCACAACTTGGGTCTTGATATTTTTAATAAGATGACAATTAACCTATAATTGGGCTAATGTAAAATATAAATGTGTTAGTCACCCTTTTATTTTGTTAAGCATATGTGATTCTTCATCTTTCTTACTGATAAGCTTATTTCTTTGTGCTGATTTATCTTCATTTTCGTTAATACTTGGTTTTTTTTTAGTCATGTGAGATCTTGTTAGATTCGTCTCGATATATAGTTTCCATATATTTATTTCTTATAATTTTTACATTTGTATAGTTAGAGATATTATCGGTTAAAAATGTGCATTGGCAAGCGTGGTTTGAGAAGTGTCACAAGTAAAAAATAAATATACAAAGGAAGTTTATCTTCATTTTCACTAGTTCTTATAATTTGTTATCCTGTGTATTTTGATGCTAACGTGTATAAGCTCCTTTCTTAACTTATTTTGGATACTTGGAAGGAAAATTTTTGGGATGCTTGTTGTAAGTTAAAGTTGACTAAGAAATGCCTTTGTTGGCCTGGAAACAAAGGCTCCAACAAATATGTAGGTGCTGTGTATGTAAAATTAATGTTGGAGACAACAAGAGAACAATTTTAGCTATGTTCCAACCAATTTAGCTGTCTGATGTAGCCTATGTGCTTCTTCAGCTAAATGAGGTATTGTGAGTGCAGATGAATGTGACAAGAGCTATTTGTTGATTTCAAGAGATTCGATTTAAATCTCCTGTATCCTTATAGCAGAAAATTTGGGTGTTTGTGGAATTTAGTATTGATACAAGTTATCTGGAATACAGTGATGTATAGGGGGGGGTGGTATATATGGAGTGCACGGTAGAGCATTTAATGTCAAGGGAAGTCATCAGAATTGAACTCCCTATGCAGATCATATCACCATCTTTTGACCATCCGGAATTGGCATGTTAAAATACCACAAGCATGGTTCATTAAACAGAAATTTAATCTTCATTATAATAGTGTAAGCTTTTTTTTTTTATTCTTTTTTGAAGTTTAATGTGCAAAATTTAGAAGGTGACATATAGTTTTTGGTACGGCTGGAATCCACTCTATCATAAAGACTTAACGCCCCTAGTGTAGATTTTTACTGAAATCTTTGAAGTCCAATACCTGATATTGAACATACGTGTCTGTTGATTATATGTGATGTGAAGGAGGTTAATATATCGTCTTCTATTTTGCAGGAGGGTTCGTATCCACAATTACAGGCACCTGCCAATTCAGGCAATGATATTGCTCGCTTCCAACAGGTATTTTCGATTCCTCGTCTTATATTTTAAAAACTAATTGATTTGTTTTATGGAGATAGTTTGTTCCTGTTCTGGATCATGTATTGCAGAGTGAGCAGGCTTCACAGGAATGGGCTTGGAAGAGCAACTGAGGAGGTTAGTTGAATTCGTCTGATTTGACTATGACATTAAAACCCTTCTCGGTATATAGATTGGAAAAAAGGTATATACTGATTTGTATCATTGTTGTAGGAACCTGAATTCACAATCCAGCCTGGCATCAGTGGAATGGTTTAGTCAAGGATTGTGCCCATGGAAGCCTTGACTTTTGGAGCCAATGTATCATCAATCACAAATACCTGGGTGCTGTATATGTTTAGTAAATGTAGGGCGTTAAGCGCATGTCCAATTAATTTTTTCAGCCTCAGAATGTCGATGTCTATTGTCTCGAGCAGATCTCCTGATCGCACCATTGTTAATCCTGCTATTATTGGGGCGGTCATTAACAATTAGGTGGAACTTTCATATCGCAGAGTATGTAGTATGTTACTTGTTCACCCCGGCTATTTTTTCTCTTTTTGGTTACTCATAGAATCATGAGATTTGGTGTTCTAATCCAAACGTGGAGTGGGAAGTCGCCATTTTGACAGCGACCTTGGACCATATGTACAATATGATTATTGGACATAACTCATACCCGGGAAAATAAAGATGAAAAAAAAATATTGCGATCACTGGTCTTTTGATAATAACATTGTTTCATTTTTATTGTGTACAACCTACATCAGGTCTTGTGTCCCCAAATGAGCTGTGGGTTTGAGGAGTACGGCCATGGTTGATGGAACTGCCTAGAGCTCTGCTGAAAAATATCCATTTCATTTGCTACATCTATAATCTTTAGAATTTCAATTATATAACACAGCCAGCGATTCAAAAAACACTAAAAATGACTCTCATCATGCATCTATGGCTCTATGCTTGTCAATGTGGGTTGGATCTATCTTACCAAATGCCCCCATCAGCAAGTGATTCAATCGGACCATAGCAGTGAAATAGAAAAGTCCTATGTTATCCGTTGATAGGTTGGCGTGCATTTACTGTATAGTCTAGAGTTGAATTGTAGTGTTACTGATATCTTTGCTCATTTTTTTGACTTTTAGCAATTTAGGGAGTATACAGATAAATCCAATCACAAACTATACAGTTCTAATAAAATGCCGGAGACACTTTCATTTCATATTATATGAACTTTTGTAGGCGGGGAAGTACTATGTGTTAGAAACACATAACATTAAGTGTGCAAAATGTGTAGGATGGTTTTCGTGGCATTTCAGTATTCAAAAGATTCACAAATCAGAGCTCGTCAACTTCTTAGCCATACATAGTGACACAGTAGGAGTACATAATACTCAAATTATAAATCCGACGTCAACACTTCTTTATTTAGAAACAACCAACTTGCACACTTCTAAGTTCAAACAATAGTAGTAAACCACTCCACAAGAAGGCCTGCAAACATAACTACTAATCATGCAAATTAATTACACGACAATTGCGGCGAATTTCACCATTGTTCTCAGTAAGAACCCCGATGCTTCCCATCTTGAGCATTGCTGCAATGAATTCATCAAAGAAGGCACCTTCATCCTCGGCATATGATTGGACTATCTCACTCGTTTGATCAATATCACCTCCTACAAGAACTTGATCAGAGGGCAGTAAACCTTCTCCAGATATAAGGTTAACATAGTATTGATTGTCAAATGTGGCTGGAGTAACTAGGTCTAAGTCAGCTAGAATATTGGTGTTGCTGTTGGATGCTAAGCAAAGCTGCTGCAATGATTGCTGGAAATCAACATTGATGTCCCCTTTGCTTGTTAAAAGCCGAGATTTAAAGGTTGAACACCGGGCTTTTCCAAGTGTATGAGCACCTAAAAATAACAGCAAAGCTATATAATTATGTGTTGCCTTGCCCTAATATTTTTGTCGCAGTCTATCGTACAACCCGTACTCGGATGTGCCTAGAAAAGGTGCACTCAAGGCAACATCTACCCTATTTGCAAAATCAAAAGATAAGAAAATAAAATAAAAGCCTTTCAAAACTGGATATATCTGGGTATATGTGACATTTTATAACTTTTTCACAGTCTATAAACTTAGTTTAAGTAGAATAACTAGGTATTAGAATTAGTTCAATGTACACATTGATTAGGGGCCAGCTTAAGGCACAATTCACCTGAAAGAGCTACCATGTCAGATAGGCTCAAGCCCACATCTTGGAACATGTTAGCCAAGGTTTGGGCTGTTGAATTTGGGCCAGGAATGTTGGTATTTGCTGCGGCCTTACTAGCACCTAGACTGTCTCTCCTTCCTTTCTGCACCTCCCAACCAGGCCCATTGGACTAAAAATGTAGCACAAATACGTCAGACAAAGCCCAATAACTTGTAATAAAATTTAGTTTGATTATTGAAGAGAAAAGTAAATAAAGAAATTACCAAAAGAACAGAATCTCTAGTTGCAACAGCTAAAATGTCTGCGCAAGAAACAACTCCAGGACAATATGACTCCAGTTCAGATTTTATGGAATCGATCACTTCAAATCCTCTTAGAGAATTTAAGTTTGGTGCCGCAGTTTTCTCCCCTACAAAGTTATTAGTATCATCTAACAAAACCGAGGCATCACATCCCTACACAAGACATTTTAATACGAGAATAATCAGTTACAAATTAATTGTCAAATTTTGTAGCTTGTTATTTTGTTACAGGTGTAGTATATAATACCAAGTACTCCAAGGAAACTTACATTAACAAAGCAGTCGTGGAAATGAAGGCGAAGCAAAGAAGCGGCCATTCTAGGATCATTCAGTACAGCATTTTCGACCCATGAGAAAATTATGGATTCGGCGTCAGGGCAGCTATCTTGATACGCATCAACTCGCAATACACCACTAGTTTGAGCCCCTACATTGCCATCATCAAGACATGTTTCATTCAAGGCTTTCGGCTCTCTTGCAGCGCGAGCTACCAGTAGTATTAGTAGTTCTAGCATTAAAACACTAAAGATGCCCATTTTCGAACACATATTGATTGGTCAGTTCACCTATTTGTTAGCTAAATTGGCTTCATTCGACGATAAATTTGTATGTAAGTGGTGATCTGTATGCATAGCGAGTGTGCATAGTTATAGTAAGGTAGTGTGTTGTAGCCTTGAAGGTGTGTACGTCAGGAGGTGACTTAGTGGTTAAACTGCAATGGAAATGGTCAAGCAAAAGAGGAGTTCATTGCACAGGTGACATTATAGTGACAACAAAAGTAACAGAGGATAAACCTAACGCATGTGCATATGACCATCAGCTACTTTTTGAGCATATTTGATCTTTTTGACGTTATTGATCAGTAAGGTTGTTCCAATCTATATCTAATATGTGCTACTGTAGGATTCCGGGTCTTAACTATATAATAGAAAGAAAAAAAAAAAAAAAAACTTACATTTCTTGATAGACTTGCTGCTCAATATACAGTGGGATCGCTGGTTTTGCTCCCCCTAAGAGACTACAAAGTAAAAATATTCTGATTTTGCAAAACAAGTCGTATATGGTTTGTAAACTTGTTACTCCAATTCGAATAGTGGTCTACATTATGATTTCAGAGAAGGTTTTATATTACTACAGTAATAATCAGCAATTTACTACTGAGTTATTAGTAGCAATTTACCCAACTACAGTAATAATCAGTATACAATAATTCTCACTCTCACATTTCATACTCGTTTCATCATATTACTACTAAGTTCATGTTATTGATCTTAATAGCTAGATATGACTAATAGTTCAGTTTATTTAATGTAACAACACAGAACAAAACTATGCAGTCCCACAGTCTAACGATCGGAGGCCTTACTAAGCCTACCTACGGTCTAGGGAGTAAACACATAAGTTCCTCTCTCTAAGGGTCTACATACATTTACTTTTGGCTTAATTTCATTTTTAAATATTACTTTAATTAAATCTCAAACTCGCTTATGAGGCCTTGGAGACCACATTTATGATATAATATGATTCTAAACCTCCACATATAATCCTAAAAAGTATCTAATATATTTATTTAAAAATATCTCAAAAATAGTATGTGTACCTCAAAAACAGTATGTATAATATATAACCTTTGAAATTTGAGTATTTGATATAATTATAAAAATGGTAAAAAAAATACCTTAATATGTATACCATGGGTATTAAAAGATCATGTTAGGCTCTATAATTGGTAGGAACCATCTACTTTGATCCTAAACACCAATTTCAATCACTTTTCAAAACTCATACGCTTGAATTCTAAACTTGTTTTTATGACCTTTGGAGAATGATTTAAAAGTATTGAATGATGACCGTAAGAAGAATCCAATACCATTATTTGACTTTTGAAATTTTTTTGAAATTAACTTAAACACGGTATATAATAACTTTTAAAACTCGGTCACTTTGGATAATCTCAAATCCGGTGAAAAAAATATTTTGAAGTGCTTAACATGGATCTTACAGGTTCATAGTAGACCCTATGAGTAGTTGAAAACTATCTACTTTTACTATAAAAACCTAATTCAACTAATTTTCGAAATTCCTACACTTAGATTTTTAAATTCATTTTTAGGGTATATGAAAAATGTATACACGGTATTTAATGATTTCAAATATCTTGTTATGACCCTAAAAAGTAACTAGTATAGTTGTTTTATTTTTAAAAAATTATTAAAAATACCTCAAAAGTAGTGTATGATAATCTTTAAAATATGTATCATAAGGGTTAAAGGGTCATATTATTAGGTTCTAGGAGTGAAGTAAAAAAAAATCTTAAAATTGTCAAGCTTCGTGTCTTTGGGCCGTTTGGGGTAAAATTTCTTTCCTCTCTCAGGTAAATTTTGACCATTTTTTTGTAGGAAAATTGTAAGTAGTGTATCAAATCACCAAGTGTTATATAGAATCACCTTAGTTACGCTCATGAAACATCGGATGTAGATTCCACCAAAAATTATTAATGCAATACATACTTTATACGTTATATAGAGGGTATACAAACACTATTGAAGGAAAAATGTTATTTTCAAATTCTTATAGCACCTAGAGATTTTTACTAAAGACCCATGAAAGCCGACAAGCTAAGATATTCACGAAACTTGTCTGTTTGATATACCATTGGATGAAACTTCCTACAGTATGCATGAAAGCATCAAAGCACCACTTATATTTAATTCTTCTTTGATCAGTTTTATCATTTAATGATCCAAATCTATTGGTTAACATCTCAACATGTGTTACAATTGCTCCGAATTATCAATGGATCACATTTTTCGTACACACAATAAAGGATCTTACTTTTTGACTTAATTGGGAAATTATAAAAAGTATTCCCACTCATCATGATTTATTGTTATCTTTTTCAAAGATTTCAAAGGATTCGATTATCCACCACATAAAATTATTAATTTTCCAAATAAAATACGTGTGGTAACGCCGAAAAAGAATACAAAAATCCACAAGAAAAGGAAGGTGATGGCCACCGTATATCAATTGCTTGATAATCTCCAGCTATTGTGAATATTATTCTTCTCAGCAGGTTTAACATCACGTATGATGTTGAAATGTATTCATTTTTCTTTAGCATAATAGTAATTTGTTGATCAAAATGAATTTTAAGATGCCCTCGAAGAGTTTAAGTACAGTGTGGGATTACTCATACACGTTGATTAATTATAATTAGGCCATCTTCCAATGAGGTTTTCACAACATTATCTACTTTAACTAAGTTAAGCGAAAAGCAGCTGGCACACTAACATTTGTTACTTTTAATATTCTACTTATAATCAAAGATTATTAAACCTAGCATATCATCCTTGTTTTTGGATAGAGAAATATCTTGATTTTGGGCATACTTAGTAGATACGAAGTAGTATATACAGATAGCACGTCTAAATACTGGTATAGAGAAGATCTTAGGGTTTTGAGAAGTATTTTTCTATTATTCAATCTGTATGTATTCAAATACAATACGCATGTATTTATATTGTTGTACATAAGCATAAGATAACCTTATCCTCCTCAAAGCTAGCTTAATCATGTATTTAACTATATCCATCCGTCTATGTATTTTACTTATATTATACTTATTCTACACTCCCCCTCAAGTTGGATGTTGGGTATTCAACACCCAACTTGCTCAACTTTTTCTCAAATGACTTAACTCCTACTACTTTTGTTAGAATATCGGCCATCTGATCATCTGAGCGCACAAACAGAAGACTGATTATGCCTGCTTTTAGATTATGCTTGATAAAGTAACATGCTTAGTTCAATCATGCTGTACAGGATTTTCAGATATACAAATTGTAGCTTTATTATCGCAGAAAATTTCACAGCTTTCCTCTTCAGGAAACCCAAGTTCCAAGAGAAGTTTTCTAAGCCAAAGAACTTCTGAAATTCCCTTGGCCACTCCCTGAAACTCAGCCTCCGCACTTGATAACGCAACTACTTTCTTCTTTTTGCTCTTCCAAGTTACTAGATTTCCTCGAATGAGAGTAAAGTATCCTGAAGTAGATTTCCTGATATCCCTATCTCTTGCCCAATCTGCATCTATGTAAGCTTGAAGTCTGAGATGACCATTCTTCCTGTACAAAACTCTTTTTCCTGGTACTCCTTTAAGATATCTCAAGATTCTGTAGACAACTTCCATATGTTGAGACTGAGGCCTGTGCATAAACCGACTTACTACTCCAACTGCATAAGCAATATTAGGTCAGGTATGAGAAAGATAGATGAGTTTCCCTACAAGTTTCTGATATTGTGTCTAATTCACCATTTCAGCCTTTTCATCAATTTGTAGTCCATGATTAACTATGATAGGAGTATCAGCTGGCTTATAGTCAATCATACCAGTCTCAGCCAAAAGATCCATAATGTACTTCTTCTGAGAGATGAAAATCCCATTTCTTGATCTAAGAACTTCAATTCCGAGAAAGTACTTCAGTCTTCCTAGATCTTTCATTTCGAACTCTTTAAATAACTTCTCTTTTAACCTTGCTATTTCGTCTCTATCATTACCAATAATGATCATGTCATCGACATAGATAATCAGACAAGTAATTAAGCCTTCTCTCTTCTTCAAAAACAGCGTATGGTCAGAATTACTTTGATAGTATCCAAATTTCTTCATTGCCAAGGTAAATCTCCAAAACCATGCTCTTGGAGACTGTTTCATACCGTATAGTGCCTTTTTTAGCTTACATCCTTCTCATGGAGAGAATCCTTGTATAGAACTAGGAGAGCTTCCATATATACCTCTTCTGTAATTACACCATGCAAAAATGCGTTCTTTACATCAAACTGATGTAACGGCCAGTCTTTGTTTGCTGCAACTGAAAAAATCACCCTGATAGTATCAATTTTCGCCACTGGAGAAAAAGTTTCTGAGTAGTCTATGCCATAGACTTGTGTATATCCTTTTGCTACGAGCCTTGCTTTGTATCGCTCGATGCTTCCATCAGCCTTGTACTTGACAGTAAATACCCATCGGCATCCTACGGCTCGTTTTCCTTCAGGGATTCTACATCTTTCCCATGTGTCATTTTTTAATAGGGCATTAATTTCATCTTCCATTGCCTTTCTCCAAGGTTCACTTCTTAAGGCCTCTTCAACCGTAGATGGAACCTGTTCTGAGTAAATCGCAGCGCTAAATCTCTTAGCTGTGTTGGACATATTCCCATTATCAGTTACATTCTGTACTGGGTATCTTGACCTTAGAGGCTCATAGGAGGGATCATACCTCCGTGGAACTCCTCTGGTGCTTCTTGGAGGTAGTTGATATCTAGTTTCCTGTTCATTTTCAGTTTCAACAACATCAACACCATCAACATTATTCATAATATTATCTCCCCTTACCTCTTCTTCCTCCTCCAGATGCTCAACAGAAGGATCCATCAGTTGTGGTACTGTTGGTGTAATTTGTACTATCATATCAGATGTCGTATCTGTATCAGCTGACAGATTTTCTAACAACCAACTTAGATCGTCTCTAGGACAATCCCCCTAATATCGAAGTTGAGGGTAAAAGAAACTAGTTTCAACAAACTCGCATTCCATGGTGGTGTGTAACAATTTAGTGACTAGGTCAAAACACCGATATCCTTTTTGGTTTATCCCATACCCAACAAATACGCACTTAACTGCCCTGGGTTCTAACTTGTGACGTTGTCTCTTTGGTAAATAAACATAAACGACACACCCAAATACTTTTGGAGGCAGGGAGTGAAATGGTGGAATAGACACAAATGTTCCTAGAACATCTAGAGGGGTTTGATGGTGGAGTTTTCGAGTGGGGAGACGATTTGTAAGATAGTTGGATGTAGCAATAGCCTCTGGCCAGAAAGATTTGGGAACATTAGATTCAAACATTAGTGCTCGGGTCATTTCTAATAGAGTCCTGTTTTTCCGCTCAGCTACTCCATTTTGTTGTGGAGTATCAGGGCACGAGGTTTGGTGAAGAATTCCATAGTTATGACAAAATGTTTTCATGTCATGGTTGATATATTCCCTCCCCCCCCCCTGTCTGATCTTTTTTGTCTGAAATTGGGTGCAAATCATCTGATGAAAATTAACAAAAATTTCATAAACCTCTGATTTACGTTTCATAAAATAAACCTAGCTCATGCGAGTGCAATCATCTATAAAAATAACATAATATAGAAAATCATGAGCACCATGGTCTGGAGCCAGGCCCCATACATCAGAATGAATAATGTAAAATGGTTTATCAGCATGACTAAGACTACTAGGGTAAGAATTCTTATGACTTTTAGCTAACGCACAAGCTTCACAATTAAAGTTTATTTTTGACCTAGAAAAATTAGAAAAGAAACGTTCCAAATACCCTAATGATGGATGTCCTAAACGTCAATACCATAATTGGATTTGATCTTCCATGGATCCGTGACTCATCATTGCACCTCCATTGCTGAACATTTCATCTACATAGTACAGACCGTTCCTCTCAGAACCACGCCCAATGATCGTCCCTGTTTGAGCATCCTGCACAATATACCCAACAGATGTCATTAGAACATTACAACCCAGATCTTTCGTTAGTTGACTGATAAACAACAATTTATACAAAATATTAGGTATATAAAGGCAATTATTCAAAGAAAAATTTTCTCCAATTTTAACGGTATCTGCTCCAACGATATTCATAAAATCTCCATTGGCTGTTTGTATTAGGGTTTTTTGTGGGGTGGCATAGGACATAAAGTCTTTTTTATCGAATGACATAGTGTCTGTAGCACCGCAGTCAAAAATCCATTGACTTCCTGACTAGGTGTAGCACTTGACCCCATGAGGATCACGAGGTTCGGGTTTTTTTGTGACTAATTGTGCGTGGGCTAAGGTGGTATTTTGGGTTTGTGTTTTTTGGGTTAATTGTGCATGGGCTAAGGTGGGGTTTGGAGTTTGAGTAGGCATGAGCTGGGCCTCGATTCTCAAGTGGGCTGTTGGGTTTTGGAAGGAATCCGCACCATTGGTTTTTAGGGTTTCACGTGAGCCGTAGGATGGGAGGGGAAGGTTAAATAAATTAGATGCAGTACCTTGGGGACCATTAGATCTTAGGGTTTGTTGGGGGCCGTTGGATTGAGGTGAGGGTGAGTTAAATAGGTTGTTTTTAGGGTATGGCTTCATTCCCTTAC
Source organism: Dysphania ambrosioides (assembly GCA_026401315.1). NCBI lineage: Eukaryota > Viridiplantae > Streptophyta > Magnoliopsida > Caryophyllales > Amaranthaceae > Dysphania > Dysphania ambrosioides. The sequence goes on along the minus strand of CM048663.1, from coordinate 29,982,236 downwards.
CTTTTCTGCCTCTTTCGTTCTCAACCCTACCTTCCACCTCTTCCTTCGCTGCTTCTTTCTCCCCTGTCTCCCTGATTTCCCCGGTTGCACCTTGCCCCATGGAAGCTGCTCTTCTCTTCCTCATGTCCTCCCCTTTGCTCCCACTTCTATCTCCTCGTTTCTTGACATCGGTCCACCACTCCGGGTAGCCCACGAGTTTAAAACAACCCTCTCTTGAGTGGCGCGTGCCTCCACAGTGAGTGCATCGAAGGTGAGCTTTGTCATCATTTTTTCGAGAAGATGGCTTATCTGATCGTGATTTGGTACTTAGCCCACTCCCTTGTGTTCTGGTCCTCCGATAAGTCTCCCTTCATTTTCCCCTTTCTTGCTATTTCTCGGCGAATCGCACTATATGCCTTCTCCTAATCCGGTTAAGAACTGGTAAAGTCTATTTTGTTGTATTTCTTGGTTGTAAACTATTATGTCCTCGGGGTATCTCATCGGGTTTGACTTAATTCTGTCAATTTCTTTCCATATGGACACTAATTTTCCATAGTATATTTCAATCGTATCTCTTCCCTGTTTTATACTGTTGGCTCTAATTGTGAGATCAAACACGTGCATACCGTCTTTCCCGTTTCCGAACATGATCTCGATCCCATTGGACATAATCCGAGGATTCCTTGGTGGGAGAGTCGACAATGATGTGATTGAGCCTTCCCCTCCCATCAATGGTTAATTGCATTAGTTTTGACCACTTAGTAAAATTTTGAGTGTTCAATTTTTCTGCAATATTTATAGAACCTCCGTGAATCTCCATGATCCTATTGGAATTCATTTTTTCAAAGAATTGCCATAGTTAAGCAAGGGTGACCGATGTTTCACTCGGATCTCTGGGTGGTTCAGACATCTCTCAGGTAAGGAACTTGGTATATGATGATGCTCTAGGCTGTGAGAACCACCACAATAAGTCCTTGCTCTGATACCAAGATAGCACGTCTAAATACTGGTATAGAGAAGATCTTAGGGTTTTGAGAAGTATTTTTCTGTTATTCAATATGTATGTATTCGGATACAATACGCATGTATTTATATTGTTGTACATAAGCATAAGATAATCTTATCCTCCTCAAAGCTAGCTTAATCATGTATTTAACTATACCCATCCGTATGTATTTTACTTATATTATACGTATTCTACATATACAATTATACAGGCACTACTTAATACGAAGTACAAGCATTGGGGTCCTAATGAGTCATATCGTGGTAGAGTCGAGTGGAGCCTTGGACTGCTTAGTTGATTGTACAGGTATATGCATATATGGTTCCACAATTATTGGATCTGAGCTCAACTTTTTTCCTCCCTCAACTTAACATTACTTTCCCATCAAAGGATTAAGTGAATAGTTAACGTTAATTAAATTACCAAGCTAGTCAATAATTTTCTGTCTATGCTGCCCAAAAAGAGAAGGGTGTCGGTATCTTTAGCAACTAGAAATACATATTAGTGTGAATAGTTAACATTAATGTGATGGATTTGACAAAATTTTGGCACACTAGTTGTTGGCCTAGTTTAATCACGGTATGCTAATTAATGGCCGGGTAGTAGATGTATTCGGAGTTAATGTGTTTGGATTTATTCAGCATCTTTCATGACTTGATTACAGTTTGTATCTGTGTGTGGGCCAATCACATTAATCATCTTAAAATTAGGGAGACACCTACTCTCGCTGTTCCAAATAAGGTGTTACATGTTTTAGCAAAGGTATCTGGCATATAACGCAACAGGATCGAGGGGGGATACCGATACCTACTACAATATTACAATGCCCTTTTTTTATTGACATGAATGGACTGTGTGTTTACTATGTGCTTACAGTCGTGCATTATGTTGCAATTGATTATCACGATGGGCTGATTAATGCTTGAATTTACCATTGATAATACTTAATATACGATCCTTAGGAATGTGAAGACATGATTGTAAATCAATATTATTAATACGTGATTTATTTAATCTTCTCACTTTTAAACTCTTATAGACAGCTTTAACAATTGAAGTCATATGCAATATTTATGTGTCATTTAGAGTACAATATTTATGTTCTTTCTAAATAAACTTTGACCATTTATTTCAGAATAGTACATTCTAGCTAGTACAGATTTTGACCATACCTTTGATTGGTCGCAGTAGATCGGAAATTAACAAATGATATTGATTATTCGACCTTTATCTATTGTCATAGAGAGAAGTATTTGGGGATTATAATGCACACATTAACCGTCCTATCCGAATTATTTGACTTTTACTCTACAATATTGCGTAAGATACCTATAAACTCTGAGCAGTAAAAGGAGCTAATTCCCACACAGTGGCCTGATATATACATGCATGCAATGCCTTTTTCTAGAGGAATAAACAGTTTCCAACATCGTGGCATAGGTATAGAACAATGTTTAAGAACAAGTGAGAGTTTTCATTCGCTCCCCTTCATGCAACAGAAAACTATGATCTTTGATCTAGCAGAATGGGGAAAGAACATCACATGAAAACTTCCTAGGTATATTATTTATTGACTACCAATGAGGCTTTGTATTTTTCTTGGGACGTTTCATAATCCATTTTATAAAAATTTGAGGATCCAAAAACACTCATAGCATTTAAGCACTGTTTGACTGATCCAAGGGTTCAAATGTTTAATGGGTATATTACCTAATCCAAACATTATGGATAATATCCTAAAACACACGCTAAGTAACCTAGCTAGGCTGAAGTTAGGTGTCGGGGTCATTTTTATCTAAGTGGTGCAATTTGTATCCATCACGTACCATAGTGAAAGATCGATAACTAGCTTAGCTAGGCAATTATAACTATTAGAGATTGAACACAGTATCAGGAAAAATATATATTTACATATTCGATTAGATTGATGAGAGTTGGGGAGAGAAAATGGAGGTTCCTCGTGATTGGTTGAATCCATTATGGAGGTTCTCATTGTCAAGTGCTAGTGTGAGTATGTTAAGCAAAGTATGTATATGGTGTTTGTGCGCGCATTGAAAGCTAACAAAAGGAGGTTTCTTTTCATAACTCAAGTGGACTACTCATCATGTGTTATATTGTACAATCAATTGATTTTAGCATGAAACTTATTTACGATATGTTAGATTCATAGAATTTTCTCTTCCATCTTTGGAACCTCTTGAGGTATCAATAAGGTTAATTAATAAGGTATTGCAATGTGAAAATGCACCTATTTCCCTAAATAGTAAAATTGATGCATGATTGACAATAAACCATCCGATTAAAAGAGATTATATTATTATTCCATCTAGAGAAAAATATCTCTTACAATTCGTCATTATATATATATTTTTTTGGTTAGACTTGTATTGAAAAATACTTATATATAATTTTATTATTATTCTAATACTCAAACATGTAATTGATACAGTTTGAATAAAGTTAAGAACCAAATTAAGTTGACACATGACAACTCAAAATGGACACTCTGTAAATGAACCTTCTTCCAATAGTAAACCTAGTAGGAGTAGTTTCAATTTATGATTAACAGGAAACTGAAGGGTAGCAAGTGGTGTTTTATAGGCTTAGGAAAAGGGCTTGCGGAGTGAATAATAATTGGAGATGGTGTTATATTAAAAGGAAGGAAGCGTGTACAGCTAGTTATTCATTGGAATATTAGAGCAACGACAATCATTTGTCTGAAAAGTGTGAGGCTGTCTACAATGACTAAATGAAAAGATGGACATGGCCAAAAGAGCAACATAAGCAAAACCTTTTTGGAGAGACTTAAAAGTTAAAAGGCATGATGAAGCCACCTTTTCCCTCATTTTGTACAAAAGTCATGTTGTGGTGGTAGCAATATATACCTTTCATCACCAGTATCCATCTTTATATTCCAATTTCACCCTCCCTGCTATTACTACTATTACTATTATTATTATTATTATTATTATTATTATTATTATTGTTGTTGTTGTTGTTGTTATTGTTATTGTTGTTTTTGTTATTGTTATTGTTGTTTTTGTTATTGTCGTCGTCTTTATATCACAATCTTAAGTGTTTGTTTTTAGAAATTTATCAAAAGTGGCAATATTCGTGAAATAAAAGTTTTTGGAAATTGTCAAATGAAATCAACTTCTTCGGGCAAACAAGCACTGAATGAGCAAGTTAGAATGCACAAAAAGCCTCCTTACGTTTTATAACAATTGATATATTCACATAATTTCTCATTCCCTCAATCCAAGAATTAGATTTTTTGAAAATTCAGAGGATTTTAATATTTTTATTTAACTAAATAATAATGACACTTCGCTGCGCTAATGAACAATAACTAGTTCAACACATGTATGTACTACTCTGCATATTTATATCTCATCAAGATAAATTAGTAGAAACATCTTAATCGTATCATGATTTAGCTAAAAAAGCATAACTATACTTACTAAGAATGGAGAAAGTGCTCAAAGTACGTTTTTAGCTGTTAATATAATCCACAAGTATGTATCTCGTGTTGAATAAAAGTGAAGATTTTATATATTGTTAATTATTGCTTAACCTAATTAATGTGTCACTTAGAGTTTTAATTTACAAACTTGTTGGATTAGTAAGTGTGCTATACTTTGTATATATGATGTTCGGCATGTATTAAAGAATTGTAAAGATAATTAGTTTGTCTCTAAAGAGTCGAGTATGAATTCAGATGGAAACGAAAAGCAACTAAAAACCTAACACAACCTTTAGTTTTTCGATCTTAGGCTACTTTGAAAAGAAAAACTTTATCCCTTTATTTTTTGTCAAGCGTAACAAGTGTGGAATATTAAAGAGTGAAAGTTTCATACGAACCGTAGCTTTTAACAAACTGATAATATTGGCTGATTTGGGTTCCACCAGTACAATGAACGAGTAGAGCGGTAGACAAAACATAAGTCTAATGAGGCTCTATCCTAAAATTAATTGGCATATTTCATCGGTTAAAAATCACCAGCTCAGATCACACTATCATAAAGAAGCAACTACTTAGCGAACCAGCTAACTGAAAGAAATTTAAGTATCTCAACCGAAATGTGAGGCCGTTAGTTTCTTCGTTAACAATATAAGATGCAAACTAATAAGTGCAATGCATTAAACGGATAACATCGATCTATCATCAACTTTAGAGTAGACAAACACATGTTTACCCTAAACACTAAACAGGGATGCCAATCATTTTTATACTATTTATAGATTGCGTTTGGTCTCACTATTTTCACAACAATTTTTATTAAGCAGGAAAAGATTTGTCACACGACAGGGAATATAGCATCAACTATGAATAATGATCTGTGTTCTCTTAAATATTATTCTTCCAATAAAAAAGGTTTTTTTTTTTTTATTTCAAACTACTTCTCCATCTAATCAATATCTAAATGTTGCTTTGCTATATACTTCCTCTCTCAAATCAAAGAGTCATGCAAAATTACCTAAACTGATCGATATGTAAGAGTGATATGAAAAAAGGTCAAACTATTAAAAACAGTCGTTAAAAAGTAAAAGGGAAAATGCTAAACTCAACGTTAAACTACATAAAGAGCTACAAACATTAGATAACAACAAATTAATACAATACGAGAATTACCACAATTATATTGTTCGATCCGATCTAACGTTTAACCCACCAAGTGAAGAAGCAATAAATTATCTGTAGAAATAATACCCACTCATTCTCTCCCAACCCTTAATCGTCAAGACTACCTCAATGTATATTCCATACCTTCATCTCTAGGGTTCCCTATTCTTATATGCGCTGTACAGGAAAAAAAAAGAGGCAAATCGGTACAATTTCCAAAGCTTGGGTAATGCTACAATTGCCTTCACTTCCCTTCCCCAACATAGTGCTTCTAAAGTTTAAGGCACGCAAAAATAGAAGCTATTATCTCAAAGTTGCACGCACCCAAATATTCGTAAATGCTCAATCCCAAACCCTAACCCTAAACAGCTTAGTAAGGTAAAAAAAAAACATGACGCCATAAATAGATAAAATGAATAATATGAGCATCGCTCCGAATAGAGTGAAAAGATTTAGAGTATAGCACTGAATATTCTCCATAACTAAGATTTACTAAAGCTTAATATACAGAAAATATAAAAAAAGAAAAGAATATAGAAATTCGTGAACCCAATCAACCATGAAAAAATTACATACCCCTCGACTACAATCCACTACCAAGCTCGATTAGTGAGGGCCTCTTCTTCCTCCTCCTCCTCCTTATGTTGAAAGTTAGCACTCTAACCTACTTAAAGCTAATTAAGCAAATAAAAAGGACACAAAAATAGGATATACTACAACTACGTACTTTGCATCCAAAACCCCAACATTATTATAGTCATCTGAATAGAGAATATATTCAGATATATTCAGATTTATCTATTCTTCTTTAGTAGATTGATCATTTCTCATTTGTGATGGCACAATATCCTGAAGAAGTCCATCATCTCTAACCTGGTTCGAGGAGGACAAACAAGGAGGACGCATGTCTCTACTCTGGAGGTTGTTGACGAGAGCAATGGGGTCAGGTTGTTGGATGGCACCACCGCCACCACCACTAGATGTGAAGCCCAATGAATTTGGAGATGTGTTAAGAAAGGAACTTGGAAACTGTTGTTGGTTATGAGGGTAGAGATTGTTAGGCTGATGGTAGTATTGTGGGTGTGTGTAGAGGAGAGCGGAGGATGTAACACCGTTCCCACAAAAGGATGATGGGGAGGTGGGAGCGGTGTTGCATTGGTTTAGATGGGTTGGCGAGGGGATCACCCCTACCCCCATTCCCATCCCCATCCCCATCCCCATCCCGATGCCAATACCAATCCCCCCACGCGCCATAACTGGACAAGGGTGATTGTGCTGCCCCTCGTAGGTGGTCATCACAACGGACGGATCATCAGACGAACGCTCCACTCGCTTTTTCACCCCGCATGCTGCCGTAGTGCAACGGTAGTAGTTCCTGACAAATAAGACAATCAATAATCTTAGTCTGCTTGTTTCGATATCAAAAACGTATGAATTAATTATAGTTTCGGACAAGAAAGAGTATCGTTAGTACCGCGGAAAAGGGCTGTTCTTAACGGCTTTTTGGCCGTACTTGCGCCAGCGGTAGCCATCATCAAGGTGATCAACCTCGCTCTTCGTCATGAACGCAAATCTCGGCTCCTTCTGCCTCTTCTGATTCTTCTTTTTCGGCTTCAACCTATATTCATACCCAACACCCCCACCCCCAAATAGTAAGCTCACCATTAATTAAATAAAAAGCATATTATAAAAATGGAATCCTAAATTGTAAAACCCAAATCCTTAATAATGAAGGCATCCGCTATAAAATTCAGAACATAAAACCAAACCCCATTGACCAAGTACTAGTAGTATTATTATCAATCTCATCATTTTTAATTATGCCCCCATAAAAACTGGTTTGACTAAGTAGTTAGTCAAGATTAAACAGAGTACCAGATTTTTATACTTGCATTTTAATGCTCACAACATTCCTTTTTTTCTTTTCTAATATAATTATAATTGATTCAGAATAATTAAAATTTGTTCACAAATATTTTTTATGTATGTTTTCATTAAAATAAAAACTTACTGTTTCTTAGACTTGTCCTCTTCACGATGGTCGTCGTCATTAGCTTCGGCGGTCACACTCTTCTGCTGCTGCACTTGATGTAGAAACTCATTGTTGATGGCCTCGGAAGATGACGAAGAAATGGAGAGAGAATTAGGAGTAGCGGGGGTGTTGACAACCTCCGATGATTCTCCGGGGACAACAGTAGAGCAGCTGCTAGGAGATGGATCTAGAGACTGCACGTTCTGCTGCTGCTGCGCTAAGAGTGGTGAAGATGATGGGGTTGATGTAGTGGTAGTAGTAGTAGTAGTAGTAATGGTAGTGGTAGTGGGAGGGAGCAGATCGAATAAAGAGCCTGGGCCGGCACCGCCCAAATAATCTTGGATTCCAAGCATATCCATAAACCCAAAGTAATTGCTGTTGTCAACAGTCTTATCAAATCCCCCTCCTCCTCCACCATCACCAGCACCCATCACCAGCATATCAAACGGCGTCGCCGCAACGTCGAAAATAGTATTGTTGTTGTTGTTGTACCCAAATATTGCCTGATCGGAGTGAAAGAAGAGATTGTTGTTGTTGTTGTTGTTGTTGAAAATCTGATCAATCATTTTAGAGGAAGCCACTTGGTGTTCTCTGATGATATTGTTGTTTTTCTTGTCATCCATCAATCTATAAAGATGTAATATTCTCTCCCAAAGTCATTTGAGATTGTGTAGGAGAGTGTGAATAGGAGAAGAGAGGGAAAGGGGGTAAGGACTGTTTGGTTTTAAAAAAAATATATACAAGAATTGAGAAGGGGGGGGATTATAAGTGTGGGAAAGAGGAGGGGGGGTTTGGGGTTTGGGGTGGGGTGGGGTGGGTGACAGAGACCGGGAAATGCCGGTATAATTGAGGGATTTGGGCCTTTGGGGTTTGGCTTGTGCAGTACGGGTCTAGTTCTAGTCTAGTGAAATGAATAAATGGACGGTTTTCTTTTAATTTATTTTAAATTTTAGTGGTGCATTGAATGCGGTTTGAACCATTGGCTAAATTCTAGAAAGATTAATATGCGGAGGGAGGCTTGCTGTGGAGTGTCGACGTAGTACGGCTTGGTGCCTACGTTGGTGCTGCTACAAATATAACGCGGCTAGGTGTAAACGGGGTCCTCGTCACCTCATATACACGTGCCCCGTCAAAGTGGCTTGTCCGTTTCCCACCCCACTTTTTAATTTCTTTTTTAGTTCTTTTTTTTTGCAATGCTCCTTTTGGCAAACATGAGACTTGGTCAATTTTCTTCATATTATTTTTGTCTTAATTTAGATTTATTATACTCGACTCTTTAAATTAGTTTTGTATTATACGGTACTTGTTATTACTCCTGTATTTGCTCATAACAGGCATAGTCTTGTTCTGAGTTTTGGTCATTTTATTAAAACTACTTTGAAGTTTGTAGATATCCAAATGTACTTTTACTGAGTTGTTTGATTTTTCTCTTATTTAAATCCGATGCTGAGTCATATGGCTATGGATTTATCTTAAATTAGATTTTGTTTATAAATTCTAATTTAATCCAACAATTTCACAACTATTGTATTGTGGGGTACTTGTTAGTACTCCATATCTAGCTATTACATTTGCTCACAACAATCATAACCTTGTTTTATGTTTTTGACATTTTTAGGAAAAACTATGAAAAAGGTCGTAGATATTCAAATATACTGTTTGAGTTGTATGATTTCAATCATATTTGAATTTGGTGGTGAGTCGTATGGTTATGGATTTGGCTAGATTTCAATTTTACAAATAGGATCAAATTCAATTGTTTAGTTGATTAGCATAAAATGATAGAAATATTTCACATTCCTTATATTATTGTATGGTTGTTGGCTTAGTTTAAGTTGGATCACTACTGTTCATGTTGAAAGAAGATCATTGAATTTCTTACGTAATATGACATAGATTTAAAACGGATAGTAAAAAGAAGATAATCGGATAGGAGTTGGTTTAGATTTTATGTCTAAATATATCTAATCTTCTTTTAATATTAAATATTTATATTAGCAATTGAAAAACATAAAAATATGCCAATATGTATGTGTAGGCTCATCTATTTACATAGGAAGTATTAGTATTTATTTTATCACTCCTAAGAGTCCTATCATTATACATGGACTCGCCAATCCTTATCTGGCTTCTTGATGATTTGTCCAAGTTGTCAACTGAAAGTGTCAAAATGTGGTGTTTAGACCAAAGTAGATGAAGTACGTAGATTAACGATTAAATGATTGCCAACAGATTATGCATTACTTCTATTGAACATATATGTTTTAATTCCATCTTCTTCAATACTTGGTATTTATGAAGTGTCAACCCTTAATTTATCAAATTAGCACTCGAACAATGCTTTGACTTGTGAGCGTAGATCAGATTTTCTCACAGTAAAGAAAGAAAGATATAAATTTGCAAGTGGTAGTAAAGAAGTGTGAATGTGCAGTTCGGCAAAAATATATATAGGAGCCGACTAACATATATAGTGTATGAACCAACCATTTATAGATTTAGCAAAGAAAGATATAAATATAAAAACGACAAGTAAATTAAAAGAAATGAAGCAATGGTCAATTCGGACAAAATAGAAGCTCAAACTTTCTTAATTTGTCTTTTCGCTTTTATCTTTTTCCTACTTGTAAAAAAAACTGGTGTTTTTAACCAGTTTGGATCTATGAAATTTTAAATATATGAAACGCTGCGCTTTTTGGGCAACATGCTACGGAGTACTACGAGTCCATACAACCCCCTCCTGCCTTTGAAGAGCTTTTCAGCTTGTACTAACATATTCCCTTTTTTCAAAAACACCCTAGCTTTATATTCACACTAAATTAAGATCGTGCATGATCAAATTAATATCTCGTAATATATTTATTTCTAATATTTACCAATAAGCGGCTAGTGGGGTAGATGGTAAAAATTATTTTAAATATAAATAGAAAATTTTCTTTTGTTTCTTATAAGTTTTTAATGTATCCTCCATATTTTTTAAATCTTAGTTGTAAGTCCCTGTTTTTTAAATTTTCTCATGTGTGACCTCACGATCCAAGCATTATTGACGGAACATTAGGAGCAATAACACAGTAATTTTCTATTAATGTAAAAAAAAAAAAAAAAGGGAAATTTTTCATTTGAGCCCCTTGTTGTTCAAATTTTATTATACCCTTCAATTCATTATTTTTTTTTAAAGAGCTTTCATATTTTCATGCAGACTAATTTTGTGGGGTTTGATTAGTATTTGCTCTAATTAAAAGGTGTAATTTCTCCCAATTTTTTGAGTTATTTATTTCAAAAAAAATTATGTCTTTTCTGTCAATTTTTGGGTTTGTAATTCGACAATTTGTTCCCAATGGACGATAACTTCCATTGACGTTAATTTTCGGGGAGGATCGGTTGAACATTCCCTGGTTCCAAGTTTGTTTATTATTGGTGGGAACGTAAATTTTACCCCAAAATTAATATATAACTTATTAACCTAATTAAATGTCATTATTACATAATCACGCTTTTAAATAACCTCTATCGTTTGTTTAACAGAGTGGTCACATTTAAGAAACTTTAAAAGTAAACCGAGAATTAGAAAAAGTAGGGTACAACAATGACTTTTGAGAAATAAGGGGTACTAATGAGAGTTTTCCACTAAACAAACTACCAATTACCACTAACATTTGTTTAACGGTGACGTTACATACGAGACACATTAAAAAACTTACGGATACAACTTGGATTTAAAAAAATCGGAGGATAAATATATTTGAGAATTTTGAGAAATTCCCAACATAATTCCTAAACCTCTATGTAAAATTTGTGGTATGGCATGAGCTATGACTAGTCACTTCTAAGGTAATATTTGGGTTAAACAATACGTTGTCCTGTAAATACTCCGAACATACATACTACTCGTAATTTGTAATTTCATATTCCATATATGTGATGTAGCAATAATAATCCAACAAAGAAAAGAAAGATAAAAAAAAAAAAAAAAAAACTCGTATGGGTAGGAAGATTATATACTCCGTATGTGAAATGAAATGTCGGAATGCATTCTTCTATTTAAAATGTGTGATTAAGTATCGGCAGGACGCAGGACATCCTGACACAAAAATCCAGTCACCGTCAAATTAGTCATTCAGAGATCCAGCTTTGTTTAATACAGATCGATCACTCTTCATTTTCCACTTACCGTTATTCTTTTTTTTTTTCTTTTATCCTCTATGAAATCACTGCCGTCGTAATCTCATGTATCATAGAATTAGCTTTCACCACTAAAGAATTTAATAGGTGGGTTAGCTCAAATGTGGGTCTCCTTTTTTCTTAATGAAATCTCAGAGAAGTTTCATGCACCAAAAACTATATGTCAATTATGTTGGAAGTTTTTGATATAAAAAGGAGAGTGTTAATATATGTGAGAGTTCCACATTGGTGGAGGAAAATGATTTTGCCTTCCTTATAAGTTGTTATATGCTAGTTCTACCTAGTTGAGTTCCTTGGAGGTGGGTGTTGTGCCACATAGACGCGCGCGCGCCGAGCCGGGTTAGGCCTCGGGACTTGGGATCTTGGGGAATGCGATGCGCGGGCGTGGGTCCTATCTTTTTGGAGGAATTTTATTTGAAAAAATTCAAAACGTTTTTTTGACTCAGTCCTGCACCATTCATGCCAACGGTTTTTGACTCATTCTTTGCACCATTGCTTAAACGTGGCCTTAATGCCTGAACGTGGCTTGACCACCTTCTCCACTTCCCTTGCCAACCATTGTGTTTTACCTCCTTGCTGCCTATATATATACTCCCACAGTCTCTCTTCACAAACACACAGAAATCCGAAGCTCCCTCCTCTCTAAAATACTAAACACTTCTACTTTTATTGGGCAAGTATTCTGAATTCCAGTCGGGTTTGTGAGTGCACATAAACTCCGGCGCCGTGCTTATCCGGGAGGGCGACCGCTTGTTGTCTACTGCACCAGGAGGTAACGCGGAATCGTCTTTTAGGTCAGTGGTTCTCCACGACGCGGCTACTGTTTCTTCGGTTCACGCATCAACAGATAAGTATATTGTTTTATAGCCTTAAGTGTCTATCAGATAACAATCTAAAAGACGATTATGGCTTCGAAATTCATGATTCCTGATATGTCTAGGAAGAACCTCTTGATGGCAAGAATTATAAACGTTGGGCTGTTAGAATGCGTTTCTATTTGGAACAGATTGATGTTGTATATGTGCTTGATGATGTTGTTGAACCTGTTCATGAGGATAATTTGTCTGAAACTAATGTTAAGTTTGCTAAAGATGATAGAACTTGTAAGGGCATGTTGTTGCATCATATGTCAAATAATCTGTTGGACATATATATGGGATTTAATCATGCTAAGGACATTTGGGATGCTCTAGAGAAAAAATATGGAACAGATGATGCCGGTACTAAACGTTACTGTGTTAGTAAGTGGTTGAGTTTTCAAGTTGTTGATGATAAACCTATTATTGATCAAATTCATACTTACGAGAATGTGTGTATTAATATGGCTGCTTTGTGATATTACCCTAGCTATTGTTTTGATTGAGAAACTCCCTCCCTTTTGGAAGGATTTCCGTAACCAGCTAATGCACAAGAAGAAAGACCTAACCTTAGAGGAGCTTGTAGGACACCTCAAAATTGAGGAGGAAAACCGTATCAAAGACAAAGGCCATTCTGTTTTCCCTTCCTCTTCTTCTGCCAAAGCCAATCTTGTTGAACCTAAACCAAACAACCGGTTCAAAGCCAAAAACAGTTATCTTAAGCCTAAGGGGAAAGTTGAGAAGTACAAGTTTAAGGGTACCTGTTTTGAATGTGGGCTGACTGGTCACAAGGCTAAGGATTGTAGGGTCAAGAAGAAAAACAATGGTCAAAGTCAACAAGGACATGTTCACCACCTATGACAAGGTGGAAGGTGAAAATGTCTTCATGGGCAACTCAGTTTCTGCCTCTATCCAAGACAAAGGGAAAATAGTTCTCACTCTTACTTCTGGAAAACTGCTTACTCTCACTAATGTTTTGCATGTTCCAGAGATGCGCATGAATTTAATTTCTGGCAGTTTACTTATGAAGGTTGGGCTAAAGCTTTCTTTTGACTCTGATAGATTAGTTCTTACTCGTAATGGGGAATTTGTGGGGAAGGGCTTTTGTAATGGGGGGTTTTTTACTCTTGATGTAAAAGTTAACACTATGAATAAAAGTGTTAGTACTTCTTCTGCTTATATTGCTGAGTCTATTGATTTATGACATGCTAGACTAGGACACGTTAACATTAATTCGATTAAAAGGCTTAAACATTTAAATTTGATTCCACGTTTTTCCAATACTGATTTTTCAAAATGTCAAATTAGTGTTGAGGCCAAATTCTCAAAAAAGCCATTTAAATCAGTAGATAGACAAACTGAAATACTAGAACTTGTTCATAGTGACTTGGGTGATTTTAATAATCACGAGAGTAGAGGGGGTAAAAGATATTACATCACTTTTGTTGATGACTGTTCACGTTTTTGCATGGTTTATCTTATCAGGTCTAAGGACGAAGTTGAGGAAATGTTCCTCAAATATAAAGCTGACGTAGAAAACCAATTGAATAAGAAGATTAAGAGAGTTAGGAGTGACAGAGGTGGTGAGTACAGCCCTGATACTCTTAAGGAATTTTGTGAGCAACATGGCATTGTACATGAGACGACAGCTCCCTATTCACCTGAACAAAATGGTATAGTTGACAGGAAAAATAGAACTTTAAAGAATATGATGAATTCTATGCTTATTAGTTCTGGGCTTCCTAATAACATGTGGGGGGAGGCTATTATTTTTGCTTGTCATGTTTTGAACAGGGTTCCTCATAAGAAGCTTGACAAGACTCCATACGAGATATGGAAAGGTCGAGTACCAAACTTAAAATACTTGAAAGTGTGGGGGTGCCTAACAAAAGTAGGCATACCTAGTTTCAAGAGGGACAAGACTCCATACGAGATATGGAAAGGTCGAGTACCAAACAGTTGATTCTATTTTTGTTGGGTATGCTTATCAAAGTGCAGCTTATCGTTTTCTTGTTAAAGGTACTAACAACTCTTATGCACGTGGCCATATTATTGAGGCAAGAGATGCAAAATTCTTTCAGAACATTTTTCCTTGGAAAATGTCTCCCTCTATTGATAGTGACTTACTTGGTAGTAGTTCAGTTAGTTTACCCATTACTAATGTCCCTACTACTAACGATGATTCTATTTCAGAACTGAGAAGAAGCAAAAGAGCACGAAAGGACAACAGTTTTGGTCCTGATTTCATTACTTCCCTTTTATCTGAATCTACCTCAATTGATGATGACTTTGTGCATATTTTTGTTTTGGAAGATGATCCAAGAACCTATGATGAGGCGATGAGGTCAGTTGATGCTGTATTTTGGAAAGAAGCAATTGATAGTGAATTGCAATTAATTCTCAATAATAACACTTGGGAATTGGTTGAACTTCCTAAGGGTTGTAAGCCCATTACTTGTAAATGGCTCTTTAGGAAAAAATTGAAAACCGATGGATCCATAGACAAGTATAAGGCAAGGTTAGTGGTAAGGGGTTTTACTCAAAAAGTTGGAATTGATTATTTTGATACTTACTCTTCTGTCACTAAAATTGCAACCATTAGGACTTTAATTGCTCTTACTTGTATTTTTGATCTTGTTGTTCACCAAATGGATGTTAAAACTGCGTTTTTGAATGGTGACTTGGATGAGAAGATTTATATGGTCCAACCTGAAAGGTTCGGTGTTCCGGGCCAAGAGAACAAGGTTTGTAAGTTAGTCAAATCATTGTATGGGCTTAAGCAAGCTCCAAAGCAATGACATGACAAATTCGATAAAACTATGACTGATAATGGTTTTCATGTTAATGAAGGTGATTCTTGTGTTTATTCTAAGCATGATAGTTTTGGTTGTGTGATAATTTATCTTTATGTGGATGATATGTTAATTTTTGGGACTAACTTGGATCGAGTAAATGAGACGAAACAGTTTTTGAGTTTAAATTTTGAAATGAAAGACATGGGTGAGGCGGATGTGATTTTAGGAGTAAAAATCCAAAGGACTCCAAATGGCATTTGTCTTAACCAGTCACACTATGTTGAAAAACTTCTTAACAAGTTTGACTCAATTAATGTCGATCCAGTTAAGACTCCATATGATCCCAGCCTCCACTTAAAGAAGAATAATAGTGATCCAATTGATCAGTCTGAGTATGCTAGAATTATTGGTAGCGTTATGTTTCTTATGAACTACACTAGACCTGACATTGCTTATTTTGTTAGTAGGTTGAGCAGGTACACTCATAACCCAAGAAGTGATCATTGGGTAGCTCTAAGGAGGTTGCTTAGGTACCTTAAGGGTACTATGGATTGGGGTTTGCATTACTCCAAATTTCCAGGAGTCTTGGAGGGTTTTTATGATGCCAACTGGGTATCCGATAATGATGAAGTTAACTCCACCAGTGGCTATGTCTTCACCCCTGGGGGTGGAGCCATATCCTGGAAATCTTGTAAGCAATCCTGTACTGCTATGTCTACTATGGAATCCGAGTTTATTGCTCTTGAATTGGCAGGTTATGAGGCAGAATGGTTGAGGAACATGCTTGCTGATATTCCACTGTGGGGGAAGCCAACTCCTTCAATTGCATTTCATTGTGATCCGCAAGCTGCAATTGTTGTTGCTCACAACCATGCCTATAATGGAAAGAATAGACACATTCGTTTAAGGCATAAGGTTGTTAGAGATTTGTTGTCTGAAGGAGTGATATCACTGGACTATATTAAGTCCGAAAGGAACATTGCGGATCCGTTAACTAAAGGCCTATGTAGAAAACTAGTTTTGGAAACATCAGAAGAGATGGGGCTAAAGCTTGTTGTATGAATTGTGAAATAGTGAACTCCTACTCACCATGAGTTCAAAGGAAAACATTATAATAATAATTCAGAAGCATATTTTTTTTCTTAATTGTCCATCTCTAAATGTTTGTTTTGTGCTTAGCAACAAATGAGAAAGAGGTTGAGCATATGGCTCTTAATGAACCCATATCCATATTTTTGGTGGTGTGTTATAGCTTACACTTGATGGGATTCACCTACTTAGGTGAGGAAGTGTGGCCGCTTTCTATGAGTATTTCATGGGCTTATACTCTAGAGCACCTATGAGCATCCAGGCTTGGACGTATGGCCAGTATAATGCGTCACCCTTATTCACGGAATTTATGAATATTATACATGTTCAATTGTGTGGCTCGACGTGACGGGTCCCTAACTCCCTATTGAGTTCAAGACGAAGGTCACTTGGTAGGTGAGGGATCATAGCTTGATGTCCGCTATGTGTTAATTCAAGTCGCAAGACATTGACACTTATGCAATTGTTTTGTTTTGCCCAGAATTTCTTTTTCTTTCCTTTCCTTTTCATATCTTCAAACATGTGGGGGATTGTTGGAAGTTTTTGATATAAAAAGGAGAGTGTTAATATATGTGAGAGTCCCATATTGGTGGAGGGAAATGATTTTGCCTTCCCCTCACCCAAAACCCAAACCTATTTGCTACCTTATAATTTAGTTATTTGATACTTTTATATGATAATCATGTGGCTGTTTACATCAACCATTTCGCTTTGATTCATTTCGTCGTAAATGATACATACATTTTTTTAGGATTGTTTAAGGAGTAAAAAATTCACATATTTAATAGAATCTAGTATTAATAACACTAATTGACATGTGATTTTATAATAAAATTCTAAATTTGTGTTAGTAAATGTATTGTTAAGTATTTATATCCAATAGATCTTGTAAAAACTTTGCTCTAGCTAGGAGTTGGCCAGACCCAACTTTTTAATGGTGAGGCCTAGAAAATACATAGACAAATTATATTGGTATATTTTTATTTAGGAGTGATTAATATATAATCCTTATTTTCTTTTATTTTATAATACATCTTTTCTTTCTCAATAAAAAGAAAAAACTTTACATCAAAGTTATCATGTTGATGACTTTTGATTAGATTGACTTGTCAATGTTGAGAATTCATATAATGGGGGAGCTCTTTTTTACGACACTCTCTATTCAAGCCCCAGTTGGAGATGATCATTTTCTAAAAAAAATTTAGTGGCCAAATTACCTCCAAATTTAGGTGATGAAATTTGTTACCAAAATACTCTATTGACAAAGTATCTATTACTTAGTTTTACTGAGAAAACTACTTCATAATTTTTATTAAACTTGTTAAATATTTTTTTTATAAACTAACTATTTATTTAAATAATAAGATGAGAAGAAAAGAGAGAAAAAAAAAACTTTAAATGCTCTCCTACACTAGCCTCTTTCTTTGTTGGGTTTTCAATTTTCTAAGTTTTCTTGTCCAAGACAATTACATTTACTTGAAAATTTGGCTATTTCTAGCCTTTTCTCTTCAATTCATTCTCGTTTTGTTGTGAGTTTAATAAAATATCGTTTAAGTATAATAAGTGCCCCTTTGATGGGCTTAGTCGAATGAATTATTTGTTTGTATCGATGGGTATGTCAGTGTATTTTGTGGTAAAAATCATTAGATCCCATAGATGCACTTTTTTTAAGGACATTCTCGAATATGAACGATTTCTAATTTCAAAAATGTTATAGCATCAACTGCGGAGGCTCCATCCAAATAAAAAATACAGAGTACTTTGACTTCAAAGGGTAATTTCCATGTTTCATGGTTTGCGATTCACCATTAGTTATTTCAAGCAGGGAGTTGTTTTGATATTTAGATAAATTTTTATATTGGGGTAATCTTAATGTTGATTTTAAATGCCTAATGAAAATTTTCCTTTTCCTTAAATAAAAGAAATTATTGCATAATTCTATTTTTTCCTACCAATCTTTCAGATTCTTCTAACTAGTAGCTTACAGGCTAATCTAGAATAAAATTAGTAATTTTCTATGTTATCACCCTTGTACAGTTTTACCAACTCTATTTTACGAGTTTTTAAACATTTGATTATATATTTTTATATGCATATTTGATTATATATTTTAAAACTTTTTGTCTGATTCACTGCATCCTTAACATATCATACGTAATAGGGAAAAAGAAAGAACCAAATTGACTGAGTTTTGCTTCATCAAGAAGCTAAGTATGGGGGAGTAAATCAGACAAAAATGTTGTGTGTAATTCGGGAAAAGTGGGTGGTTTATTCCCTTCACCCAAAGTTCACTTTCCCACGTCCTTACGCCTTAGTTCACACAATTACACAATCTCCAATTAACTCATTAACTGCATTGTTTATTAGTACCGCTAGTTAATGACTTCATGGTAGTATTACACTGTTACCTAAGACTAAGTCAACATGTATAAACTATTCTCCAAAAATATGTATGGGTAATGTTATATTATCCCGATTAACCATGATGATACTAGTAGTAGTAGGTACATATTATTAGATACTCTTTTTATTTCTTTTTATTTGTCATATTTAGAATATTTCATTTGAGGAGTGAGAAACTTAAATATGAATGTTTGTTGATATATATAAGATAAAATATATTCAGATGGGATCTTGTTATATTTGTCTTCGAGTATATTTTGATGAGGCTGAGTGATAATTGACCAGAAGTCCTGAACCATGTTGGCTCGGTACTACATACTTCTCGCACAGCATACGTTAAGTGACAAGGATGATCCTGACTCTTGCTTTACGGTGAATTCACCTTTCCTCTAATCCTTATTAGTCTCAATAGTAGCCTCAAAATAATTGCATGTTTTTTTTTTGTTTGGCAGCAAAGTGTTAGTTTTTTCCATTTGATCAAATTTCCTAACGTATGTGTAAGCTAGCTAGAACATGAAATTAAAAAAGGGAGCAATGAAGTGCCAGCATGTATAGTATGAGGTGCCACATTACTCCGTATTTGTTGAAACCAGACAATCTTCCTAATCCACCCTCTTGACTGTAGTCGCATTCACATATAAGGCTGAGATGAGGCCAAATATAAATATTGGAATTTCATAGATTTAAAGTATGCGGGCTATCACTTGATAATATAAGGTAAGACTACTACGGCATGCAATAGTCATAGTCAAACTCGATCTATTCTCTGTTCAATTACGTTGATAGTGAAGGGTTTGCATAAGTGAGGGGTGGATCCAATTTATAAGATGTTAGTGGCTCCTACGCACGCAAGGAAATACCGGTATTGTGGTATCAAGAACCAAGTTTGGTTGGCAGTGGGAACTCACCTTGTAATTTTGAATTTCACACAAGACATTCATCGTCGTCGTTTTGATCAACAAGCTAAAACCAACTACGTAGCAATCTTAAAAGATACTAAGGATATGGAAAGCTAATAATTAAAATGAAAACAGCTAGCTAAGTGAATTATTGAGCAAACATTTACAAAATATGACCTATTTAGCTGTGTATAATAAAACGTACTCGTCGCCAAATCTTTTAGCTTCTCCACCAAAATAACTTTTAATACACAGGATTAGCTCCTCCGGCCACATACTCATTAATACAGACGGTTAGATGCTCACTAAACTTCTCACTAATCCAATATTTAACCAAACTCTGATGCTCAACTTATTAAGTCATATATGAAAAGTCTCGACCCATATAAAAGTGAACGATTAGGCTCACAAAGCCATCATTTTAAATATGATTGCACCAGCAGAAAGAAGGTGACCAAACACGTGCTATTTATAGGGTTTGTCATTTTTTCACTAAGCCTAGCTATGTACCGAGAATTATATAATTTTGTGTACATGTATGACTATATATATTTTTTTGTTGTTGTAAAAATCAATTAATGATGTAGATGGAATTCAATCCAAGATCTTGAGTATTATTCTAAAACGAACAATGAGAATACCCAATTACAAATTATTGATAGTTTGAATTTTTAAATCTTTAATGTGGCTGACATATCATCACATTATGTGGGATTTAGCTAGGTATATAGTTTCAGTCTCGCAATAGATTGCTTCCTCTTACAATCTAACACTTGATGTAATGTGTTTTGCATTGTAATATAATATGTATTAGATTCCACCAATTTGTAGATCCTCTATCACGTAATTTACTGGTAGTGTGCCCTAACAATACCCCGGAATAATTGAAAGTAAAATAAGTATGTTTTGTAACGTCACCTTTAAACTGTACTTATTAATATTTTCCAAACTTCAAAAAAAAAATATGATGCTAGTTTAAAAACTAAATCATCAAGTTTTGATTTTGCAATAATTATTAACCTAATCTAATACTCCGTACGAAAATTTAATATTTATTGATTCGAATATACTTAATAGTTTGATTTGTTTGTGACTTCTTGCAGTTAAAATAATGATTTACTAGCAACTAATATGTCATTAAGAAAAATATCCCTCAATAATTTAAAATACTTAGTCACTAAAATTATACTCTGTTGTTGGTTTACTTTATAAACATAAGTTGGTAATTTAACTAAGTACAATCCTTTTTTCCATCTTTTAATCTCTATAATTTTTGTATATATATTTATATTTCTTGACATAATGTGGAATGCCACATGTCATTACACGAAATTTCTTGAAATTTTTTCTATAATCATTTATAATATTTGTCTTGTCATAATGTGGAGTATAAGCTTAGATTAAACTCTTAACTAAAATTAAATTTGATTATATTTCAAGTATGTATTTGTTATTGCTAATTATAAGTAATAAGTTCTTTTATGATTTATGGTATATTTTGAGTTTTTACCAAATTTTATAGTACTATGAAGGGTGTTTTAACCAAATTTTTTAAACTATCACACATGGGTCAAGATTATACAAAATTAAAATGCAACTAACTTTAGTTTTGATTTAATTCAGTATACATAATACTTTTTAATTTCCTATTATGCTATTTATTTTTCAATTATTATTAAAAATATCATAAATGGATATTATTTGAAGTAATTATCATTACAAATCTAAAGATGTAAAAATTACAATTTCATAATATTATTAAAGTTATTTTTATACATGATAGAAATTCCTAAGTAAATACTATTTAGTTAAAGGAATCGTTTCCTAATCCAAGTTAAATTCTTGATTTCCTAATCTAAAATGCTTTGTTTATTTGTAAAAAGAATTATTTATTAATTTAAGTTGAATTATATATATAACTATTTTATTAGAATGTAATTATTCTTAATTGTAATATTACATAGAGTAACACATGTGATACAAAATATCAAGGGGTGCTTTCTCAGACTTGAAATGATTCGCCATCTAAATTAAGTTAAAGTTGAGAATAGATTGATTTGCTACCCTTCCAACCCGTTGACTCTTTCTATACTTCTAGATGATTGACCCTTTGTGAGAACATCATCCGGTAATTGCGGCATCCAAAGATCTCTAATCTAAGTTGAAAAGCAATATTAAATTCTCCAAATAATAAAAGTAGCCTATTTAAAATTTTAATTCCAACTTTTTCAGTATTATAAAAATATATGACCCATCTTGGAACGGATGGGAACCCATTATGGGCCAGTTTGGACCAGGGCCTAAAATCTAATTGCCTTGTGATGAGTCAAAGTCAAGTGCATAGCTTGCAGGTTTTTTATTTTTTTTATTTTTTTAATAAAAAATCAAAAATATTAATAAAGTTTTAACGCGTCAACACAGGAGCAGACAAATTTGCTTGCATAAAAGTAACAAATGTACTCCCCATTAAGGTGAAGACAAATCGGCCTAGATTTGCGTGCACGTCTCCCATTTAAAACACAACATTTTCGAATAAAGAAACGATAAAATAAATACAAGTAAATAAATAAATACGCCTTTTCATCATCTTCGAAACAAAGGCCTTTTCGTCTACTATGTATGGAGTATAAATACATGTATGAAATATATATATATATATATATATATATATATATATATATATATATATATATATATATATATGTGGTGCATAACGCTTTTAGCATTTTCGTAGCCAATATTACAGGCATATCACGTTAGTATAATTGTATAATTCTACATACATACGAGTATATCCTTCTTAAAGAATTTAACTAAGATGCATTAGGACAATTATATGGACCTCGTAAAGTAAAGTATCATAAAATTATACAAGTAGTAGTAATCATAGTATGATCAACTAATCTAAACTTGTCTTGTAAATTGGTTTCTTCCTTTTTAACCTCAAAATTGGGGGTTAAAATTTGATTACGGTAATTTAGGGATGGTAATTTGGTGATTTCGTATCTTTGTCTCACCCCTATATAAAAAGGCCTAGCCTACAAATGTGGGATGAGTAGATACAAGTGGGATCCTGATTCCTGATTCCTGAGTCCTGACCTCCCTACAAAAGTAAATCAAAGTACTGACCAATTGACCGAATCACCTTATCATTTCTTTCTTCAAAAACTCTTATTACTAAGGAAGTAAAGAGTAATATGGATTGATTAGATCCTCGTATTAGTCATATGCGTAGAGATTTCTGTTCATATATTTTTTTTTATTGGGGTGGGTGGGGCCGGGAACATAAGACTTGTGTCTTTATTGTTCCTACAAGGTGATCGACGCGAGGAATTAATCACTTACAAAATTTACAAAGTTCCCTCCAAACAAGTTTAGAATATGATTTGCGAAGTTATTTTGCGATCACAACTTTTTTTTAGGTGGAAAATATGAGTTGTATTTATCATTTAGTGAAAAAACACACACACTAGCTTAGCTTGGCCCAATACTTTTGATTTAGAGGTTATCCAACTTGTAATGCATGGTTTGACTACGCATAAAAGTTGAATAAGAATTGATCGGTTAAAGATTGGAGCATCATTAAAATCTTGCTCATACACGAGCTAATCATTCGAGCTCACTGAACTTCATAAGCGCAAATGTAAGTGCATGTTTTTTGACTAATGACAAAGGAAGACATGAATAAATATATAATGGCAATATGGCATTCCGTACAAGACATTGTCAAATAGAAAAGGGTCGGAGTGTTGAGATGAGAGATTTTAGTTGCAATTGTCAATTGGCAAGAGGGTCAAATAGAGGGACAATTAGTTAGAAGTGGCATTCAATACTTGGGTTCCACATTGAGGTCAATTACAAGTTGTCCCACGTTTAGACAAGGACATCCCCAACAAAGGATAATGTTTACTGAATATTCAAGTTCATACAATATAATACATTCTCTAAGTATGTCTTCTGCTCCATTATGTTGTTGAGTATAGGCATGCAGCCAAGGGAAGGGTAAATATAAGTTAGAAAGCCCGAGTTAACAATAAATAAGTTAAAGCCTAAGTTAACTGAATTGATTGCACTTTTTACAAATGAAGTGGATGTTGCTTTTGAAACTTCTGTGGCCTTTATTTTTAGAGAAATGCAGATTCTCATCAAGTGATCGATGTCAACCAAAAATAGAAAAAAGAAAGAATCTGATTTAAGTTCAACTCTATATGCATAACACTATACAAATTGAGGCAAAGAACAATAGTAGAAGCACTACATGAAATCCAGGTTAATAAGCGTTTCCATTGGCTATGGGAGCACTAAATCTCACATTAGCACCTATATTGCTTTTGTATCTCCATACTTGCGACAAGATAAAGAGGTATCTTTATGAGTCATGTCAAGCCCTAAATCACTTCACTGCCTATGAACTCGTATTTCAGAATTACCCGATCCATGCCTCTTTCTTCTCCCATTATTCTGCTGTAGTATAGCTAAACAAAATAGGGGGAAAAAAAAAAAAAAAAAGTATATCGTTTGAGTTGGGATCTGAGGGAGCTAAAACAAACATTAATTAGAGAGATGTGAGGTCGTATCCACCGTTATCACAACATCAACAGATTCATCTAAGTTGGTCAAGTCTTGAAATGATACACTATTTAATTTGATTGTCAATAGAACAAAGGTAGAAGTTAGAATACGAGTGTATTATAGAGTTTTGATTATGCTATCCTTAGCTTTTGGAGCTCTTTTTTTAATAGAAAGAGGGGTTTGGACAGATCTTATTTTGTCCTCTATCCTCAATAGTCAAGATTGTCACCGAGCCTGCCCAATACCAATTGGTGTTCTCATTTGAGTCTAAAAAAGGTCAAACACTTGTTGAGATATAAATATGTATACTTTCTTGTCCTTGAAAAAACAAATCTTTTATTCAAGATATTTTTTAGAGAAATTAATAATTAAAGTATGACTTTTTCTTCTCTATCTATCATGAAAATATAGTCTATTGAGAAAAGTATAACGTAGTATTTTATACATGTTACATTCTTAGAATATTTCAATAATTATCTTGCATTGTATAGTTCTATATAGCATTCTCACAAACCACGATGTATACAAGTTATGTTCATGAATAGAACTGAAGCCATATACATTATCGACTACCTGGTCGAAACTTTGATTGTTCTTCTGCGTAATCTACCACCACAACGGAATAAATTGTTGAGATGACCAAGGTATTATCTCAATGTATGACAAGGGGTCATGTATGTGACCCTTATTTTCAAGAGTAAACAAACCTGACAGCCATTTATGTCAACATTGTAGAACTTGATGTGGGTCCAGGGTCCTCCTTCACTTGACATAAGAGAGTTGTCAAAATTGCAGATGCTCTAAGCTAAGTGCTCATGCATGAAAACCCCACTTTCTCATCATTAGACCTAAAGGCACCTCCAAAGCTACCAAATTTAGTCTATCCCCTAAGTATATAGAGAAGCTAATTGTGGCATAAATCGTGACTCATCAATTCAGTACCGTTGTTGACATTTTAGAGTTTTTGGGCGTAATAATACTCATGGGCCTCTTATATTCTACGCGTAGAATTTTTCCTTATCCATTTTGAGATAGTAAACGCAGGTTACATAGAATATATTTATTTTATTTTATATTACTAATTTCATCCGTAAAATAATTCAACCATCATAAAAGTTATTAAAAAAAAAGTACACACAAGATCTACTAATGAAATAATATTTTTTTAAGAAGCAAAATGATCAAATAGAGTAGAATATTGATGATATCTTTAAATAAGTGTTAATAGAATACTTATAACCTCCAATAGTTGGGTGTCTCATTAAATACTAAAAGTATATTTAGCAAATTATAAAATTGCAAAACTCGAAAACCCAACTTTAATACTAGAATATACATGTAGTACATAGTATATATATTTTAATACTCAAGATGCTACTGCATACAATCCTATCATTATCATTATACCTAATATCCATCAAGATAAAATTTTGATTGCATTTTATCAAAAAACTAAAAATAAAAATCTCAAATTTGAGATATTGTATAGTTATATGACACAATCATGTTGACAAGAGAGTAAATTTATTCATTTATTCATTGCAAGATTACATAAACTTAATAATTTAATAATTTATAAAGCATAATTTTTAAATTAAAAAAATAGAAAATAATAATTAAAACTAGGAATAAGGTACAAATTTTCATCAAAAACTAAAACATTCAATGCTAAAAATGTATTGAATTAATTATCATTAAAAATTTTAGTTAAGATTTTTTTAAAAAAAATATTTAAACATTAGTTTAAAATTTATTTTTGAGCCCTTCCAAGCAGCTCTGGACCCTAGGCGGTCGCACTCTTTAATTTTCAAGACCTTTGGCGAATGAGAGTATAGACTGCTTTATCATGTTAGTCTACTCAATAAGTTATGTTACTACCTTTAAAAAAAGGAATTTCTAATAAAGGCTGCATCAAAATCTTTAACTCGTAGTATACTCGCCCCTTAATTCCACCAGAAAATTAATCAGCGGAATGATTGCTAATCATGAACATGATATTTGTACAAGTCTCTAATTGCATGATTCATTTTACTTTAACCTCAAACATGGAGGTTAAGAGAGTAACAAAGAGGCACTAAAGAGAAACAGTTTTGGGCATGTTCATCAACATGACAACATCGTGAAATTCTCATCTCATAGCAAAATATAAAATTTTGCTCCCCTTTGGCCTTCACCTTTTCGGATAAAGAAAATATTAAAAGACTTAACCCCTTAGAGGCTTAGATATTAACTCGCTAAGCCCGTCTCAATTATATATACGAGTACATGTAACAATAGATAAGGGTAGAAAATTGCTTCCTTAATTTTTCAGAACCACTCTCTCTCTCTCTCTCTTCTACTTTCATGGGAAAGGGAAACGAGTGAGGAAAGCATAGACCACCGCAAAGAAACTTGCCAATTGAAAATAATGCGGGCATCTCAGTTGGAAACCCGAGATAACACAGTAAAACACAATTTTATATTACTTATTTGACTTTTGAACACCTGATGCTCAGAAAAAAAAAAAGTGTATACTTTATATGTAAAATAAATAAATAAAATACAGTTAGAATAAATTAAGGATGATACAAAAATAGCAACTGCATGGATCAAGAAGAGGTGTGGGGTGTCAGGCTTCCTAAGGAATAAGTTGGAAACCCAAGGAAAAACAGTCCAAAGCTTTGACTTTAAACATTGCATGATCACCCCCCTTTTAAATCTCAATAAAGATCATGTCAAAGATTAGCAATTAACAATATGATAAAAATTATACAATATGGTCAGATTAGCATAAAATTATCTGCCCCACCAGTCACGGGTCAAAAAGAGACCAAGCGGGGATTACATATAGAGTAATTACTATTTAATAATCAAACTCATCTTTCGCTTATGTCGTTTTAGACTTTTGGGCACCCCCTTATTGAGGATAGACTTGTTCAAGAGAGAGAGAGAAAATGATAGTAAAACTACTAAACAACTTATAATCCAATCTAGAATAATTATATTACGAACTAATTGTTATTGACATCTATCTCACGCATATCTTACTTATATCAAGTATTCAACAACTTTGGCCTTATGACCTAAATATTTTCAAATGTTTGAACTAAATTATAAGAACGATTGCATACTCTGTATGAGTCAATATCATTACTCCACAAAAGAATACTTCAAGACCGACCCCAGTCAAAGCTTTTGATGGATGATAACACAAAATTTTCCAAATCAGAATGCTGGCCAAATAAAGTTTTAAGGAGCAAAATGTCAACAGCTCAAACCAATACCTGCCAATGTAAGACTAAGGGAGGCATAAATTTAGTTGACTATTTTAAACAACGCAGCTACAAATGAACCAAAATATGTGGGAAGAGGACAGAATGAGACTGTTGTTGAAATAAGTTGTAATGTGATTTAACTTTTGAAAGGAACCTACAATACTTGCACTACCTACTTCAAATATTGAGGTTAAATTGAACACGGGGCAGGATTAGCAAGGGAAGCCACCACTTATACAGGTCACCACTCACCAGTGATTGTTTCACAATTCTTTGTCAGTACTAGAAGCGCCAGCTGCATTGCGTCTACGCTGATGAACATCAAAATTGTAAACCCGGGCGATTGTAACCTGGCATTTCATCAGTCAGTACTCCATAAATTAAAATGAACTAGGTTGCAGACTTGTAGCTAAATGCAATAAATCTACAATCACCATGGTATTTAATAGTAACAATTTCAGATAAGAATATTAGACAATTTCCAGAGTGGGTTTACCACCCTCACTAAATTTCAATGGATGAAGATGACTCTTATGGAAGGTCCCCCCGCACTCTTTTTCTTGCATTTTCCAGTCGAAAGGAAGAGAGGGGAGAGGGAGAATAGGTCAAAAGCAAATACAGCACATTTCAAGGACTCGTTGATACTCGGAGGGGACTTATACTTGTACTATGCAACTTCATCTAATTAATGGCACACACCTGCATAATTGTCACTTGATCCCTTAAAAATTGAAGATCACCAACAAGCACCTCTAAACTGGCTTTAGCATTTTCCAGGTTTTTTTTTAGAAGAGTGTTGGCCTGTGAAAGAGTTACAAAAATATTTGAGACTTGCATGCATTAATAATATATATTTGGATATAAAAGAATTTTAAAGACAAATGGACCACCTCTTCACATGAATACTCCAGCATTACATTTGCCCCAAGCCATAAACACACTGAATCTGAATCCTCGATGCAAGCCCGTGAAAAAATGCCTTCAGAAACCTCAAAATCCGCTAGCAATGGCTGCAAATCATGAGAATTATAATTATAACACTTTGAAAACATGACTCAGTACCAGGCACCAAATAGTAAATGCAATAGCCAAAACAGTAAATTGATTATGGATCACATTCTAGACCACTGTGCTATTCAATCATTCATATCTTAAAGTTAAAAACCCATTACAGAAAAGAATTAGTCCATACAGCCATCTAGAACCTTGAGGTCAATATTAGTCAAATTATGTGATAGGAGTCCAGTCAAACTTTCTTTTTGGATTGGTGACTTGGCGTACAATGTTAATCTAGTCGGTTTTAGTCGTTTTCAACACTAAATTGATGCCCTTTCACACAGATGACAAAGGACTCTACTCACAACTCACAAGGGAGCACAGCCAGCAGGATTATAATTTGTCTCATCAAACTCCAACTGCTCAAAGTGCTCACAAAATTCTTGACTCTTATTGAGTATTGACATTGGAGGTCGAATTATCCTCTGTCCCTCAGATGATAATTGGAAAAGGTCTGTCCATCCTGTTCAATCCAGGTTTTCATATATTGATGACAACAAGTCCTGATAACATGTTGACATAGAAATATATAACTAAGTCTTTTCCTATAAACCATAATGACCATACAGAACATTCTAGTAGGAAAAAGAAAATAAGAAATTTACTCAACAAAAATAAATAACAAAAATTGAGTATTCTGTACTGTCCAAGTAACATGAACTTCTGCTAAGACGAACAGAGGTGAGAAGATTAACCAACTATTGGCCAAACTAACTTGGCATCTTGATAGCAAACATGTTAGGAGAATCGCTAGATAGTTTCATACAGATTCAAGGTCAATGGCTTAACACAAAGATAAACAGATGGAAGAAGAGATTAACCAA
The DNA here is from genome assembly GCA_026401315.1 of Dysphania ambrosioides. Taxonomy (NCBI): domain Eukaryota; kingdom Viridiplantae; phylum Streptophyta; class Magnoliopsida; order Caryophyllales; family Amaranthaceae; genus Dysphania; species Dysphania ambrosioides. The sequence continues at coordinate 29,952,667 of CM048663.1, read as the reverse complement.
CTATTGGCCTTGATGGGAAACATGCTTTGAGAAGGGCTTGATAGTTTTACATAAATTTGAGGTAGATAGTATATAATATTTATATTCTTTTGTACTGGTACAACCAAGTGAAGGAAAACTAATAACTAACTGACAAGGCCACATGGTTACACAGTAATTACAAGATTGTTGATACCTTATGTTGGAATTCTTATCGAAGCATACACAAACCAGTGATATGAAGAGTACGGCGTGGAATTCTGGAGTGGGTAATTAGAAAGAAAAAGTTCTTCACTGATAGCTGCAGCAAGGAAGATTGGCTTTTTAGAGGATCATATTCAAGGATGAAAGAGAACTGCAGTATACTGATCCAATGTCACCATACCTTTTTGTGCCAGCTATAGAATTTTCGTGCATATTCCAAAAAAGTTGGCTAATTATGGTTTCAAATTTTCAGATTTTGTTTTTAGATGTAGAGAGCTACAGCTTATTGATCAACCTTTGGCTGATGACCCTCTTTGTGTACTTTGAAGAGAGTATTCAACTTAAATAGGTAGCTCTCCCACCTGGATAACATGCACATCCAGCAAAGAGTCAGATTTTTATAGGTAAGTACCTGAAACTGGGAAAAGAGTAACAACTAAGTTTCAAGGACGCTTTGTTCCAGGTACCCAAGGATAATCCCATGGTCTGCTAGATCTCCAGTATATTGAACATTCGAATTATATTTACAAGTACCAAAAGTTTTTCCCTCCCAACAGTAAGGTTAATAAAATATGTACTATACAATAGTACAATGCAGACTTCACTTTGTTATGGAGCAACATTTTCTAAGTTGCAAAGAGAGGTCATTTCTAAGTTCCAGTTCCTCTATAGGAATAAGACACAAGATAGAAAGAAAGTAACTGAGAAATCTCTAAGGGCCTGGAAAGTTCTCATCTTATAGGAATAAGGGAGCCCTGGTTGTCTGTCTTGATAAAAAGTTTCTCTGTAGATGCGTGTATACTTGCTAGCTTCTGTTGTGGATAAACACAATAATAGATGAGAAAACCTAAATTTATTAAAGAGAAAATCTCTTTGAGAAGTGCCTGTTGAAGCCTATGATGTATGGAACTAGTAGATGACTCTAGGTAAGGTATTTCTGGAAATTTTGAATTTTTGATAAGCTGAGATTGAGTATACTGTATTTTGGAAGGATATAATATGTTGAGAAGTGCATGAACTGCTTAACTACTTTGCGATAAAAGGGAAGAAAATCTACTGGGGTACCTTGAATAGAGTTTCCTACGATGAGTCCAGATGTTGTTTTGTGGTATGGAAGCCACGAACCCTTAAGGTCAAAATAGTTAACGGTGCAGAGGCATACTATATATGGCATGATTAATAACATTTGCTAAGGCTTTGCAATCAGGGATTTGATCTGGAATACTTTTCACTCAAAATATAATCTCAAAGAAGTAATTTCAGGTTATATGAGATAATCAGCTTTTGGTATTATACTTTCCTGATTTCAAAAGCTAAGAAAATCATAAATTAATATATAGATAAAATAAAGCTTCAGAAACTTCTTGGTCTAAGAGTTCAATTTGGAGTAGAAATCAATACATCTAACCATTTATGCTCAGTTTGTACATGCTTACAAGGACCAACTACAGTATTCACAGTGGACTTTACCTCCTTTCATCCTCCAGCTCCTTACAAAAGTGGACCCTAGATGGTGTAGCACAGGATCAATCCAAGTCACACTCACTATCCAAAAGAGTCCATTAAGACATGCACGATAGAATTGAGACTTTCAAACCTACAAAGGTTATACTAATTTAGGGTGCATTTCAACAAATAAGCCCTATTTGACTTTTGTAATCAAACATAGTCAAACTTGAAAAGAACCAGCTTGGTTAAATGCTAAAGAGTATCTATGGTTCTTTATGAACCTGCTAACGTAATGGAAGACAAAGGGTTTTCACCATCCTTCTCAAAACTAAACATTGTAAAAACTACTCCCTATTACTTATCAAATGATAAAGTTATGCACACATATATAGAATTTGTAAATTATGAAACTTGCATTCAAATTTATAAAGTACTTTTGTATTGGAATTTTAAAACAGCAAACAATTTTACAAGTTTTTTTTCCCAGAGAAGTACATTGACATTAACGATACACTGAGACAGTTAATAGGGAATATGGAAGACTTTAGTTTTACTGATTAAAAAAAAAAAAACCATTAGCTACAACCAATAAAGCAGCATGCATAATAGAAGAGGAGCATGAACACTAAAGCAACGAACCTCACCGGAACCCTTCCTTGATTGCAATGTGGCAACAATGTCCAAGCACTTCTCTATATCAGGAATCTTGGCCTGATAAAAACATGCAAGTATATTAACTTAAAACATTGTAAAGTAAGATTAGACACTAAAGAATGACCTAAGCCAGCCCAAATTTCTAAGCACCACAAATTATTTTTTGAAAATGAAAGAGTATCAAAATATTCTGGCACAAATGGAAAAAATAATCTAGTAACAACTATAGATACTGCAAAACAAGTTTGTTTTTTGTAATTCTTGGCTTAGCACATACAGTTGGGAATAAGATAATCATTTACACCTAACTCGCTTTCTCCAGAACAAAGTCATAAGATTACAAAACTATGATTGACATTAGATGAACTGAGTTTAAACATAAACCATTACAAATACAATCCCTCTTCTAAGCCCAACAATAATTCTTGAGGACAAAGCTCAATTTTTGTAACAGGTGAATCGGAGGTATTATGTTTAATCTAATCTAATATTCTAACCATGTACTCAAAAGGATTTCCTCTCATTCTTCCATAAAAGGAGTACTTTTTATATAACTTTCTAATTTCCCCAGTTTTTCTCTCAAAATATACAAGTGACAAGTGATAAAAGCTTACATTTCTCTTCGGTAATGATTTACTTTAAGTTCACAAAAATTATGGGAAAAATTTATTTATATCACCTTCATCTTATGTCAAGGCCTATAGTTCAAAGACTAGATGGCTGGACTAGGGTAGTGGGGTATAAACCAAAGAATCTGACAAAGAAAATGTGAAACTTGAAGACAACAAGACACAGGAATTCTTCAAAGATGCAACATAAAATGCCACGTGATAACTCTCCTTTGTTACAATGTACATTTAGCTTTAGCTTGTGTCAAAGTCAAGGAAAACAAACATAAAAAGTATAAAAGATAGGAACCCCAAATGGAGAGTCAAACACCCAACATAAAGACTTAGGCTTTAATATAGATTTCAGGCATCATAAATTTAATGTTCTCTCCATCAGAAGAGCCCATTTCTGCAAGCTTCTCACATACTTTCTTTAACATGAAACTGAAAAAGAATGAAACTAAAACCATAAAAATGTATCTTGATTCTAAAGTAGGGTTCATTCTTTTTGACTAATTTTGACTTATCTAAGTTCAAAAAAAAATTCAGAATTAAGATCAGACAAAATTGCTACTCTTACACTCAACGTAGATTCTGAGAATTCAGAACAATTTAAATAAGTTTAGCTAATACAAGTTAAGATAAAATAAGTCCAATAAAAAAAGAACCTTATAAGACAAACTAGCAAAATAAATTAATCCAAAACTTTCAGCCTTTATTAACCATTAAAGCTAGAAATCAAGCTACATGACTGGGCAACCTTAGATGTTGAGAACAAAATGCACATGCATGAACAAACTCCCTTGTGGCCTTGTCTCTCAATGATAGACTATATTTCTATTTACACTCATCCCAAAAAAGAGACCAATTTCTAAATTTAGTAATTGAAACTTTAAACTTACCCAAAATTCCTTTATGAAATCTCCACATAGACAATTTGATATTGCCAATAAGAATGCACTATTACACAAAGCATCCATCCCTATTCCCTACTAGCTTCAAAAGGAAGCTCATGGGCAAAGCAGACTAAATTGGTACGGAGACGTGAAAAACATAAAAAATGCCCAATCCTCCCATTTGAAAAGTTTACCAACACAAACATTTATATCGATCAGCAATTCAGCAGAATATAAGCTTCATCTCAGAAAATTGACCCAAGTCCATTGCCAAGCAACTTGTAGGAACATCAAAATACTAAGTGAAAAAAAAGTAATGCATACAGAAAAAAGGTACTTATAATAAAGTTGTGGAACCTGTAGATCTCTCTGCTGCGCAAGAAGTTTCATCTCAGCTAATTTGTATTGCTGAAGCCTGAAAATTATTGCCACAAACTAAGGTCAAGCACCAGTTAAGGTAAGGTTTCATTATGAGAATTAATATCCTTCTACTTTGTATTATAATCTATTAATGCAGTTTTCTGCACTCAACTCGGTCAATTCAGTAACTTAAGGACAACTCTAACTGGCACAAACCTTGCAATCACTTCACAAAACAAACTAAATTACGAATTCGATCTTTACTTTCCTTGCCAAATATGGTCCAAAGATACATAATCAAAACCATCGAATGACAATATCAATTTGGCTTTGACAAAGAAGGCCATCCATAAGTGCAAACTGGGAAACCACCCATTTATGAAGTACATCCAGTTCACAAATGAAGCACCTAAAATTTTATTATGATTGAATCAAAAAAAGTAAAGCATTAATCAATTCAACATACAGACTGAAGTCACTCAAACACAGCTGCAAGTATCCTCGACGCCTTTGACACTCAATAAGTGGATAGTGGCTATGATTTATTAAAATGATGCCCTAAATTCAGTGTCTACTTTGGTCAGCATCGCCTGAACACAAAACCTATCCAAGTAACTTAGTCCAATGCCGCCCTTAATATGAACTAAAATCGGCCACACAACAACTACTAATGAGACCATCAACACGCACAAAATGATCCACGCAACAACTTATGAAATGCATCTTTATGCACGATTATTTTATCACTTACTATTCCAATTTAGAATCAAACTCAAAGAAATGCTAATTAAACCTAATAATTTCAATAATTTCACTAAATTCAAGCATGAAAACAAAATGCAACTAGAAACAACCGAAAACCATAGCTTATACAATAAATTCATAGTATAATCACTTTCATATATTACTCAGAATCAAACGTCGACGCATTAATTTACAAGTAAAATAAAATTAAAGCCGTAGAGGAGAGAGAATATACCGTTCTTGGAGATAAGAGAGAGCGGAGTTGACATCGAGATTTAGTTGATTAATGTAAGTCTGAACATCCTCCACGAATTCCGCCGCTGGTATTCCCCTCCTTTCTACCACCGCCGTCGACGATGATGTCTCCGACATTACTAACACCGTCAGAGAAAGAAACTGGTGTGGTGGTCTAGAGAGAGAAAGTGAATAGCCTTTCGGAGGGTTTTAGAAGAATGACAGTGTTATTTCGACGGTGACGGAGGTTTTGAATCTTGGGAAGTGGAAGGATGGAGGGAGAGTCAAGGTGGCGGGATACAACGACGTCGTTTCTGGTGTGCGGGGTTTCAAGTTGGTGCACGGTTTAGGTGGGCTTTTGAAGGCCTTCCAGAAAATGTATGGGCCTACTTTTGGGCTCATAGAAGAGAGAACGATGGGCTTTTGTGTGTGTCACGTATTCTACAATTTCTTCTATACACCCGGCTATAAGTGCACTCCTCAATTCAAAATCAAATTAGTAAAAATTTATTATATAAGTATAATATACCATTAAGTTCACCTATTTCTAGATACTCCTAAGTTTATAATAGATGTTCTACACCCATTCATCCACAAAAAAGTTGGGTCACCTAATTACTTGAAGTTGAACCAGGTCTATTTTGTATTTTGTATCATTACTCGAATTATTAAATTGGTATAGAAAATAATATGCACAAAATTCGGATATAATAGTTATCAAACTCAATTCATGCGGTGTTAGCTCGATTATCAAATGAACTTATGATAATAAGAAGAGCATTGGCTTCATTTGTGAAACGGGTAGAGCAGGGCTGGTTATGACTATGCCATGCCATCCATTCCAAAAACAAGCCCATGACTTGACACAGGCCACATGCATGGAGGGTTAATGTCGGACCGAACAAGGCAAGACCACATGAAAAATCATTCATTTATTTATTTCTTAAAATAAAAAAGTTAATAAAATCATAACTACAAGAATATAATACTAATAAGAAGAACAATAACAATAACAAACCACCAATGATATCAATAATTATAGTAATAATAATTATTATAAGAAAAATAGTGGGTTTGCGTCGTGTCTCGTGCTAAATTGGCGGGCAAACACACTTGACATTATTTATCTAAAGTATTGAATTTGAAGAAATAATGGAATGTTATTCCACCTTGTGAGTTTTGGTGATGATAAAGCAAACACGTGCAATTAATATTGTGTGTTTAAAGTATTGTGAAGGTTAAGGAAGAAGCAAAGTTTATTAGGCCAATTTACTATGTCAAGAAGACATTAAGCTTTTATAATAATAAATATGAAGTTAATCAAGTACTAAACAAGTCAATATTTGAGTCCACTATGGGATCTTAAGTCTAAGTTCCAATAGATCAACTGTTCAAATTCCAAAGTCAAAATTTAAGAAGCATATAAGGATAAGGTTTGACCATGGAGAGAAGACTAAGTTTGAGTTACGAATGACAATGGATCGGAGTCGGAGCGGATCCAACAAAATCCGAATCCGATCCAACAAGTTTGCGGACTTTAATTTTGGATCCGAATCCGCAAACTCCGACTCCGAATCCGAATCCGAATCCGAATCCGTCGGACCTCCGACTCCGATCCGTCGGACCTCCGAATCCGATCCGTCGGACCTTCGAATTCGATCCAAAAATTCATATTTTCTTACCTATTTTTTTGTTAATTTCATTACTAATACTATAATTCCTCTATAACATATAAAGTAAATTAAAAAAATTTATACAACACAAGTTAATGCCATGGTTTAATTTTTTTTATTTAATTTTTTTATTTTGGGTTATTATATTTGGTCTTTTTTTTAATACTACTCATTCGGATTGGACTATCGGACTTTGATCACAATTGGGTCGAATGTAATACAATATCCGAAACCGATCCATCTCCTATTCGGAGTCGGAGTTTTTTTAATGTATTTGGAGTTGGAGTTTTTTTAAACAGGTTTGGATCGGACTTTTTCCTTCGAATCGGATCGGATTTGGATTGAATTGTCATCCCTAGTTTGAGTATACTTAGGATTTATGTAAGTATACGGGTCTTTATTTGTTTGGAACAAGGCATTAAAACTAATAAAACTCAAGGTTCCTTAGTATTTGTTGAATGGTTTTTCTAGAGATTTTTTATAAAAATAAATTTCGGATTTTATTTTAACTGTCTAAGTTTGTGCTTAGTTGGTTGTTGGAATATCTCTAAGAATTTGTTTCTTTTAAAATGTGATTTCCTAGATTTTCTCCTGCAAAATCGGTTAATTTCAACATGCATAGCAATGACGTCTGAAACCACACTTTAGGTCAAAACAATTACCCACATAGTAGGAACTCTTCCCTTGTTTCAATTTCAAGGAGAACATGATGAAGTTGAATTGAGTTGCACTTTTATACAAACAGGTTTTGCTTTTCATTTAACGTACAACTGATTGAGCAAATGAAATTTTGAGAGAAAAAACTATTTTTAAATCAACTAGTATTAAGAGTCTAAGTCATTTTTCCATACTTATCTAGTGTTCACATACAGGCAGGTAGTCTTTTGATTAATATACAAAGTTATACAAAGGAAAATAGTTAAGTGACCTTATAAAGGCTTTGAATAGTTTTAAAATGAGAAGAGGGAAAGAAAAAGAGAGAACAAGAGTGTACCATTGATTTGAGGGAATCACGACTAGGGAACTTAAAGTTCTAGTGAAACTTAACTTAAGTTAAAAGAGTTCCTAGTATGTAGTAATTTAGGATTGCCCTATTATTAAAAGATTTGAAAATTCCAGGTGAATCGTGATTTGGGTATAAATGGTTTTCAGGCTAAATTATCTCATATTTCTTTTTGCAAGTTCCTTTTTCTTTTGGAAAGTTCAAATTGAATTTCACAATAATTTACAAGTATAGTAATATAACTTACAATTCAAACTCCCTATTAAAAGTGTTATACCTATCAACATAGAGGGAAGAAGATAATCCACATAACCAGGTGAATATAAGGATGAGAAAATCATTTGAGGAGTCGACAGTGTACAGACTAAAAGTAAAATTAGAAATGATATACAATCGTCATACAATGTCTAGTAGTAATGAATTGGGCGACATAAAATGGACAAACATTTGTCTGAAATGAGGGTGACAAGCAGCCCACAGCTAAAGGTTGACAGTTTTCTTTACATTTTCTCAAGCTGTGAACCTTCAAATACATCCTCTTCTTTGCTCGAGTCGCAATTTGTTAGCTTTTGGTTTAGGACCCCCACGAGGGCATTCACTCTTAATGTAGCCCAACATGTTCCTTTATGCCGCGCATTTTCCCTATTTATATGATTTATAATTTTATATTACGAATGGGACATTTTTATCAAAATATACATCTTCTATTCATATTGCAACATCTTCTATTATAACATAGATAGATGTAGTTTTAAAAAAATACTTACATAACAATTCTCAATTAAGATGAGATTAGAGGGATAGTTCCCAATTTTAGCTCTCACATTCACATACGATCATCCCAGGCATAACATTACATGATTACAGTTCTCCATTAACTTCAATCAAAATGCCGAATTTATTTTAGAGGTAAAAGAGGAGCCCACGAAGAAGAGGCTTTAACCACTAAAGGCATGCCACATGGTAGGCACCATCAAATTTGATGCTTTCTGGGGGTTCCGCCCACCCCTTAAGGCTTAAGCCATCCCATCTTTTTATTTTTACTCTTTTATTATATTTATTTCAAGATTGATCTATGGTTTTCAATTCATTATGTGGTCCATTGCCCACTTTTATTGGCTGTCAATTTCAAAAGATTATTATAATATTAAATTTAGTGGCTACCTAATTAAAGGTTTAGTCGAAAAGATGCAATGCCATGTGCATTGTCACTTTCCTAATTATCACCTACCTATTCACCTTTGAACACATGCACTATCCTCTTATAACCGGCCTTAATCTTTAACTCAATTACTTCTGTCTCACACCATTGCCCACAATTCTGTACCTTTGAATATATATAGTACCCATTACATCAATGGGTAAACAGTGCACCCGGATGCACTTTCGAATTTGCCCTCATAATTAGTTTTAAATGATCATAACGCATGACATATGATGTTTCCTTAGGCCAGAGATTCTTTCGATTCTCTATATTTGGCTCTTTACATGTAGTACTTGACCATATCAAAGTATTAGGGTTTTTTTTTCATTTTTAATTAGGAAATGGCGAGATAAGAAACCGCATTAGCAGAACTACCACCTGAATTTGCACTATGTAACTAATTATTCTAAACGAGGATTGTAATAAGTATTACATCCTTGTGACTCCATACATGCATGTGACTTTAAATTTTTGATGGAAGGAATAGAAGTTGAATGAATAAATTAAATTGGAATTTGTCAATTACTTTCTGGTAAACTTATAACTTTAATTTGTAAATTATTTCCTTATAAAGATAAATACTATTAACTTTGGTTCCTTTACTTGTATTTAGTATTAGAAAATGATTGATTTTATGCCTTTTGATGCTTTTGAAATTCCTTTCTACTTTTAACTCAAATGGTGATTTTACCCCCAAACATGACGTTAATTTCTGATTTACTTTGCCGAAAAGTAGACCTATTTGAATGGGTGGGGCCCCGTTAAAGGCCATTGACCAGCCCATTTGTAAAAGAGTCTAATAAATAATGGGCCTAATGAGTCGGTCTCTTAAAATGTCATGTTTTATTGGGTCCTTAATGAGTCAAGTCATGTTAATAATTGACCAATAGTTTTCAAAACTTTTAAACACTATCAGGTAATGCATTATTTCCACTTATTTGTCGATGGTTCACTACTAAAGATTGGAGGTGATACATGTAAACTATCACCCTCTATAGATAAAATAATATACTCTCTTTAGACGGCACGACCCGTTATGTATCTCCTTTGACTCGGCCCGTTTTGCATCTTCTTTGACCCGACCCGTTTTGCTTGTGACCTATCCCGACCCTAACCCGACCCAATGCACAGGTTTGCCGAAAAGTAGTACATGGTGGAAACATCGACAATAAGTGTTTTTATAAGGTGTACTTTACAAAATTGAAAATAAACTAAAGTAATTTACAAAGATATAAATTTGCTAAATACTTTGTAGTAATCAAACAAAATACCCTAAAATGAATGTAACAACTCATAGAGCTGCTACTACGTAGTATGTACATACGGTGGACTTTTAGTACATTGGTTACTTGGTAATCTAAGAGTGAGCTAATTAAACCAAAGATACACCCACCAATGCTCCGTAACTTGGAAACGCAAGCTACTTTATCAAACTCCAACTTAAGTTTCACCATTCGTGACTAGCAATGAGAAAATGGCATCTGATTAGGTTTGATAAGATTGCGTTAGAAATGTAATCCGATAATGTTATGTCTAGCCAGCCACACATGCAAAACTCCAGTAATTGAAACCTAACTACGTCAAAAAAAAAAAAGCATGTATAATATCAATATATGGGCAGCGTATATGGCCTTCCCAAGCCGTTTTAATTTCTTGCTTGATGGCTTGATTGCCATCCTATTTCACTTGTCAAATATGTCCGGCTATTGTTAACTGTACATAGGCACATCCGCACATGCTTTGTTGAAAACCTCCAACAAACATTGAATCAGCTGGGTTTATACATGTGAAATTTTAAGTTGCATGATTTTATTTAAAACGACAAACAGATTCTTATATTAACAGTTATTTTCTTAATAATACTCCCAGCATGTGTTATGAATGATTGCTTATTTGGTTGACGACCCATTTAATTCGCTGAGACTTGAGAAATGTCTTACCAATAGTACGTGTAACTTGATATAATGATATATTATTTATGGGATTGGATTGAACCAACTCTATCAGCCTCATCTTATTATCCACTTTTTTGTTACATAATATAATGATTTACACGTTGATACAATTTAACTGCAAAACTTGGTAATTTTTTTTTTAACTTAATTACTAGCATAGTACTCCATCCATTTTTTTTTTATTCTTATCGTTTGGAATCTATAGATTTCAAAATTAAATTTTGACCATAAATTCTTCTTAATCTAGCTATAAAAAAAAACATAAACATATGGATCTTAAAAGATTCGTCTCAATGTATATTTTTCAAATATCAACTTTTTATAATTTTCGTAAATAAACAATTGAAGAAACTTAATATTTAAGTTTGCTTTGATATATGTGCACAAAAATGGAAAGAACATAAAGAAATAGAGGGAGCTTGAGTACTATTTCAAGATCGATACAACGACACCAACACTTTTATAATTAACATTTCCCTTTGATTCAAGCATGATGGATAAACTTTCCTTTAACGGTAACCCCTTTCATTAGCTTAATTTATGGTTCATCTATTTCTTTTTATTTACATTTCAACACTTTGCTAGTTACGCTATTTTATTTCGACACAGTACTATCATATATATATGTACTAGTAATTTATAATTGATTAAAAGTTTCAAATTTATTAGCTAATTGGTCATAATTTACGAATTAAACTTTTTCTATAGTTACCTAAAAACTTGCCAAAAATACTCCATTAATGAATTATATTTGTTATGAAGAGATTTTTATCATTAAGTTTAATTTGCCAAATTTGGTATGTACACGTCCTTTTAAAAATGAGAATATATTTACTTATTTAGACACATTTAAAACTTCATGAGTAGCTAGCATGTACACACATGGAGGACAAATCAAAGGTCATAAAATTGGTCCTAAAAAACATATTACCCCAATAGATTAGATATTGATAATATGTCATAATGAGCTCAGATCCATAAAAAAAAAGTAGCTTGGTGATACCCCTAACACTGACTTAGAACACCCCCTCGTGCTGTATAATATGGTCCCCTCACAAAAATTTGAGTAACAGACATTCGTCCAATAATTATAAACCAAGATCTGGTGTACAATAGTTACGTTAACCAACTAGAACCTGAGTCTGTGACTCATCAGTCATCAGTCATCATATGTTCTTCGTCCCCATTGGATTATTACAGATTACTAACCTCTTTCTCTTTGTATGCTGCCAATTGATCATTACTTTAGATATTCACAGGTGGTCGCCTCAGAATTTAGACAGCTGACACGTGTCGGATATTTATGCCCATACTTGCAAAAATGGTCAGCAAATGGGTGTATGGCCAATTGAGTCTGAAAAATATATGTGAAAGCGCATGGTATCTAGCTAGGTCGACTATGCTGAATTAATAATTAATCTCAAAATTGAACCCTAGAACGCTTAAGATAAGGTGGGCGAATTTTACTAGTATATACAGGCAGATCGGAACTCTTGAGTCTTGACAACTCAATCAGTTGGGAGTGGTTATCATCATTGAGGTTATAGCCAATGAAATACTGCCAAGAGCATTAATTCGAAATGCTTACATTAATTGAAGACAGCTTTTCTGAAGCCAAAAATCAGACATGTTTGCTGAGTTGAGGTGAGTAGCAACTAAAAGATCCACGAGATGCGAGTCAAGCAAATAGGGTTCATCAAATACTTAGGAAGTTAGGATTCTAACTTGGCTTTAGAATCAGGTCACGTCATTGGCGAAGAAACTATTATTTATTGTTTGCCCTAATGATGCCCTTTTTACTTCATCTGCACTCTCTTTTCAGTACGTAGGGAGAAGTCTACGTCGTCAGATTTCTACTCAAGCACGGGGATTCTCGGTCTTTTTACCCTCATTGTAAAAATAACTTTTTTTTTTTTTTTTTTTTTTTTGTAGTTCTAGAACTCTGCTAATCTCAAGCTCCCCTTACCTATTGTTGAACACTAGAATATATAAAGTAAACAAGAAAACTTTCTTACGGGAACATCCACAATAGATCTAGTTCCTTTTTTGATAGCGGTATCACTACCATTCTCATTCTCAATATTTAAGGCTATTTCTTTCACTCTATTGGCAATTTGTACCCCATAAATATGTGCAATCCTATTTCCAACTTAGACCACTTGACCGATCTCATACACTTGAAAGTTCGTGTAAAAGCTTTTGTTTATTGGGTATGTGATCTCTTACTCTCATGTTTGAGTGTTTGCTACGTACGGCAAAACTCCATTCAATTCTCGATGAAAAAGGAGTTTTGTGAATTCTCACGGTACTTCATTGTACAAGCTAGTAGTGTACTTAGGGCATGTTTGTATCGGGGATAATGTATTAGCTAGGGGACTAATGATATAAAAGTGGAAGTGTTTGTAAAAAAAAAATGTAGTATTAACGGTGTGATAGAAGGATGGGAGACAATATCTCATTTGAGGCCTTGAGGATATAGATATCTCAATTTCTTCGTCTTTCTCGTATCATCCCTATAATACCTTATTTTTCTCCTTCTCATCGCCTTTCTCACCTTTATACTTTCATTAGTGATTTTTAGTATTCCTTAATCCCTTTTTTAAATCCAATAATGTACGTTTCTTTAAAGCTTTTTCAACCTCTCATATTGATATGAATAGCAAGTTACTCTGAGTTAGCATGATTACTAGTTTTACTACTTTAGTACCAAGATGTCTCGATTCAGTACATGTTCAAGGAACTAAAACCGCCTGAAGAAGTGTCAGATTGTTTTCTAACATGAATGTTGATCATTAAAATTTAGGCTTGAATTGACATTTGATAACTCTTGTATTTTCAGGCCACACAGTGGTACAAAACTTTGACGTTGTATACTTCAATCACTTAAATCATGCTACCTTTGTTTGTTTGTTTGTTTTTAACGAAAATCATTCAAACTTAATAGTCTACATGTTCAATACTTCAATTATCTTCCTACAATGTTGGGGGCCTTACACTTAGGTGTTGGTTAGCTTGCGGTGAGAAATATGAGTCGACCAAAGACGTTCCCTACCTAAGATGATCCTACTTGTCTCTACGCAACTTACACTTTGTTTCTCCTTAACTTATTTTTGCCAATTATTTTATTTTTGATAATTTAATTATTTTTAATTTAGTTGAACTTAACTTATTTTTAATAACACTTATATAAATATATTGAATAGAATAAAGGCTTATTAGAAATATGGTTTCAGCCATTAATTCTAGTGCTCTAAGAACAATATCATAGTTATGGCGTAAATGCTTTAAACTTGTACTCCATATATAGTTTTAAAATCCAACCCTCTACTGGTCAAACAAGTTAATCAAAGAAAATAATGAAAACTACTTCATTCGTCCCTAAAAGAACGCCCGAATCCATTATTTGGAGTCAAAGTACAAAAAGTTTGACCACGAATTATCATCATGTTATAAGAAATTATATATTTAAGTGGAACCTTATTTTATGCATCTCAATGTAAATTTTTAGAATATCAAATTTTCATAATTTTTTGCCTTAAAGATTTGGAGATAAAAAAAAAGTTTAAAGTCGTGTATTGGAGACTTTAAAAGTCAAATTGAGACAATTTTTTAGAGACAGAAAAAGTAAATTTCAAAATAAAGACAATGCAGTACACATTGGTGAGGTTACCACTGTCAAAGGTAGGTTTAAGACCGTTTAGGTCAGTTGAGCATTATTCTATGGTAACTATCGCTATTTTCTTTGGTATTACCTATAAATGTATAATATTTTGAAGTCTCCTTCTAACCTCTTTTTAAAATTTCATCGCAATGATGTCCATGCAGTAACCAGCGCAATGTTATAATTTGATAGCAAAAGTAATTATCGCTACTAGCAGAAAATTGAGATACTATACTAAGTAGATAATTTTATGTTTCACATGTCATTATATTTCTCAACCTTTTAAATTATATCGAAAAGAACAATACCATTCCATAGAATGATGGAGAAAATGACTCAAAATATATATAATTTCTCCTTCTGAAATTACTTCATTTTCAGTTTAAGATGTCAATAATACCTGTTTCAATCCATCCATTTTGAGTTTGGTCATGGATTATGTGAAAGAAAATGATACGGAGAAGTATTAATCATTTGATGTTCTAGTGCAAAAGCTAAATTTTACGGAGGAATCATTGGTATATTTGTGGGTTGGATTAGTATTGGCACCGAAGCAAAAAGTAAATGACAGAGGTGAGTCCCTAGTCCCTAGTCTTTAGAGTGGCGGCAGAGTCAGAGTGCTGAAAGTTTTCCATGTGCTTTTTGGCCTTTTTCTTACTTTGGTTTTTGGATTCAGAATTCAGAATTCAGACCTCAGAACTCAGAGGGATTCCCAATACTGTATCAAATACTCCGCAATTGCATTCATTCATTTATGGTAAATCCCGCATGTTATCTACCTGCTTCTGCTTCTGCTTCTGTGTGGAGAAACTTAACTCTTTCTGCTACTATCTTAGATTGTATTAATCATTTGCAACAACTGAACAAAATTTGCTCTTACCTCAATTCACTGCTAGTTAGTCACTCCACTCCACTAGTTAGTTACGGAGTACTACTTACTAGTCCCAAGTGCCAATCTACACTTTTTTTTACCCACACTGAAGCTTTACCGCCTTTTGATTGCCATGGAACATTACTCATCAGACTTGAATCCGAAGACTGATTGAAGCATTATCTTAATCGTGATTTCATTCTACCAGTATCCACTATTTTGATGTTAGTTACGCAGTATATGGCATGATTAACCAACTAAGAGATTGAACGTTCAATGCACAGTCTTTCACATAATAGAAAACAAAACAATTTGTGACACAGGAGATGGTTAATGGGTGATAGGTTAACAATTAGTCAATAATGTATTTGTATTGCATTATAAAACTGGCCTCGTCAATCGTCAATCGTCAATCGTCAATCGTCAGTCGTCACACACTCACATGCCCAAACTAATTAGTTTTTGATAGCTATCCTGCCCCCGAAACTGGGAATAGACGGGTACATAAATGCATTCTCACTTTTCAGTTCTTTAACCCATCCAAACCTGCCAACCACTGAAACCACCTTCACTCGTCTTGTCAAATTAGGGCGATACGCTCAAATGCTCACTCAACAAGACAACAATTATCACTTTTAATCTTTTATTATATTTACTACTCCATATATAGAACTGAGAAGGACCCTAAGTGGCTTCATCTAGTCGTCTAGCCACTACTCACACTCACAATACTCACGCCGGTGTCACTAGACCAATTAATTCCTAATTTCCGATACGATAGCACTTGCATTTTCAGTACTCCGTACTTCTAACGCACATTCACTACCCATTGTCATCACCCATAGACAACATGGACATGACAACCGGAATTCAGGATAAAATATTACCACAATCAATAATATCTTAACAAACAGGACTATATGTGATTTCCCAATTTCCACGGATTAAATTTTTAGATAAATTATAGGAAATTTTATGAGAAATCACCTTATAAAAAAAACCCTATAAACCAAAATATTGCGATACGTTGTGTTTTATCAAAATTTTGAGTTATATCATTAAATTTCACTGTCGACCAACATTAATGAGTGTCAAGTTTTATAATAATAAGAAAGGAAAGGGAAAAAAATGGAAAATCCAATGAAAAATCCAAAAAAGTTGTACACTAATTAAAATCGCATGCTTAACACGTATTAATCAATGTTAGAACTTGATCTAATACAAATTATGAAAAAAAGGTAGTGTCTTTTACTTTTCCAGGTTTATAAGATAGTTATATACAATATTTAAATTTATAAGTTGGTTTTGACAATATTTTTTATAAAATAGTTTCTTACAAATTTTCTCAAATTAAAACATCACTAACTACACAAATGAAAATTTTTTATACATAATAACAACAATAACAATAAACATTAACAAAATTAAGTGGAACCATTGTCCGGAGCGGCGGTCCCAGAACTAGGCCCCTCGCCATCCCTATTGCCGGTGCTGAGACGCGAGAGAACCTCTCGCATAGCACGAATCTGCATCTCAAGCGCTGGAATATAATCCGTCGCTTCTTCTAGAATAACCGGAAGAGGTTCCTTCCGGCACCCGGGAACCAACCGGCCAAGAGTCTTAACCTTCCTTTGAACAGCCGGTAAACCATTACCTTTCCCCTTAAGCTTTAATATCTCCAACCTTGAATTATTCTGACGCGGTGACCGGTTAACGCCGGTCGGCGTGACACGTTGGCGTTTGGGAAGCTTCTTGTTGAGGAAGTTAAGCCGGAATCGGCTCTTTAAAATGGCTCGGCTCCAGCGTGTTCTACCACGCGCCGCCACTGCTAAGGCTTTGTCCGCTGCTTCTCTCACAAGCCGGCTTGGCCGCGGTGTGGCCGTCGGTGTTGTTGAGGTGGAGGGAGAGATGCGGACTTGACGGAGAGCTTGGAGGAGCTTCGAAGAGTAGATTTGTTGAGTTTTCTCGGATTTCCAGGAAAATTCTTGAATGCAGCCATTGTTAGGGTTTACGGAGGAGAGAGACAGAGCAGATGACGATTGCTGTTGCTGTTGTTGAGAGAATTTCATCTTCTTTCTCCGACGACGTAATTCTCTCGCTCTGATTGAGCTGCTTGCGACTGGATTCGCTACTACAGATGGTGATGATTCCATGATTATTACAATTTTGCGACGCTTTTTCGATTAAACCAATAGGATAACGAGGATGTTACGGATAATCGAAAGCTTTTTTCTGACGCTTTAATTCACACTTTTTCAGATGATCAAATCTGCATAAACCGGAAAAAAAGGGGTGATTAGATTCACAAAAAGCTTATCTCAAGGATATTCTGGCAGGTAAGATTCCACTAATTTCTAAGAATTTTCGACAGATTAAAGCTAACATCACTCACAATTCAGATTCACAAACTGAATAATCAATAATCATAGAATATGAAGAACAAATATGAAGTTCCAGACAAATTTCAACAATAAAAAATAATAATATTGAGATGATGGAAATCAAAGAAAAATCAGAAAACTGAAAGATGATAAACGAGAAATAGAGAGGTGATTGAATGGAGATAACTGACAGTGGTTGAAGGAGACGAGAGGGAGAGGGAGATAGAGAGAGAGAGGAGGATGTCGATCTTAAAAATGAGGACGACAGAACAAACGATGAGGAGGAGAGTTTAGAGAGATTTTGAGAGGAGAGAAAGGAGAAGCCAACATAAAAGCGGATTGGGAGATGGGAATAGTAAATACTTACTCGGTTACTAAAAGTTGAATATTTATCCTTTTTTACTTTTGGTATAAAATGTAATATTTTTATTTTTTTTAGTAATTTATTGAGAAAAAGTTTATTACCACTTTTAATTATTTGTATTGTTTTTACTTTATCACATGCATATCTTTTAAACATCGTTATCAAATTTCGTCTAAAAATCCATATTTTATGTGTTTGTTGCAACTTATACTAATTGGAGGTAGTATTAAAAATAGTGCTCAGTGTTCACCCATCTTTTCTTCTATTTCACCTTAATATTTTGATTTCTGATTAAAACCCTTTTCATTTGGCTGTAAAATATGAGAGAGTTTGAAATTACTTTTACATATTGTCAAGGTATAGAGAATATGCATTCTTCTGATTTCGATTTCTTATGTTCATATATGAGAAGGACGCCCAATTTTATAGGCCTAATAGCAGCTAGGTAGGATTCTACAACCAATTCCAAACTTGTATGAACTACATTTCCATCAATAATTTCCCGTTGACTTTCTTTCGTAAAATAACAATTGAAAAAGGTTAGCAAGCGTTGTTGAATGTGGAGTGCAGGGATGAACTCATGAAAGTGAGTTATCCACTAAATCATATATGGTATGTATAACTTTCAGTGTATTAAATGTATAGCTCATATAATCCCAATAGTAATTTCACTCGATAAATGTAGAAAATCACTTGCGCCGTAGGAGTAAAAACTAAAAAGCTAGGTATTCTCTAGACGCCATATTTCCTCATATCACCTTAACTGACATTCCAAGCCCCAAACTCTCTACTGCAGCTTGCATAACACCCCCCCCCCCCCCCCCCCCCCCCCCCCCTATTGCTTCCCGATGGCCGCAGCAGCCGCCACAATGATCCATAACCAGGGAGCCAGCGGGCCTATGCTTACTCACATCTGAGATGACGTCTTACGTCAGGTCACACACAAAGTTACATGTCCAAAATTTCTAGTAATTCTAGAACGGTGAAGTATGCCATTTATTGAGATTCGATTATTTATGGAAACACTAGTTCTAACATTAGCATGCCATGCCATCTTTGATTTTTAGTGGGACCAAACAAGTAAAAGAGAGGGGATGAAGTGTTTTTCAGCTTGAGATTGATATGCTGCAGTCACATATTTGGCCAATGAGGGCTTTGTTTATAAAAAAAAAATAAAAAAAATAAAAGCAAAGATGGATACTTTTATGGAGTTAAATAACGTACCCAACTGGCAAGTGATTTAACAATTAATAGTGGAGATGGGAAAATAACTGCGTATACAAATTGGTCACTCTTCATGTACTTTAAATGGATACTACTCCGTAATTGGCTAAGTCCTAAGGTTTAACACCAATGTAATATATATACATGCAGTTGAATAGTTTTAAACTTGGATGAAGTCCTCTATCTTAAGTCTTAATAGGACAAGTAGCCCAAATTCAATACAAAACAACATGCATGGAAAAAAACTCTTCAACCTTTGTTTATCTTGCTATCAAAGATGAATTAACCTCTGTTTATTCGACACTTAAATCACGTTCTTCTATATATGTCAAGATCTCAATTACACTCTTAATTATTACTCTTTATATACGAGAGCTTTACAGAATAAACTTCTTTTCTTTTCAAGGATATACATATGATACTTTTGATAACTCATTCATTGTTAGCAATTTTAAGCTTCAGGCTGCCTCCGAAAAAAAACTATAAATGACCCACCACAAGTAAAAAATTAGTCGTATATTATGGTGAAGATAATGAATGTTTGTTTGTCATGTACTTCTAAGAGGAATTAAAAGGAAGATAGAATGATGGTCACCTAACTCATCTTGTTGGCTTCATTTTAGCAAATTTGTTGCTTACAGGAGCAAAATTATCTTCATTAAGCACAATTCTATAATTCTATAATCTTGGTGGATTATTGGTAAAAGCTACCAATTATACAGTGATACTAATTAAAGAAAAATTAAAAAGGAACTCTTAACTTGGAAGGCATTTCTAGTTGAAATGACCAGATCAGAAAAAGTTTGAAATGATGGTGATTAGTGCTAAATCGCCTTCAAACTTCATTATCTTTTAATCAGCTTGAATCAATTGCTAATGCGAACATTAATATTCAAATCAGGGGGCTATTGAAGTATTGAGCATTACTATTCTTCATCATAGCTGTGTGTGCATTGGATAAGAAAGGAAATGGATGACATGCATCGTGTCAATAGCTGATTCGCATGGCAACCATTTCAAAAGACACCTACAGTTCAATTCCCCTCTAAAAATGACTCTTACAGGTTGAACTTGTGTTTCTTGATTGATTTCTCAAGTTTATGAGGATTGGTTTATTGATTCCATATGGGCTGTGACTCTGGTGAGTCATTTAGTACAATTATATTAGACTTCCATTTCATATTCTTATTCTTTCAGGAAAAAATATTTCATCATATACTTGACATCAACCTCTACAACAAATATCATATTCATTATTCAAACAAGCAAACATCAAGCATTAAAATAAGAAAATTACCCGTATTTTTAACACTTCGTTATGTCCATCACCATCTATCTAAGACGCGGGTCCCTAATTTTCATCACATTTAGTATATGCATATAGCTATTACCTTGTCATTATTTCATAATAGAACACTATTTTAAAAGCGTCGAAATCTCTCTACTTAATAATTTCCTCCAAAATTTTAAAAAGCAAAATTATTCATTATTTATGTTGCCTTTCTAAACATTCTGCGAACCAATCACCAATAATAACACAAATGCAGTTCAGACATTCTATTCAAATTCAATTTTGTATTTTTAAATTCCCATACAATGATTAGGAAAGTTTTAGAATGGGATAAAGGAATGCCAAAACAAAAGGAGTCGCCATGTGACTTGTTTCCCTATAGAAACTTTACATGATATGCATACTATTATATAATTTCACAGTTGTATTGAACTTTTTTCTTTAAAGATATACTCCGAATAACATAGTTAATTAATCACAAGCTAAGCATCATTCTCTTTCAAGTGCTAATTTATTCTAATTGTATGCACCAACACAGGTAGTTATTCTGCCCTTAATTAATAATAGAATTAACACTCTGGAAAGTTTAATCTACATAAATCACGCCAACTGCTCCTTCGCGTATTGTTTAAGATTGTAGGTTTGCTTAATGGGAGGACTAGCTAGCAGATAGGAACATTTTTCTGTTTTTATTTTTAATTTCAGGTAAAACAAGCACTATTTTAAATAAAAGTTGATGATGTACAAAATAATTGAAATGAGACGTGATACGGAGTCTATTACACCTATTACGGAAATATCTAATCATAGGTGTTATTTTTCTAATCAACGAACTCAGCTCCAATCTAATAATAGAATTCCCTAATGCAACCCTTGATCACCGTTCCTAATCCTAATTGCATATATATCATCTAATATATAATGCGTATTATATACAAAAACACTCACAGATAACTCGAATAAGTTAACACATGAAAGTTTACTTGACAGAGTACAAGTTTAATACCCTCAGCAGTCATCACTTATCCATTTACTTGAGGTAAGTAGGATTTTCAAGTTCAATTGATAAGCCAATTTGAATATATTAGACCATTTTGAAGAACTAGTTCGCTATGATATGACTTTCCTTGACAATTTTTACAAGTATTCAGTATACAATTGTGTATACTGAGCACCAAATTCTAAGAATAAAGCATTAATAAAAAAGGAAAATTCACTTATTATTATAAAATGTCCGAAAATAAAAATATGATCCACTAAAGTAAGGCGGAGGGGTAACTAGTCTTAAAAATCGACTTCTTCTTTACAATAGCACAATCTTTCTCTTGGGGAGGACGGGACCAAAATTACATGTGCCTTACTGTTCTTTAGAGTATCTAACGTCACCTAAAGTCACAATTAAGCAGTACAAGTTTTTTCAGTTTCCTATGTATGCTAGTAAATAGTGCAGAATGGATAATAATTAATTAGCTTGACAATTAGCTGTATAATAATACAGGCTATTAAATCTAATTAGTACATATCAATCACGAGGAATTCATAAAGACCTAATAAACCCCTAAGAAATGCACATATAAGTGATCAATTTTAGGTGGGTTCACTTCACGTCACTAAGCGGCTAAGCCCCAGAAGGCCTAATAGTAATCGTTTTTTTGGTGCAAAATGTGAAAATGGTGAGAAAATGAGGATAAGTGGATTATTGTGGTAGGTGGCGGCAATTATGATGAACAATAGAAGAACTAATATAGTTGATACTTGATATATGCCGATATATAGTAGGTTTCTAGACAATTGGGAGCTCGATGCATGAGCCAAGTCGCAGCCATATATATAGCTCCAACGAGTAATGGACAGATAGATATTAAAATTAGTGCAGGGAAATTAAATTAAATTAGTGCAGGAAAAGAATGATGAGTAGACTAAAACTAGAAGGTCACAAACTTTATCTTAATCATTAACCTAATCCACAATATGAGTACCATGAGGATCAGTGGCTGCCAGTACACCGGGTGATTAGAGCATGCCAAATTAATTATCAAATAAAAACTGAATTGAATAACTAATAGTATTAGTATTAAAACTATTTGTCTAGGTTAGTAGCCTAGTAGTTCGGCTACAAACATAACCTAGCTGAAAAGAATAAAAAGCTTAAAAAACCTATGGAGTACTAAATAAGTAATACCAAGTAAAGATTACTACACTATTGAAAAATAAAAATATAGTTTGGCTTTGTAAGGGCATATTAGTAGTTCTAGATAAACAAATGTTGGATTTTTAACTTGGTTTTTTTTTTTCCCCAAAAGATAAGTATGAAGTGTACATCAACGGAAAAAATATAGAGGTATTATGGTGTTGGCCAGATTGATTGCCCCCTTTGTATGAGACACCGTTGGAGGCTTGGTGCACAATCACCGACGATATGAATGAAAAGATTTATGTGAACCATCACCATTGGCATTTACCATTACACCAAAAGAAGGAATGGGATCACTAGGATGCAGTCATAGCAGATTAGCAGCATCAGTTATTGAAGCTAAAACACTCACGGCTTCTTTTAAAAGTTTTTAGAAAGTAAGTAAATGTGACTGTAATATGTATGTCAGCATTAATAATTAGTTGATTATTTACTTGATTCAAAACAAATAATTTTGGATCATAAATCTTGGTTAAACTATTTGTTGGGCTCATCCGCCATAAGTGACCCGTATTAGTATGATATTGTCCGCTTTGGGTCAAACCTTTACAAATTTGTTTTGAACATCTCCCAAAATACCTCATACTTGGAATTGGATCACTTATAAGCTTGACAATTCATTGCGAAACAACAGCTACAAAGGCATCTAAAATTTGTCCAAGCCATATTCAATATTTATAAATTTATTTTCGTTTGTAATTAAGGAAAAGACAATAGACTTGTTAAAATGGTATATAAATCCGAGTTCCAAAGACATTGTCGAAAATTATTGCTCAAAAAACCCAATAATGTTCTCTCCTTTCATTTTGAGGTGGGGATTGCGCAGCCTCAATGCTAACAGCGATTAATGAATGATATAAGAAAGTTTTTTCCACAGAAGAAATACAAATACATTTCCAAATGAAAATGATTACAAAAAACATCAACAGAAACAAAATCATCTTGTACTTTTGTAAAACAACATCACAAGTGACACATATTTTAATAAAAGTGATCATACTATCAACAGGAGAATTTTGTTAGGATAAGATATATCTTATCCTAATAAATTTCATTTCAAGAGAGTTAGGACTTAGGAGGTGGAACTGCGGAAGGGTTGTGGATTTCTTCCGAAATTAGAGCTATTAAGCTTTCAGATGGGCTACTAGTATTCAAATGGGAATAATGCATCCTAAAGGCTAAAGTTGACTATGAAAATAACACAAACAAAACTCTTTGCTCTGAATCAACGTTCTACGTAGGTTATAACTTTGAAAAATTAAGTCACCATATACAGTTACCCACTTGATAAATTAACTAGTTTTAATGTTTATCAATTTAGGAACAAAAAACATAGCATAGTGAACGGATGTCATCTTACAACATATATGTGGAAGCAAACATCAATGTGATAACTAAGTACTATGATCGTAATACAGACTAATTGTTATAACCACAATGTTGAGGTATATACCAATATCAGTATTAAACTTAAAACACTCAAATATTTCAGTAACAGTAGGAAGCCAAATCAGCAGATTAAATAATCTCAGTAATTTGAAGTGTTATTCCTGTTTGTTTTTTAAATCCATGTTAACTATGATTGTACATAGTTGCCAACCTACTACATAGTAAATCTTGAGCATCAAGGTTTGTACAATGGAATTAAACTGTCGCTTTTGACTAAGAAACTTAATCATATTAACTCCACTATGATATGTTGATGTTTTACTGTACCTAATTATAAACATGTAATCACTATCATATTTAGAGATAGTGACATCATGTTGCTTGTTATCTTTGTTCTGTCTAAGTAGATCATGTGATAAAACAGATGGACTTTGAAGGGAAAAGAAATATCCCGTGGCTCATGTAAAATACTGTTAATGCTCGTAGTCCAGACAATTAGAAAGGGATTATTTCAAGACAACTTCGACGAATTTGTATAGCAAGCAATTGGTGTAATTTACACGACCTAACTTGTACCCCTTCAGGTTTGCAGAAAAAGCTCGAGTATATAATCGAATTCATCACAGTTGTATGATGAAGAAGCAAACTGTTCCCAACTCATTATTAGAACCAATCCCTAGATCAGAAGTTGAATTACTGCAGTGTTTGTACCACATAACAAATTATGCACGTAATAGTAAGTTAGAAGTGCTTCATAATTTGATACCATTTTTATATTAAACAGTATGTAAGAGTTAAAAAAATAAAATGCACAGAATTTGGATATCATATTCTTGTTATGCGTATTATATCAATTGAATAAGCTAGAGATTACATCCATGTAGAATTTGCTGCTATTTGTTCACAGAGGGAGTGTCTTAGTGTTACTAATTAAGTCTCTTAACACTAGGATTATAGTAAATGAGATACAAAAATTTATGGCCCTCAACTCTAAAAGGCCCTTAAATTTTACTCCCTCTGTCTTCTAAAGATTGTCCCAAATACGAAAAATAACTTTTTTTTTAAGATAGAATGGAAAACCTTTGTAAAATAAACTAAAATGAAAAATCTTTAAAAGAATAGGGCAATCTTGGAAGAAAGACCCAAAATGAAAAAATGGGGCAATCTTTGGAGAAAGAGGGAGTAATATGATAAAAAGATCAAGAATACGCAAAGTTGAATCTAAATAATCAAACAAAACTGAAACAGCAGATGAATTATCGCATACCTCGCACAACAGTGAAAGGAACTCAAGTGGTAGAAATTGTATATATAGTGGTCATCTAGTTGAAAGATTACTGATGTGCATAGTTTAAAATCTAAAAGAATGCATTTCCGCACATAATTGGTCCAGCATACTTAGTAACAGATATAGCTTCATCAGGTTTATCTTGATTATTATGTTTCCTAAATGGGAAAACTGTGTGATTTTGTGTCGATATTGACAGCTAAAATCATGCCTACATTAATCATTAGCCACTTTGCCAAAAAAAAAATCATAAGCCCCAGGCATTTACCTATGAGAATCTCAGTAGCGCCTAATACTAAGATATATCAAAATCACATTGTACATTTACCCACTCAAGTAAATCACATAGTAAAGGCATCCTCATCTTAATATCCTATGTACCATATAATCAGTCGGATGAAAGTTGAAATGTCGGGGATACTCAATGCCATAGTGGTAATTTCGATTTTAGACTTCCCTGTCAACCCATAACAAGTCTTGACAAACCAATGATTTGCCTGTGTTCAGATTTTTACCAACTTGAGCTTCAAGCCTAGTACAAGAGCCACCCCACACAGTCATTTAAGTTGTCAAAATCTCGATATGAACACTACATCAGCGTCCGTCTGTTGTTAATAACAATGAGGAAGGACAGAGGAGTATAAATCTACCAAGCTAGATCAATAATCTTGAATTTCTATTACCTGGCATCCATTCATTTGCTAGATGCCTAAGTCGATGAATTTTAAGGAAACTCACACTAATTAAAGGTCCAAAACATAAGCCTTAGCACGAACGTCTGGGCTATTAATTAACTGTACCATGTCCCTGTATTTTCTGTTCAAGAGGGTTAATATATCATATCATTTTCAGGTACAAATATAGAGACATGTAACTGATAGGAACTTATTTGAAATACACTATATCTCTAGAGAATGCTTGTGGAAGTGTTTCCAAGGGTATCCTGGACCAGCAATGTTCCAAGTTAGACTAGAAAGAATCTTGTTAGTTTTACGGAGGTCTGTATATATAAGAGGATTTTTATAAAAGTAGTTCACTAATCAATGATTAACTGGAAATTGACACACTAGTTCTTATCATGTACAAGAAATATACACTTAAGCCTCCCTATAATTGTCATAGTGGCAGTCCCTTGAGCCTCCTTGTTCGTCGATTTGCTCGAAAATAACACTAGTTCAGATATAATTCTTACAGTGGCAGTCCATTAAGCCTCCTTGTTCGTCATTTTGCTCGAATGTAACATAAGTTCGGATAAAATTCTTAACACAGGATTTTCTGACATACCATATCAACATATAGAATGAAGCATAGATCATATAAGGCATTACAAATTCCATTCAGCTAGTAAAACACAGTGGATATATACAGAAAAAATCACCTTCCAAATGCAAGGCAACAAACCGCTCAGTTACGCAGCTTCAGGACTGACTGAATTACCAACGTAACGCTAATCAACGCTACCAGTACCAGAAAACTTGCCTAAGGTATATGAATGATAAGTAGTGCCACAATTTTTTACTCTGACAATTTAACAACACAAAATGAAACATTTTATTTCAAAATAATCAATATCAATAAGAAAGGCTGAAACATATGTTACCTGTTCAGGTAGGTTGAGGATTGTAGCAGGTGGAACATCGAAAAAGGATCATACCAGCCACGGAGATCAGCCAAACCACTAAACAAACAGCAACAACACCAACTCTTTTGGAAAGAACCTTGTCGATTACATCTCCTTCATCCGGCAAATCACATAGGTTTCTCACAGAGGATTCAAACAGTACATCCAGAAGCTTCTTCGATGTAGCAGAAACATCACTTGCACTGAAAACCTGATTTCTAGCTTCCTTGAGAAGATTCACAGCAACATCCACCTCGACTGAGTTGCTTAATCCAAATACTTTACTGCGGTTGAGCGAGCGATTAACTGATTCATCATACACAGCTGTGATCTTCGATTTCGGTGTAAATGCTTCCTCTGATGTAACATTCGACTGAACTTCTGCGCTGATTAAGCTCTCAACGCTCTGAAAACCACAAAATCGACTTAAAAACTCAGCGGTTTTGACGACTTTTGAAACGATTATTTCAATCGGAAATTCGAAGTTCGAGCGACAAATTCTACCTCCGATCCACCGATGAGTGTTTTATCGCAAAAATCTTCAGAAATTGGACACAAAATGAGAGATTCTGGCACAGCTTCAGTCAGAAAATCTTCGGAAATTGATGCGAATTCCGCATTCAAGCTCTTCTTTGCAGTCTAATTGAATATTTCAATTGAATTTTCAGAAAGAGAAATCAAAATGATAAGAGAGATGAAAAATTAGTGCTATGAGATTCTTACTTTGCCGTATTTCTTCGGTTGATCGAAAATATACTTCGAAGACGGAGAATCCTTCGGCCGGCGATGTGCGATATCCTTGCTACGAGGAGTTTGAAGTTCCTTCATTTTCTCTCTCTTCAAAAGCTTTGATGGCGGGAGAGTTTGAATTTGAGTTGTTTATTTGTTTTGAGAATTGAGGATGAGGCGGTTTGCGGCCTTGCCGGTTTATATTGGGTGATGGAAGTAGCAATAGCCGTTATATTTGGTTGTGTATGGTAAAGTAGGTGGGGGACACTATACGAGATTGAGTTCGAAGTGTTGGATTTGGGCTGGGCTTGAACATTGAGGCCTAAAGAAAGGTAGCCATGAATCCAACAATTCCAGTAAGCATTTAAACTCATAAGCAATTATACATAAAGAATAATCCCTCGTCTCCTAAATATTGCCCCATTTCTATTTATAAAGTCAAAGTTTAAAAATTTTGATCATAGATTTTCATCATATTATAAGAAATAAATATTCAAGTGAGATCTTGTTGGATACATCTGAATGTAAATTTTTTGAATATCAAGTTTTCATAATTTTTTGTCTTACGAATTTGGAGATAAAAATGTTTAAAGTCGTGTCTTGAAAACCGCAAAAAGTCAAATGGGGAAATATTTGGGGGACTGATGGAGTATTTCCCGAGTTGGTTGAGCTTTTGGATCAATTCGAGTTACGAATTACAAAAATTTGTGTGTTGAATTTGTATCAGTTTCAAATCAAGTTTTACTGCAGTGTAGCATGTCTTTAAATCTTCTATCTTTTAATAGATAAGTATAAAGTTAAATAGGATGTAGTATGTATATGATTGACCTAGTTAATGTGGATATTGTATTACCCTAAAATTCAATAATGTATTTCATATTCTTTTATTTTCTTATGTAAAAAATATAAAAATTTAAATAGTGGTTTTATAAAATAAATAAACTATTAAAAAATATGATTAAAAATAATATTATGCATTATAATCATATTAATCATTAATAACAATTTTAAATTAAAAAATATCGTAAATAATTCACTTCATAAAAGTTTTTATTTACCAAGTTTTTATTATGGTCATTTCTCTTTATAATATTATAAATAGTTCTCTTCACAAATTAACAAATATAGTATACATTCTAAATACAATGAATTAATAAGATATTATTGCATTAAAAAAAATAAGGAACAATGATAACTGTGTACAACTAATAGACAAAATAATTAATTGAACTTCTTATATTTTTTATTGGTGATATAAATAGCTATTTTGATGACAATAATATTTTATATATTATATTTAGTTTTAGTAGATTGTTGCTTTTTTTTTTGCTTTTTTTTATTCATGTGAAGTGTGTGTGTGTGTGTGTGTGTATATATATATAGTATAAGGCTAAGAAAAAAGGAATTGAATCGATAATGTAAACCCTTTACCATTGAGATATTTCAATTAATATGATAAAATTTACACACGTTATATTTATATCCTTTTTATTTTTATCTTAGCATTAAAAAATAGACCTTATTTAACGGGGCCTTAGGCAGTTGCCCCGCTCGCCCCACCCCAAGGACGGGGTTGTGTTGTAAAATGGAAGAATAGAGACAGTATAAACCAAGATCATTGTAGTTTGAAGGACATATGTTATCATGTTTCAATGTTTCATTATATGCTAATGATAAAAATGATGCAAGTATGTGAGTGTCAATTATTTTAGCTAGTCTGTTATGCTGAACGTGGGTTGACTTGCCTTGACGCATGATCAATTGTAGGTTTGACTTGGCAAATTTTGGAGGAAACAGACACAACGATTTTGTTGTATTATTTGAAAATTTGGTTGTGTGTATTTTTTAGTATTATTATTTGGTTGTTTGGTTATAAAAATTTTATTACATGTGTTGATTATCGATTGTGACTCATCAGGCGGAAAAAATCATTGATCTTCCACTAGACAGGCTATACAAAGTACTGTTGCTAAATTCTGTTATGCTGAACGTGGGTTGTTAGCTCCAATGATAAATAAAAAGTGTAACAACCCACGTTCCGCATAAACAGAATAGCTGAAATAAAGGAGTTTGTTACACTTTTTATTTATTCTAGAATTATATTATCTAGCTCAGCTTCCTTCCTCTGACTTGCGCTGCTTTTCCACCTTCTCCTGTTATATGATTGACTCCCATAATTGCATCAAAAAATTGATTTGCCTTGCACAAACAAGTAGCAACTTTCTATGAACAAATGAACGTACTCTGAGATTGCAAAAAAAACAAGATTCATAAACAAGGAATGCTACTCATGAGTCACAAGATGAAGTAGACCTAAATTTCTGGTTTAATGGTTGAAATATAAAATGTTTCCTTACACTTGTTTGTCACAGTTGTTCATCTAGATCGAGGCCCGACCAACACTCATTAAAAAATACTCTCTCTGTCTTGATTTATTTGCTACATGGGTATTTTTACAAACTTTAAGGAAAGCAATGAGTACATGGGGATCACTTGAAATTAATTAAAAGTAAAAAAAAAAAGCATTAGTTAACTTAAGAAGAGGAAAAAGAAGTTTACCATATATGGGGACCACATGGGAAGTCAACCAAAATTACCTCCAAATTTCAGACATTCACAACAGAAAACCAGGAATTTCATCCCAATTTTCAGAGTCAAAATTTTGGCTCCATTTTTTCAGACATAATTTTGGCTCCAAAATATTCAAACAAAATTTTGGCAGTAACTCCACTATAAATGCAACATTTAATGTGGGAAACCCACATTAATCACACATCGAACCCTCCACAATTGAGGGAGTAATATAAAAAAAAAAAAGAAAGAAATAGTGGGGAGGGTTAGGACTAATCACTCTCAGAAAAGTATCATCATTGAGTGATTAACTTACCTTTGTGTTGATCACGTTATATAATTGAGGCATCACTCGTGGTAGTTGTTGGACGGTTATTGGTCGCTATAATGACAAGCAGAGCATCCTATACCCTTCCAACACCCCTATGTAGCAAATAAATCAAGACAGATGGAGTATCAACATCAACAACCATCTCAACCCTAAACACCCCAAAAAAATCACAAAGTTTGTGAAAACACCCATGTAGCAATAAATCATGACAGAGAACAGTAGAACACCCCAAAAATCAGAAGAACACTCCGAAGTCAGAATAAGATTCGAAGCTAATCAAACATCCCAGAAGAACAAGATCTGAACAACAACAAACATCCCAAAGTAACAAGATCCGAACAAACAACAAATATTAGAAGTAACAAGATCCGAACAACATCCCAAAGTAGACCCAAAGAATATCACAAAGTATCAACACCAACAAAAATATCCACAAACATACCAACGAACATCTATAAACTATCAACAACAAACACCCAAACAAACATCCCAAAGTAACAACATCCGAACAACAACAACAACAACAACAACAACAACAACACACAATTGAAATCAGAGAAAAAAAATCAGAGAAACAAAGGTTGAAGAACACTTATCCATGCTTGTCTCATTGAGTTGAAAACCAATAAGAGTACTTGAACCAAGATTTGAACCCAGATGGTGGAGGATCTGGGGTTTGTTGGGAAGATTCATTATGGGTTGAAGTACAAGCCCCTCTGTTCTTACTCAAAGGGGTTTTCCGTCGCCTCTTTTCATCAATTTCACGGAGGATGCGCCGTAAACGAAGGATCTCAGATGGAGGTAAGGTATCTTGCTCAAACCCCCAATACGTAGGTTTAGGAACCGAACCCCCACCATTACCTTGGCCTATAGTTCAAGTGGGTACCAAAATGAAGAGAGTGGAACAAAGATTATTAATCTGGTGGAAGAAATTGGAATCACGCAGGAGAGCTAGAGAGATCTAGAGTTTTCAACACGGGCTTCAATGGGTGGAAGAGAGAAAACGGCAGCACAATCGAGTGAGAGGACAAAGGGTTAGCAGTAGGTTAAGGGGTGAGTGGGTAGATTAGAGTGAAATAATAAGGGTAGTGTAATAAGAATTGGGTGGGGGAGGGTATATGTGCCATTTTTTATTACTAAATATGGACACGTAGCAAATAAATGAGACATCCGTACAAGGAAATTGTAGCAAATAAAACGGGACGGAAGGAGTAAAATAATACAACATTGTATATAAATATTGGAAAGTAAGTGGTTTGAGTCAAATATAGGTGTTCGTATTGTATTGTGGGGGAATTATTCATTTGGTGAATCATGAATGGGTTTGTAATGTAGATATTCAAATTGTGAGCGTGGTACTGATCCATAAAGTTGACAAGCTTGTTTGGTAACCGTATTAGTATTTTTATTAAGGAGTACACCTAGTCTCCAATCAGTACTTCAGTAGAACTTGAAAAGCATATTAATATGGATTTAACCGCCAATTCTGTCACTCTCCAACTCCTTCGCTCCTTTTTTTATCTCTCTCCCCTCAAGCGAGTCCAGAAATGGCGAGTGGTGGGTCAGGGTTTTCCATGGACGACTACGAGTCGTTATTGGCTACATCAGAAGTCGAGCTTCTCAAGAAGGCTTGGCGAAACGAGAAATCCGCGCCTGAAATCCTTCAATTCCAGGCTGCTTTAGTACGCAACTCTCGCGAACAAATCCAACTTATGGTCTACGCTTCTCCCTTAACCCTAATTTTTCGCATTTTCAATTTTACCGTTCTTATTCTAAGTTTAATTGAGATATTATTTCATGATTTCCTCGCTTTTTTCTGGTTTAATTTACTTATTTCGCTTACTATTATACCAATATTTGGATGTCAGGATATAGCTTTAAAATCGTGATTTGGCGGTTTATTGAGTTGAGAAATTGTTATATATTTGCTCATTGCTCGGATTTATTTATTAAGCTGCTTTCTTGAAGTTGAAGTGATATAGTGAAAGAGGCAGCGTTGGTAACTAGTCAAAATCGTCGATAATTCAGAATTCTAGTACCTCTATATTTAAATTATTCAGAAATCCGTGACAGTTTGATCATATTTAAGTCTTGTGTGTGTCTTAACCTACGGGGGGAAATGATGGATTGTGTTGATTCAACTTTTTCTAGGGTAAACTATGATTTGAGAATTTTTAAGTAGTTTTCTTTCTTAGCTTAAGCTGCTGAATATGCGTGCGGACTAGCGCTGTCTTATGGTTAAAGTGATCAATCTTTTTGTAAAGAGGAATTGACGAGTTTGCAGTTCAACTGTTTGTGAGATGGGAATTTGTTTAGTTATTGGTGGCTACGATAACTACTGTAGTACTGTATGGCTTGGCTTGGAGTGAACACATTTCTTTATTGATTTGTTCTACGCTTACTGTTTAGATTATTATTTTTGTCATGTCTAATTCTTTACCTGTTCACTGTTACTTTCTTTCTGCAACCTCTTTACTTCTACAATTAGTGCTGTATTTCTTTATGTGTTGCCTGTGTACGTGGTTGATGATTTGTGGGCCGTTGTGGCTGATTGCCCATATGCATGAAACTCTCACAGTGTAGAAATTGTGTGCGAAAATGCGGCATTAGCTTCTTATGGGTCATCTTTTGAAGCCTGCTGCTCGTTGGATGCCTTTTCTGTGATGATCACTTTTTTATCTTTTGGGAGTAGCTAATTTTGTTCATGTGTTCAGGAGGGGACGATTGAGGACTATACACGAAATGGTTTTGATCCTTTGATTGTATCTCTTTATCAAATGGATATGGATCGGGCTCAATATATGTTAAGATCATATCTTCGGATCCGTCTTCAAAAGGTTGCTTTGGCTTCTCCCTTTTTAACTTATTAGTCTTGGTATAATTTCATACAATCTGACATTTTTTTGCTGTTTCATCAATGTGCTTTGCATTTTCTTGATTTCTAGTTTGTGGTGGTAATGTGGTATTCTCATTTAGCATTTTGTTTATGTAAAATTAGAATATAAATTTATGAAAGAATGAAAAAGGATATTGTCGTTTTCAAAAGCTAATTAGGTAAGCATAAGTTACAAACAAGCTTCATTTCGTGCTCCTTCTGCTTTACGACTTGTCTATGATTCATAGATTCTTTCCGATGTTCAATGAAGAACTGACAACCTTTTGCAGATAGAGAAGGATATGATTCATATATCTAAAACAGACCTTTGGAACAGACTTTCAAAAGAGGAACAAAGTTTTGCAAAAAGGCAAGTGTGGTTTCTGTCATTTAATTTGCTTGAATGTTTAAGTTTATTTTAAAAAATTTCATTTGATGGTTACAGGTGCTATGAAAATATGAAGGGTTATCTTGATGAATCTGTTCTGTCAAAATTGCCTAGTGGTTACCAGTCTGATCTAAAGCAATCCAATGCTAGTGAAGAAGATGACATGGGTAACTCCTTATACTCATCCTATGGTGATATCCAAGCATTCATGCATGGTCTTTCATATGCTCTATGTGTGGAGGTTTATTTTTTTTTCTATTTTATGATGGTAGCCTGGTAGTTAAGCTGGTTTTGAAGTTATTGTGCTTCTAGTTAACCTGGTTTATGAGATTATCTATTGATACATAATGTACTACACTAGTCGTGAATCTTCCCCCAACCCTGGCTAGTAGAAGAAAGAAATGAAGGAGAGGAGAAATAAGATACTAATGCACTCTCATTTCTCTGCATGGTTTTAAAATATCACCATAGACAGCACATTTCATATATAAAGAGAATTTCGATTTGTCATTTTCCTTCTAACTTTTACTCGCGTGAAATGGATTGTATGAAGGGATGTCGAAAAGCTAATCTTTTGAGGGTTTAATGGGTTGACTGGATCTACTTGAATCAGCTAACAATTAATATTCCACTTGTATGGGTGTACGCTGGAAGATATATTATTAGTTAGGAGAATTAAATGGGTGGCTAGCATCAGCTTGTTTTAGCATTCTCTTTCTTATTCTTCTGGATTTTGATTACCCCCTATTCTACCATGGTAGTTTAGAAATGAGGGATGAATGGGTTCTTTGAGGTAGAAGTGTAGAACTACAGTAGATGCCCTTTGGGAGGGAGAGGGGAGGTATTCAAGAAGTTGATTGTGGAACTATGAGTTTTGTTGATACGTATTAGCCTCTGAGTGAAGCAAATAAGAGCTTGGATACCTAAATTAATTGACCTGAAGGTTATAAATCATGCCTATGAGTGATCTGGATCTCTAATTTATATCCAAGGGGTGTTAAGATTATGCATTTGCTCAAGGGAAATGTGAGTTGGGTTGTACATACTTTGTTGCAACCCTATGTTGAAGGACTAGAATGATAGGTTTCAAGCAAAGCCACCGATTGTCTTCACTTACAACAGGAGGAAGAGAGGGCAGAACCAGAATAAGCCATGAACGGAAGAAGGAGAGAATCAGAAGACAAAGCAAGCACGTAGGAAAAAGAAAAATTTCAGTTGGCATATAATTGTATTTTGTTACAATGAAATATAATATGTAATGAAGTATGTAAGGGAATCTAGGCGGTTAAGACTTAAGAATTTGTTAGGGAAGGGGTATACAATAGAGGATATAAGTACAACACCATGCAATGGAAAGGATATACAGAAATCATAATTACAAGTTATAATTGGAGAGCTCCTACGTCTCGAACTGTAGGTCACCATTCCCCCCTGATTTTCTTACTGCAATCAGAGTCGACGATCCCCAGTGTGAGAATTGTTTTTTTTTTCGTTTTTATCATTAAAAAAGAAATGGCACCAACCCATTCACAACGAATGGATCAATTGGAGAGTGATACGTAAGCCTTGAAAAGTAAGTTTACGAAGCAGATGGCGAAGGTGATGGAGAGTTTGGAGAGAATGGAGTCGAGGATGGAGAAAACACGCTCCAAACAGGAGGGAATGTGGAATCAGGTAAGAGAAGAACAGAAGGTTTTGTGGGAAAAAGTGGGCTATCGGCTGGAGAAATCCTCGGAATCACCAGAAAGGGTGGGTCAAACAACCCAACATGATGGGAGTCAGATGGGTGGAGGCAATTTCGCACATATAGGAGAGGAGAGCGGAGGAACCCAGGGAAATAGCTCAAGTTGGAGGATCAAGAAACTAGAACTACCCTTATTTGAAGGAAGCAATCCTGACGGTTGGATCTTAAGGGCCGAAAGGTATTTCGACTTTTATAGGATGAGTGAAGAAGAGAAGATGGAGGCAGTGGTGGTTTCCTTCTAAGGGGATGCCTTGCTAATTTGCTATGGTATCAATGGGTCCATAAGAGAAGAAGGTTAAGAAGTTGGGATGCTACTGCAGAAATTTAGACTCACCTCCATCGGGTCAATATACGAGCAATGGTTGGATCATCTGCAGGAGGGGTCGGTAGGGGAGTACGTTTGGAGATTCATCGAGCTTGCTGCACCATTGGAAGGGTTGGCGGAGGAAGTAACTAAGGGCCAGTTTTTTTCCGGGTTGAAAGAAGAGGTGAAGGACCCGTTAATTTGGAGCAAGCACGTTAAGATCAGAAGACACCATGTAATGGAGAGCTCCTACGTCTCGAACTGTAATCACCATTCCCCCCCCCCCCCCCCCCCGATTTTCTGACTGCAATTCAGTCTCTTTTCCTTTGCAATCTTCCAGTTTCAACCCACAGCTCCGGCTCATATCATAGAAACATGCCTTTTTATACAAGAATGGGAAATACTTTAGGTACCCTTTCTGAAAACTTAGAGTGCCAAAGTCACAGATTGTTTAAGTTGACTATCTCCAAAAATTAAAAGGAAGCTTATTGAAGAAATTGAGAAGATTTGAAGAAACAAATAAAAATATCTCACAACTCTCACTCAAAGTGGTAGTCAATCACTCTTTAAGGGAAGATATTGGATATGTTCCAGCTATGTCTTTTTGTCTTAAGGATTTGGGGGAGAGTACCTTTGGTTCAAGGACATTGATGATTCTTATTGCTGTAAACCACAAGACTCATGCCTTGTAAGAGACTAACAGACTTCCGAAATTTGAAGTAGCTATTCTTGCAGGGATGACAATGGTAGGCTTAGCTTTGGTTTGCAGTATTAGCACTTACAAGAGTTCAGAATATGATGGCAGTGAGCTGGACCGGAGCCCTATACCAAAGTTTATGATGCTTGCCTATTGCTACACAGAATCAGTTTGACTTTCAAATAACCTATAGTGGGTATGCATTATGGAACTTGTTATGAATTACAATGTATTATCTTGGAGCAGGTTTGTTTTGGTTATTTTGGAACATAGCAAAGAATCACTTTTTTGGTTCTGTAACCTTATTAAAATTATTTTTTTGTTTCATCTGTTAAAGTTATCTGGAAAATAAGTTATAGTCAAAGGACTGTTGGAAACATTTCTCTTCTGAAAGTTATTCTTTCCATCTTACCCTCATTTCTGATAGAATCTTTTCAATTCTTTGCCTCTACTGGAGCTCGTTGCACACCTTTTAGATAGTCAGGCTTCAACCTACAATGGTGAACCTGAAACCACCAGAAAAATTCCCTGCTTTCTCAGCCCTGTACCAGTGGGTGAAGTTGAACCCAAACCTTTGCTGCATCAGGGATTTCTTTCTTCTTCCTGGGATTTTCAATGCCTTATCTATGACTATCATTGCTGATATTGCCATTTTTCCGACTCCATTTATGAACCTCCATCATCTTTCCTGCTACTCTGCTAAAACTGAATCCATGAATTTGCTGATTAGTATCATTGTAATTTTGTGTGCTCCACTGTTCGTGCCTGCACTGATTTGTGCATTTTTTCAAAGACTGAAGTCGTATTCCCTGAATCTCCATTGAGATTCGCCTTATTCCTTTGGAGCCAGATTGTGCACAGGGTGGCTGTAAGTGTAAACTGTTCTGGTCTTTTCTGCACATCACCCGAGCCCCCAAATGCAAACAAAGAACCCCACCAGTCCACAGCCCACAGCCCACAGCCCACTTTAATATTAATTCCTAGGTATCCATCTGCCCTTATGCCTAAGCTTTTTGCATTGTCAAACCCTATAAAAGAGAGAATTTACGTCAAAATGTAGCGTATCTGTTCTGTAAACAATCCTACATCATCGTCTTCCTTGCTGAAGTTGTTCATACTGAGGAGAGTATGGGGAAGGGACAATTTTCCTTTTTCACCAATGTAATCTTTTAATTTGGTGCTGCTATGCTGCCTACAGAGCCATCCTCGACCTCAATCCACATAGTGAACTTGTTGAAAACTAGAGAAGGGAATTTCTGAATCTAATAGTTATGCTGATATCGATGTTGCTGGTGGCACTTTCACTCGTTTTTAGAGTGGAGGAGAAATCATCAAACTGTTTTTGTTATGATATGAGTAGAATATTTAATATCCATTGTTGTTTTAGTGGAAGTCAAAAGATTTTTTTTATCAATCCTAGCTTGATTAGTGGCAAATTGAAATAGTAGTTGAGCACCAATTAGAAGCAATAGCTTTTAGAGCCTAAAAAGGGGAATTTTGGGGTCGAAAAATTTTATGTAGGCTCCAAGTTGTTTAGGCTAGAATCATGATTACTGAATAGACCAGGTATGTTTCATGCAAATAAAGAAATCTGGAGAAGAAGATATTCCAAGCAAATGGATGAAATTGTCAAATTTATGGAAAAATATACTGAATAGGTAGGTAGAACTGTTGAATCTGAGAAGATTAAGGGTCTGCTGTGGGTTGTGCTTCAGTTAATTAGGGGCAAGTTTTGCT
The DNA here is from genome assembly GCA_026401315.1 of Dysphania ambrosioides. NCBI lineage: Eukaryota > Viridiplantae > Streptophyta > Magnoliopsida > Caryophyllales > Amaranthaceae > Dysphania > Dysphania ambrosioides. The sequence goes on along the minus strand of CM048663.1, from coordinate 29,914,044 downwards.
TTGTGTACTGTGGGGATCTGATAAACATTCTTATTCATTTTTTGACATTTTTTTGTAACCAATGGAAAATAAAATTCTGAACTTTGTTGTTTTCAAGTTGAAGTGTGTTATTATTACATTATGACAGGAACATTCATGCTTCCGGCCCCGATTATGATAATGTGTGTCAGGGAGCACCACCTTCTCCACTTGTCTATAGTTATCTTATACTTGTTATACTGTTCCCTTTGGGCCTTGTATACGTGATCATCTGCATCCTCCAAAGTCATGCAAGATTTTAAGATTGTTATATTGTGTCCAAGTTTACTGTATAAGTTCAGATATCAGATATCAGTTATGGCGAATAAGGCATGAAATGATGCATCTTCGAGGGGAAGAAAAGTACATGATCGTATATTTCTCCATTATTTCCAAACCACAGTATCTGTATTTTATAATCTTTGATAATAAACTTTGTCCAAATATACACTTGCTGAATGACTTTTGCTCACCAGTCCCAGAGCCAAATTTGGATACATTTGTGTTTTGCAAGAGTGAGAGTTCTATTGGAGCCATTCCACTTGACGACAGGCAAGTATCTTATTTCTAGAGACTTAAGTTATAAACCTCAGAATCTTGTTGTCCATCATTGCATAATCAGAATTTTGTTGTTCTTACAGTGCGGAGGAGATAGTGGACCTGGTCGCTGGTGATTTATATGTACTTCGCTACAAGTCAATTAAGCCTTTGGTGGAGGATGGGCAGATTAATCTTGTTTGAGGGTTCCTATTTCTAAACGTTTACGACTTGCTCTCGGCCTTTCCTCCTAAGATAGTATACATTTTCCGTGGGATAGATGTAATGCTGTCTTAACTTAAATGTATCTTGGAATTAGAGACTAGATATCTGACCATGTTTTTTTACAAAGTGCTTAGAAAAGTTAGGGGGATGGAGTTGTTCTAAATCCTTGTTAGGCTACTGGGCTTTTTTTTTTGTAATTGGTAATTTGTTGTAATAGTAATCCGTAATTCCAATCAGAACTAACAAATCATAGCCTCGTAGGAAGTTCTCAATCATGCTCAAGAAGTTATAGACAGGCTACACAAAGTACTGTTGTCGAATTCCTGACACTCCTACTTCATTTGCTTGTTAATTGAAAAAGAAAATGGAAATAACAAATAAAGGGTGCAAATGGGTTGAGTAGATTAGGAGTCCCAGGACGCAATTCATGCACATATGACGGATGTGATGTCGTTTTTCCTGGAAGAACAAAATGAGAATCACAATAATCTTTCCACTGTTCCATTCAAATAGTGCCATAAATGTTCGGTAAAGACAAATGGACATCCACCACATCCATCCCTTATGTCAAAATAGTGAACATTTTCTCTCTATCGACATTTATTGGAGAGTGATAGTTGAAATTAAATTAATGAAAGCGACAATTGACAAAAGGAGAATGGGGTGATTATTACCGTTTTACATAAAAAACATGAAATATTATAATTAAAATACTGCGTCTGGAGTATAATGGAGAAGGTATTTCTCAAATTTAATAGTGTATCAGAATTCCTTTGCATGGGAGTGGATAAATGGTATAGGTTGTATTTATTACTCGTACTCTCGAAGTCACGTGGAGCCCATTGCTTATTTGCTTGTGTTTTTGGGTGTAATAATGGTGCTAGAATTTGACAAAGCTTGAGGAGGCCAGGTCGTCTTCTATCAACCGCTGTTTTATATGGGTGAACCGACTACGTGGCAGTAATAGGAGCCTCATGCAACCAATCACTTGACACTATGGTATTCCTCCTCTCCCTTATCATCTAATCACATGAGTTTGGTTAACCTTTACTAGGTTACCGTTTTCCTACCTTACTACGAATACGATAGTTGCTCGCATAATGTAAATATGTAATCACAATATCAAACAACCTATTGGCCAACCAACATTGCACGATCGATTTCATCATACTATAATCATTGAAAGACACATGATTCATTCTCGAATCCATTTCCACTTTTGTGAAATCACATAAATTTTTAATACATGTACCCTAAAAATAAATAATATTGAAACTCATAGAGATCCAAAAATACTAACAAATCCAAGAAAAGAAACGCCATCTCTATCATCACCACCATCACAGCCTAACTTAATCATAGCCTTAATCTCATCATCAGCAATATTAATCCCAGCCCAAGTCAAGTAATCCCTCAAATCGTTAACCCCTAATCTCCCATCCCCATCTTTATCCATCACCTTAAACACCTCTTCCATCACCGCGCTGTCACCGTAGCTTGAGTCCTTCTCTTCTCTCTCCTTCCTATCCTTCAACAGTCTCTCAAACTCCTCGTATTGTACGTACCCGTCTTTGTTCGCGTCCGCTACGGTTATCATTGCTTTTATCATGTCGTCGTCGTCGCCGCTGCCAGAGATTGATGCGTAAAATGATCGCAGATCTTCGGTGGAGATTTTCCCGTCGTGGTCGAAGTCTAAGACTTGGAATGCCGGCCGGAAATCTGACGAGGGGCCGCCGATTAAGCTCGCCGCTGGACGTAGGGATGTTCCGGTAGGACACATTGCTTATTATTGTTAACAGGAGAGGTTTTGGTTATCGCTGGAGAATTGAGATAAGTGCAAGGAAGGTTGGGGGTATTTATAGTCTCGTTTTCTCTGGCACAAATCAATTGTGGATGTTCAAATTTTCATTAACATGTTATAGGAGAAAATGTATAAAAATGCGGTTGTAGTAACAAAAAGCCAAATTGTTGACTCAAAGTTATTCAATTGATTGGGAGAAAAGCAAATACTTAAGGAGAACGTATGGCGTGATGTCATCTAAGAGTATGGACGGTAGCCACTAGCCAGTCAAGTATTATAACGTGTTGAATTGTTATTTTTACGAGTTTTTGGGAGGTACTGTTTGGCTGTTTCCAAAGATGTGGTTGATATAAGACTACATATAACATTCATGTATATACTGCCAGTCTAGCATCGAATTGTTCGCTTGTGAGTGAACGGTACCAAAAGTTTGAAGTTGTGGATAAAAAACAAACCAGGGTTTGAAGTTGTGGAGCTGGATACCTTCTCAGGAAGCCAAATTTCTGTCCTCCGTGGTTACAAACTTAGACACAGTGTCAGTGACGCTTCGAAGTTGGTAACAAAAATCTATGAAAATGACCGCAGCGTGTATTGGATCAGAACTGTAGATGGTAACTCGGTCATTTTCTTATTTTGTGAGTTCTGCTTGGCTCTACTCATTTCGCTCTGAGGGAGTTTTGGTTGTCTTATTTATATATTGATAATCAAGTAAAGATCGGCTTTGCCCTATTTAGTCAAAATATTTTGATTGCTCGAAACATTTGAAACAACTTTTAATTTAACCTGTTGAAACTCACATTTGAACATAAATATATAATACAAGTATTCTAAAATAGCTTCTTTTCATTTCCTTGATTTAATTGGAAACGTTGATTTAATGTTCATATTTACATAAAATATGCTTAATAATCCTCAATCACGAAGCAAGTCAGCTTTACAAGTGACAAATGGAAACTACCATGCATAGGACACTAGTTGTATACCATAACCTATTGGATACACATAAACAGCGTCGCCAATAGTATATGATTAGTGATGATGCAGAAATTAGAAGGCCACAGTGAAGCCTTGAGACAATCATACAAAGTACTCCGTAGTGTGTATATGCCACAATAGAAACGATCCACCCACAAAGCCACCAGGCCTTAGCACAAGTCATGGAAGTTAAAACCATAAAATGAAGTGGGCCTCAGAACTCAGAAAGGCTTACGTTGCTCTCCCTGATTCCTTTCATAAAACCCTAACATCTTCGCTATAAATAAAGCAACCCCACTTCTTCGAATCCCCGTCAAAGGTGAGGTTCATTCTTTCTCTCTTATAAAATCTCATTTTAATCGTATTAAAATCATCAGGGCTTATTCTTCATTTTGATGAAATTTAGCTTAGGATTCTGGGTTTTTAACTTTATAGTCTCATACTATTTGTTAATTTTGTACCGTTAAAAATGGTTGCGATTTCTCAATGATGATTACAACAGATGACGAGTCTGATTAATCCATTCTTTTCAATCGTGAGGACAAATCGAGGCATTTGTCTGAGAGAAATCCCTTTATCTTGAAAAAAAAAAGAACTTTTAATGATTTGAAAGTAATTTTCGATTTTGAAGATGATCAATTAAATCAAGTGAATTATTGCAAATTGGCATTAGTAGTGTTCAAAATTGTGAAAGAATGTTGGCCTAATAATAAGGCATGGATTTCCTTGATGATGATTACAACATATTATGGCGATTCTATAAAATTGATGACAAATCGAGGCATTTGTCTGGGAGGGATCCATCCCTTGTTCATTAAAAATAAACTGCGGAGTTTATGCAAACACAAGTTGAATTTTTATTATTTCATGGACATTTGCATGCCCCATCCCCATTACATTTACAACACTCCTTTGTTAGACCAACACAAACCTAAACCTAGTAAACTAGTCAAGTTTTAGGTGCTCATTAGGGTCCGACGGATTCAACCAGTTAATATGTGGACTCGACTCAAAATGGACAAAATACAGGGGCTAGCCGTATTATTATCATGTGATCTGACACAAATTCGAACACTACTTGGTTGAGCTTTGGACTTGAAAGCTTAAATATGTAGATTAGCCATCAGCTGCTATCTCCGACACGAACTTGAACACAGCTTTGGTTGAAACTTGACTGAGTTAAATGTGTAAGGTAGAGTCTGGCTCAAAAAGCTCATGCCTTAAGCCTGATTGACCATATAAAATAATTGGACAGTAATCATCTCTCATCTGCCAATATTCATTGGAGTTTATCACACAATACACCCTTGATTTCAGTGTTCCTTTCAAGAACTCTGCACAGATTGGTGATGGCGAAAAATCAAAGTACAGAGTTTGCAATGCTATAACATCTACTATGGACTATTATACTTTCGATACTCTATAACAACTTAGCGCGACATTATACTACATTACACTTGCACGTAGAAGAGGCCTCTTCAAAACTGTATCCATATTGAAATGTGTTTACAAATTAGCTCACTACAGATCAACTAAAACTGCAATCAGCGAACTGGATTAGAGAAGAAAATGACCAGAAAATATACAAGAAATCCAGCGATAAGAATTCCTCCATATATAAAAGTTTGAGATGTTTGTGTAGGTGCTTTATATTCAACAGTGCAGCATTTCATCTTCTCCCTCTCAGTGGCCAAGATATTATCAACATACCTGCACTCAGCAACAAGCAGAATATACTCAAAGGTTAAGAAAAATCAATAGATAGGGCAACTTGATCATGATAAAAAATAAAAAAGAAATTTAATGCAACAAAAATCTTCCATGATGTTTGGCAGGATAACTTACTGCTGCGTGAACACCGATGTCTGCAAAATTTCCGTACTGTTAAAATGTGCTTCTTGTAATCGGTGGTCGTATAACAGGGATGACAAGTCAACAAGCTGTTCTTCAAGGTTCTGTCAAAAAAATTCATTACTGTGATGATCAATACTGTAAGATGTAAACATAACATAATTATTTTCAGTGCTTGAGACCCTTACATCCAAGTATTTCTCTAGTTTATCAACCAATTCATGTGGGAATGGTTCTGGAAGATGGGTGGTCTTTTTGTAAAATTTCTCCAACCAAAGTTCAGTTGTAGACTTCTTCCTTTTTCCCTTCACTGGTTCTCCAAGAGGAGTCTTCAGGTAATCCACGGCAAAGGCCTGAACAGCCTGCAGTAAAAGTAAGGATGTAATGAGTTCAATCCACATTGGAGAGTGATGTTGCTCATGCAGAATAAATTACCTGTGATGTATCCCTGATTCTCCGGAGTGCTGAATCAACATGAGCATATATAGTGTTCCTCTACAAATAAAGAAAAAAGTTAGCTCATATATGGTCTTATTCAGGAAATTCCCAAGTTAGAAATCAGTAAACACAGGATGACCTTAACTGCTAATATATAATTCAACATTAATAAATTCATATAATCAATTTATACGTTAAAAAAAGAGACAGAGTTTAGCCATTACTTGTGCAACATCATGAAGCATCTGACTGATCCTTGAAGAATTGGAAAATGGTCCAAATGGATGACAGCCAACTGCCCAAAGCCAATTCAAAACTGGCCTTTCATGTGCATGTGAAGCCCTTTCAAATGGGGCACTCAGTCCACCAACAGCAGAAGCAAGGCCTGCCAATACATGACGCTCTGCTTGAGATGGAAGAGCATGCCTCTTTTCTGTTTCTGAAACATAGCTGTTGATAGAAGTAAAGCATATAAGCAAAATTAGGAATGGCCAGAATAAATAAATAGGAGAGAGAGAAAGCTAGTTCTTCAAAATATAAGTTGACTCACCTTAGAGGTATATTTTCACCTTGATGCTCAAGAACAATGACAACATTGTTACTTGTCCAAACTAAACTTTCATCTTCCATCATAAGGTGAGGATCAACATCAGCTAATGATAACACAAAACTGGTGGAGAAGTTTTAGTAGACTTTTAATATGTGAAATGATTGCCAGCAGAAATCACATTAACATCAACTAAAATTCAGGTATATTACGCAAATCAGACTCTCCAAACAACCCCAAATTCTTACACCATAGTGCAAACTTGTAATTATCAAAATTTTTATACTGTCATAAAAAACCAAAGATTCATACTTACATAGGTATGACTCGGGTCCCATAGGTCCGGTGAAGGTCTCCCTCTTTCTTTACAGTTCTCTTTTTCTTTTGTTTCCCAAGTCTGCTGCTGTAAGTAGCCCAAAGAGGTTTGTGCTTTAAAATGGAATCACTTGAAGCAGCTGATTCATCCATAAAATTCTGAAAATGTTCAACAAGAACTGAAGTTGTGAAAATCAAAAGGTTAAATGGTAAATGAACAATTTCAGCATCACCAGGCTTTTAAGGGATCATGCCGTCAGAAAATTAGCACCCATACTAATGTGGTTTAAAAGGAGCAGTTGATTGACCTTCTAAGAGATCCTATTCATATAGTACGAAAGCCCAGCATAGTTTTTTATAGTAATGAGTTAGGCCTAGTGGCCTACTGACTATAAGGCAACTAACAGGGAGTAAAATGTTGAAAGTTCCCTAATGGAAAAACTCTAGCTATAGTGCTCATTGATGGAATTCGGGAAATCCCCCATGTTAGTTTCCTACCTATTTAGACAGATAGACCAACTATTTTGCAGAACAACTATGGACAAGAATGTCACAAAATGGAATTACAAAAATGGTATACTCCAGCAAAAGAAATAACAATGCACTATGGAGGGTCAAGGCTACAAAAAAAGAATGAACTGAATTCTCATAGGTAACAACTAAGCATATTATAGGACTTGGCGAACCTGGCGAAGGAAGAATCTGTTTGAAAGAGAAGGATCGGCCATCTCCAGTATACCGCCAGCAAGAACATCAGCTGATCTTTCCATCTCCTGCAGATGGTTTTTTCATGTATTAACTCATTTTTGCTGATTCTACCAAGCAAGATACCTAAATCTAGCATAGGAGCTAAAATGAGAAGAGCTAACAAAAGTGGTGGTTGTAATGAAATATCAGCAAATAGCACTCTTTGTCTTCAGGATGTTAATTCTCACAATATAGGGAACTGGGGAAAGAAGAGCAGACCTCTTTAAGGATAGCACCATCAACATATGTTTTTGTATGGACATGAAATCGTCCATCATTTTTCGTTTCATGAACTGAATGGCCTCGCATTGCTTTGGAGACAGCAACAGCCAACTTCTCATGCTGATGTAATGGATATGTACCCGCAACAATTACCACTTCTTGGTCTTGATGGACCATTTTCTTGACCTGAGAAGACACAGTTGAAGTAACTAGTTAGGTCCCAATGTGATAGCTTAAAATACGTTTCTGAGAAGGAAACATGACACTCTATCAGCAGCTTAATTCAGCAGTTAGTGTCAATTATGTGGATCCTAGAGCATCTACTTAAATAGCATCATGAATGACCGAAAGACAGAACAATAATTTCTCAAGCATCAACCTAAACAGCATCAGGAAGGAAACAACTTGCCTCTGCTTTAATTGCTTCAACATCTATGCTGTAATTATGGCCTCTTGACAAGATGTTGTAGCGATTATGATTCTGTAGAACAATGATTGGTATGAGCAACCTTCTCGTTATATCAACAGTTTCAAATCTACAACAAAGAAAAGACAAAACACCATCAAAACAAGTAATAACGTAACTTAATAGGTACTAAATCAAGCAAACCTTGTAAAAGAAGAATATGGTGGAAAAAGAGGACTATCAGAAACAATGAAAGGCCACTCAAGCAAACCAGTAATCAAAAGTGAACTTCACTTCCCAATCCCCACAAGTGAAAGCAAGAAAGAAAAAAACATTATCAGAAAAATATAAAAGCAGACTCTTTTCTTTGTTCCTCAACAAAACCCATATGATAAATTTTTAGCAAGTTCAAAATTTGCACATGCACATTCTATACACTAGAAAGCAACGAGTTGAACTGCAATGTTAACACTACTACTTTCATTAAAAGGAACAACCTTAAGGTCAATATTGATGTCAATGGTTACCCTATCTAACAGGATCGAGTTCTGCTTAATTAGAAGGCAGTGAAGCATGAAAAACTTATTTGCCATGACATTGTCATATAGAATTTGCCCTCATAAGAGAATATTTCATTTTCTTTTTGCAGCACAAGGTAAATCGACAAGAAATAAATGGTCCACACTAGTAACTAGTTAGAAGTAAGGCTGCGTACATCCAGATATCCAAACCCATCAACTGAAGAATCACCCTGGGTTCTTGAGACTTGGGAGGGACCCACCAAAGAAAATCAATGTTACAGCAATATGCTCATCAAGTTAAAGGACGGAAATAATGAGGAGATACACCATCATCATGCATGTGAAGTGAATAACTTTTGCATCAAATGCAAAAGGCAAATGCAAGAATATAGATGCGAACCATGAACACATGGTGCTAACAATTCTTATTTTGGCTCCTCAACTTAACACCTACAGATGCTTCTCAAAATCTATTTCATACAAGTATACAACTACAGATCTAACATTCATTCAGAGTAATCCAATCCCTGCAGTCACAGCTATTTATCTTCATACAAATCTCAATGAAGGTCGCCTATCTCTGCCTTGATGCAAAGATGGGAACAAATAATGCCAAAGTTCAGAGGCAGCAGCCCTGGCAGCTCAGAAAAGAATGCATATGCGAACTTGTACGTCAAATAAAATTTTAAACGATACTCACACATCTTGTACCAAACAGGGATGTTAAGGAATGCTCAGAGCTCGTTATATACAAAACAAATCTTCCAAAAATTTTAAATCCTTTCCATCATGGAGAGGTTTTCTATAATCAATATTATGGTCTAAACCCCCAACTAAAAAACAATCGACTTTATAGTCGAGTTTGCATTACTCCTTCCTAGCTACTTCTACTTTTACCAAGTACCCTCAAACAGGTCATTTGACCCAAAAAAGGGCTACTACACTCAAGGAATATTATGTGCATGAAACTACATAGAACAGCCTGGTATGGAATCCACTCCTGATCTATTTACAAAAGACCCATAGAAAATTCATATAAATATGAGAGGCATTAAAATAACATACCAAGATAGTGATCCATACATACCTGACATCTGGAGCTAGAACATGCTCAACTGTGGTTGAAATAAGTGCTCCAAGTTGACCAACAAATACTTCATGGGTTGAGTGATCAGCAGCAGCACTTAGACCTCTAGAAAATAACACATTTCGCATGCGTGGGAGTGTTCTTGCACTGATGCTTCCTTCCTCTGTTTCAATCTTCCCATATGTGCAGGGACCTGCTGACAAGTCAATAACAGCAAATCTACAAAATATAAAGAGCATTAATCTCCAGCTAACAAGTTAAGTTGAGGTCTCATACTATTATCACATGTATGCCTATATACAACAAGGAGGTAAAAAAGAGTCAAATCATCATTGGATAGTAAATACCTGCTTGAGCTCAGCCAAACTTGAGATGCTCCTCCTCCATTATAACGATAGCGATATATGTAATCTCCTTCTTGCTTTTTCATATCATCTTCAGTAAGTTGTGTAATTTTACTATTCACTAAATCTTCAGCATTGATATCCTGATTTCTAGGATCCATTCTAACCTGTTTAGATTATTAGAGGCATTGACTGATGAGGGAATGGTAAAAGCAACATCTACACTTAAAACTTTGAAGATTAAGAAAGAGGTCAATAAAACCACAACATTACAAGAAATTACAATACCTTGTCAAAATTCAGAACAAAAATTGCAGTTGGCACTGGCCGGTCAATCTCCGAAGCAGTGTCTCGCGTACTATCAACATCAAATATATAGGAATAAAGCCTCTCAAAAATAGGCTCCACAGCTGTTGCTTCCACATCAAATGCCGGAACTTCCTTCCCAAATTCAGTCTGTAAATGAAAATTTTCAAAAGGCATTTAAACGTTTAAATCCATAAACTCATGACACATCAAAGCACTCCTCTAACTTAAAAGTTAATTAATGATAAACTACTTTTTTCAGTGAGAATATAATAAGTAAAGAAAATATTATGCCAAGGTACCTAAATGGTCTCATAGAATATCCAGAGGTATTCTATGATATGGAATGGAAAAAGATTTATGATTACAAAACACTAAATTCAAGATTAATTTCAGAGAAATAATGGTGTCTATTGCAACTATACAGTATTTCATGTAAAACCAACAACACAAGTCCCAATTGGTCTTCTTTCAAAATTTCTCTTTCTTGATTGATTTCACTATCAAAGTTTGTAACAGTCATTTTAGCATTATAAAGCATAACATTAAGAATTAACTTGATATTTCTCACGTTTAATAACGAAAGCACAAATTCCATTCCATTCTAAAGAAAAGGCACCTTAAACAAATCATTAAAATTTTTAACAAACTCAACATAGATTCATAATTTAAACTTATGTTATATTGGTACCTCACAAAAGTTTTCACCAGGTTTTCAACAAGAAAAAAGGTTCCAGACAGATAAGATTTCTTTTGAAAGAGGGGGAGGATGGAAAAAAGGTTCCAGACAGATAAGATTTCTTTTGAAAGAGAGGGAGGATGGTGGGAAATAATAAGGACAGATTTATCACCTCTCTTGCTGTTCCAGCAGGAACCATAGCCTCTTTTAACACCCTCTCGAGATATACTAGTTCTGCTTGTCCAGCCTGCATAAAATAAAATACTATAAAAATAAAAGCCAACTTAAAATCCTTTCACAGTAACATGATATCTCAAACTAAAAGCTAAGTTTTCACATCCAATGTAAAGACAGGCAGCGTGAACAAAAAGGGTTGCTAGAAAATATATCTAATTGCCTAAATTCTAAAATTCTGCAGTGTCTTGGAGCAGGGGACACTTGACAGATCAAGGAGAAGATCCTTATTGAGCAGTCTAACTTCTCTAATTTATCTTAACACAATAAATGATACTTAAAAGAACCATAAATGTCAGGAGTTTTTACAGGTAAGACATTGTAGACAAGATGATGTTCAATATCCAGGGGCTCTCCAGTCTCCAAGCAGGAGGGTCGATGAGTTGGAAAGCTAATTTTTAGGAACTCCTGCAACTTGTGTAAGTCCAGTGAGTACCTGTAGCCTCCATCAGCATTGAACCCAACTAGGACTACATTCACTTCGAGTGGGACTTGGAATGGAACCTGCACACAGATTGGAGGCAATGGATTAAGATACAAACAGATGAATCTCACAATGTTATGCTTCCATATTAAAAGATGTTCAAGCAATATTTATTCTTTCTGATTAACAGCATATGAATAGAAGAAGAGGAGAAAGAGGATCCAACTCAAGCATTAAAGAGAGCTCCAAACAAGAGGAGCGAGAAACTGTGCATGTGTATGAGGTAGAAAGCAATTATTCTTTGTTTACAGTGCGTTGTTTCTTACATAATAGGAGTCACAGTAATTGAGTACATGCCCTAAGATTCAATGAAATCAGCAACAATCAAAGAAGAAATCATGAGAGAAAAATCAGAGTATGTTTTTTTTTTTAAAAAAAACCTTACTTATCATAACCATATCTGTATCAAGGCAAAACACATAACCTGTACTGAAGCTGGAAATTTAAAGATATAGGGAAGAGGTGCTCCTTATGTTGACAACAATTTGTAATAAACCACATGATTTTACTATCTAAGAATTGTTTCTCCAAATTCAAGGAGAAAAATCGTAGTCAAAACACAAAAATTCAAATACAAATAACTAACAGCAAGCCACTAAACTAAGTAGCCCAACATGTCATGTCAATATTTATTTACAGAACTAAGTGTATAAACATATGGTATGACTTGTAAAAACCTGTTTTCAGATTGGAGGGAGGTGTATATATATATATATATATATATATATATATACACACACACACACACACACATACATACATACATACATACATGCAATGATTTAGCCACACATCAGTTTTGACACAGCTGTAAGATTTCAGTATTTGGCCACCATTCTATTATGAAAGATTAATTGACCAAAGTACTTCTCATTGAGTTACCTTTGAGTCTTATTTTTACTGAAGTAGCTATCTTTTCACGCATATCTTGCCAAAGTTCAAAACAAAAATAATATATTAGCAGTTCATGAGGTAACTCCTATAAAAACTACTACTTAGAACAAAGCCTCGTGAGAAACCATTCCATCAATTACATCTCATCAACAGGGCAAACTTACATCAGTTCAGAGAATTAATACCTTAATCACCACTCCTGCTTATAATGAGATACAACGTGGCAAAGTGGCTTGCTGTAAGAACTTCGGTAAGGATACACCATTGGACTATTTGAATCTCAAGGAACCCTAAAATGGAATGGACTCTTAAATAACCTCATCACAGCTACCCTCTGCTAGTTAAGAGGCCTATCATATCATTTCTAGGTTGTCAAAGTAGGCATACTAGTCCGACAGTATAACCCCATTCTCTGACACATTTTCTGTCCCTCTAATCTAATCAACCAAGACCCTTTCTATCAAATCTAATAACATACTTCAGTGAACAAGCTCAGCACCAGAATTGAATCCAAACATTTTGAAGCCTAAAACAATATATGGCAATTCTCGTTCCAATCCATCTCCTAAAATTACCATCTATCCACAGTTGAAAGGCAACAATTCCGGTATAGTAAGCAAGACGAACCACTTGATCAGTAATAGCCAATATGAGCTCACTAATTCATCACTGAATAGGCGACGGAAAAAGGAAGAGTATCGCCTACCAAAATCCAACCTACTCAAAACCGAAGCACGGCGCGCGATGATTCCGGCCCAATAAAACAAACCAGACGACCTCAAAATCACCAAAATAATCTCCCACTTAGTCATTATTGAATAGGTCACTAGCAGAATCAACCTAATCATAAGCTATACCTAAAACAATTCAACATCCACCAAAAATTCTCAATAAAGGCAATCAAATCCAACAATTCATTCTTTACCAAATCCATGACTCCTCGAAAATTCATCGCATTTCAAACACAAACAAAATCGATAATTCCTAGAAAAAGTATTACCTCGGCACGAGAGTGGAGCATGCGACGAACATCGGATCGGACGCTGTCCTTGACATCGTGGAAAGCGCCATGATGCCAGTGAGGGCTACCAGGGTCTCGGCGGAAGGCTTTGTGCGCTGCCGACTCCATATAAGGAAGCCCCGCAATTAACACCGTCAATAGTATCGCCATTACGGCGGCGGCCATTTTCAATGAGATTTGGAAGTGAGGTTGAGCTAGATAAGCATAGACTAGAGCAGACGAAGGGAGGAACACTAGCCTTCGTTTCTCTTAGGATGATGGCTTATTTAGTTAGTTAGCTTGCTTGTGGCTTTCTCTTACAAAAAAAAATACGAAGTATTTGGTTAAGTGAATCGATTATTACATTTTTGTTCTTAGTCATCTAGTCCTCTTATGGATTTTGAAATCCTTGTATTGATTAGTTTGATTGTTGTATAGTCGCACCATGAATTTTTAAATTGATATTAAGATTTTTTTGAATTTTTTTTTAAATTGAAATAAAGGTATTGAGTGTTTTTATAGAGTGTAAAATCATTAAACGAGTTTTTATTTTGTCATTTGAGGAGGTTTTCAGGAGTTTGAATATCGATTGAAACGAGAGTTTAGAGTCAAAATAAATGATTCAAATCCCTTTACTTTGAACCTATAGACTCATAGTAATCATATCAAGATATTCTCTCATTGTTTCCATGATTGTCCAAAATAACTAGATTTTAAAGGTTTTAATATCTACTTTTCAGATTTTTTTGATAAAAAGACTAAAGTTGTCCTAATTGTAATGGGAGTCTAATAGGGTTATACAAGGAGATTTAAAATAATTCAATGTCTAAAAATGGGTTTCCGACGAGAATACAATATGTTAAGGCTTGAGGTATGTTGGAATAATAGGGTTGAAATAAAACCTCCTTGAATCTCCAATGACCTATAAAGCCTTAAGGTGTTATCTTTCATGATTTAAAAAATCTCAAATTTAAAGGCCATAATACACTATTACAAATTCCCTAGGTGAAATATTTTAGAAACTAATAAAGAACTATAAGATGACTATAAGATGCTTCATAGCGTTATACATAGTTGTTTGGAATCCTAAACAAATATCAATTCGAGCAAAAATATCTTTTGCTGTCTATTCCGTATTAGGGAATGACTTTTCCTACTCATATCTAAAAAGACTAGACAACTCACATGATTATTCGCGATTACAACTATAAGCATGCAACAAATTTAAATTTCAATGACCATGGTCTTAAAAAAGGGGTAGAGTACTAGAGTCAACAAAGCGAAAAGACAAAGACTTCATAATTTTATAATAAAAAAAACTATATGATGTATAAAAAAAGTACTTTAACTAATAAGTATCAATTGAACTAAAGTGTATGGTAAAGAGTTTTTTTTTTCACTATTTTAATTTGAAAGTTTCTTAGAATAAATGGTGCCCAAGCAAATGTCTGAAACATTGTACAAGTATAAAATTGTTTTTCATTTACAAATTTCATGAAATAAACATTTTGTAAAATATGGTACCTCATCATTAAGTATTTTTATTGGGATAATGGACTTATATTTTTTTTATTATTTTAGGAAATTATAGACTATTTATGTGGAATGCCTTAAAAGCTAGTGTAATGAATACTCCATATTTGAATAAAACACAAAAAATTATCTATGGACTCTACTACTTTAAGCAATTTTTGTTTCTAGCATATACATGTACATATTAAGGAGAGACAAAGAACAATGCAATACTCGATGTCTGGTATTACAAATCATATAACTATGGTGTTAATACATTCAAGAGGATATTTTGGGCTTCCAATCAAGTATTGATGGATTTGAACACCTTGGCTACGTCTAATATTGGGATCATATGGCCAATAGACATGGCTCGGAAGAATACTACGTGACGTGAAGTTGTTATTGTGGTGGGAGACTCTTTCTATATTGTTTTATGTTTTTGTACTGTGAGATTTGTAAAGGATTGAAGGGATCGAAGTAGATACTGGAGAAGTTATAAGCTACGAAGGTTGTGAACGAGTGGATCACTCCTATGGAGAGTTAAGATAATAAAAAGGACCCAAACTTTTAATTTTTTAACCGTTTGGGACCTGATATTTATTTTTACACCTTTTGCTATCTAGAATGAATTTCTAGTGACATGATTTTTTTTAACTATGGTTAAGCGTGGGGCCCACCCAACATTAATTAAATAGCAAATCCGATAAAAGTAATTAATCTAATTTAGAAGATAACAAAACGATATTTCTTTTGCAACTATGTACTTTGGCGCCACAACCATAATTCTCCTTTATTTCTTTCAAGCCCAACTCTTCACCTTTCATGGTTTTTCGATCATTCTTAGCCAACTATAATTTTTAGTAAGAACAATATTATAAACATATCAACTATTACTTCATTCTTCCACGCGGGATAGCTCCTTCACTACAATACATTTATTTTTGCATGTAAAATCATGAATCTTAGCTCATAAGTTCACAATCAACGTGTATAGTGGAACCCATTACACTTGTAGGAAATCACAATTAGCCACACTCATTTTTAGAATATATATATATATATATATATATATATATATATATATATATATATATAAATATATATATAAATTGATTTGTGCTTTGTTGAGAGTAGCTGTATTATTGTTGCCATTTTGTTTGAATAATAGCAAAGAAGACTAATTATGCATTCATGCAATGCTAGTTGATAGGTTAGGAATATTGAGGACACTCTTTCATCTATATATGTTTGATTGCAAATTGCAGGTTTGTTGTTTGATTAAAAGAGGATAGTGATTGATCAATGGAGTTTGGACTTCATTAATTTTTTTTGGATTTCTAAAATAATATATTTTTAGACAATATATGAATTTTCCTGTTATTTTTTATTTTTGTAGCTTTTTTTCACTATGCTGCATTGGGTTTAAATGCTTTCAACAAATAATTTTTCCATTTATAAAAAAATTTATTTTTTGTTTAAATTGGTAAGTTGAGTTAACTAACCAGAAAGCAAATTGTAGATCCTTAAAAGTGTCAAAAAAAGTTATAGGTCCCAAATGGTGAAAAAAATAAAAGTTTGAGTCTTAATTGTTATCTTAACTCCTACGGAGTATAGACTACTCCGTATTTATGTCGCTATGGCCTACTATATGAACGGAAATTTGTGGACTATACAGTTAAATTTGCTCTTATTGCTTATGCCTATCCAAAATTCGAAATTGTGGTTCATGCTATCTGGCCCTGCCAGAGTGCCACTGCCAGGTTACCTAATTGTTCACTCCTACTGACCTACAATGCTACAATTGAGTGTAGTAAGTCATACCTAATTGTTCAGTCCTAATGTATGAAAAGAAAATCAAAATCAGAATCCATTGTTTTATTCTTTCATTGTACACTCCAATTATAGATATCCTTTGTAGCTTGCTAATGGAGGCTACATATCAATATGTCCTGGCCGTGAAAATTAAAGTTGTTGATAAGGATAGACTCCATAGACAATGCAACAAGTATATATAGTACGATGATAATGATATGATTCGTTACCTTAGCGAGAGACTGGCTATCTTGTGTATAATTTATGGGTTAGAACTTAGCAAACTGAAAATGAAAACAAAGAGAAGAAAACCTCATTTCATTAACAATTTGAGACATCAAATCTGCATATTACACAAACATCAATGATCAGTGTACTTCAGATGTGAGAAACTGGGGAAGTCATAGAAACAGTATATTCTGTTGGTTTACTGCAAGACTTCCGTTGCAAACCCAAGAAAAAGGACTTCTGATAGCGAATAAAAGAGCAAGACTTGAAAAATTGACTATATAGTTCACTCAGAAGCCCCATATTAGTAAACATTGAACTGAAGTGCAAAATACTATGTAAAATTGAAAATCTCCAAAACTAAGCAACTGAATGATGCTCAGCAGCTCCAGCACGCCCCTGTGATATCTGCACAGATGTCAACTCTCTAACCTTTCCATTATCAAATTATGGGCCAAAAACTGGAGGTTGCTGTGTTAGTGACATGGTACCTCACCTCCGAATGCTCATCACAAAAATCATGAACTTGTCTTCGGTTAACAGCCACGTCAATTGTCACAAGCGACTACTATTCTAAAGCACTTCGAATAGAAAATGGAGGATCCTGTACCACACCTCTATGGATAAGATCATGGTTTAAGAACAACACAATGACAGAAATGTCATCATGAAAATGACGTCTAACTGTCTTGTCAATTTTCTGGAGATCAGAAAACCGCATTTCTCTTTTTCTAGCTGCTTCATGTAGTGCAGCGTTGACAAGTCGTTTAGCACTTCCCTGCAATTTCAGAAGTTATATGAGTTCAAAAGAGTGCACATATAAATTTTCCATTCCATAAAGGGAGAAAAGACAAACTAAAGGGGAAAAGGTAAAAACTGACAGCAAATGCTAAGAGATTCACTAGAGCAGGGGTCAAACTTGTGACAGACAAAGACACCTGAAAAAATCTAGACACAGGGGACCAAAATAGTTTGATTATTATGACTTCCAGTGTTCTTGGTAACCAATAAAAAATTGGCTGCTTTTTAACCTTTACTATAGAAGTTTAAGTCACAACCAACAGCCGGGATAGGTCAACCCGAATTCAGGATTTTCAACTCATAGACAAATGTCTAGAAAGCATGTTGATTGAATGATAAATAGGCTTATGCTTAACCAATGACAATAACCTGTAAATCAGCATCTGCTGCAATGAATGAGTAACCTACCCTGTCTAGAAAGGCTCTAGCTGGAGCGAAACATACAAAGTTCAACATCCAAATACAAAATGCTGGAACTTACACTTGTTGAACAGTGCAGGACTGCACTCTATCTGCAGGGGCAAGCATGATGACTGAATGAAATTGAAGACATTTTTTAAAAGACAAAGCAATAAGTTAACATCTTCTTTGGTTCCCTCCCTTTTAGTCCATATATAACTAGAAGTTTAAAACTTCAATGCATAAAGGGACTTGCAATATTAAAGAGTCAAATACCAGAGAGAGAAAAAAAATATCGGCACGACAACTCTATTTCATGAAGAAACCTGATGAGAAAAATACTAAAATCCTTCAAATATAGTTCTTTGTTAAACCCCTAGTAATTGACAATGCTTCATCAATGACCCATATTTCTTGATATTATATTTCAGTTGTTCCAAGGGGCAAGATATTCACAGAAGACTGTAAAATATAAACAATCTACAAAATTCCTAAAAGAAACAAAATGAGATGCTAGGATGCATTTAAAACAGTAACAATTCAGTCTAGCATTAAAGACAAGCTGGACAGCTAACAGCAACTATTTCCCAATTTGATGGATTTGCAAGGCAATTTTCTATCCAAATAAACATACAAGCGCATCCTTGACATGTTGAAGCAAAAGCATAGAGAGAAACATACTCAATATAAAGGTAATAATAACATAAAAAAAAATCCCAAGGAACAAAAAAAAGAGTGATACAAATAAAATCTTACTGCATGGGGATGACTGCGCACAATATCAACAGCAGTTTCATTAGTCAAGTGTTCCCACAAGCCATCGGAAGCAAAAATAAGGAAAGAATCATTCGGCTTTAGATGATGTGAAACAATAGATGGAATTGCAGACAAAATAGGCCTTTGTATTGGCTCTGAAAGCCTGAATTTCGCATTAATAGGTTCCTTGTTATATTGAGCATGTTTCATATATACATCCCCTATAGATCTAGAAACCTGCACCAAGAGATGATCATAGCAGTGAATGAAGTTTATTTTCACCGAAAATATACCAATCAGATCAAAAGAAGTCAAAACTCACATACAAAAGATAGGAAAATAAATCAGTCTTAAAAAACATTGGAAAAGCAAAAGGTAAAATTATTCCAATATTCGAACTCATAACTCATTATTTAGCTAAATCAGCAGCCAAAAAAAACCCGGAAATATTAACATAAAGCTATTTAAATTATGGTGTTTAGATACATAGGTTTCAATTGGAATTTTGGAATCGGGTATATTTAGTGTTTGGATGGATAATCACAGAATTTCAAATTTAGAATTGGACCAAATCCTTATTTGATTCTACCAAAGCTCAATTGCAAGAGATTATAAATGTCAATATAAATCCTGTCATTTCAAATACCCATTGATTCATCGTCATCTTTTTGGTGGATTTGGTGCGTAATGGGTACGCAAAGCAGCCATGAAAGCTTCGAACCTAAATCCTTTTAAATCAATAGAGCAAACCACTATAATCAAATTGTGCATACAGAATGATCAATTTCATTTCATCTTAATCATTCCCTTCATCTTCAAGCTCTGCAAGGATGACAACAATGACACAAACAAAGTCGGAGGAGAGAGATATACAGAGGATCAAGTCAGAGGAGAGAGAAATACAAAGGATAATTCACAGGTCACCTTTGATTCAAAATAGGGTGGAGGTTGATTGGAATGAGGGTGAACATTAGGGTATCCTATCACTGCAGATGGGTATATAAATAAAATTTTGCCAATCAAACAGCTCGATAGAGAACCATGATCATTGGTGCTTCCCACCCTTTCTGGCTTTCCTCCTAACCAAACGGCTCATAACCTTAACCTCAAACGCTTACTTTTCATGATAATATGTTCACATAAAATGGAATCTAAAGATTGAGTAATAATCTATCTACTTAGACTCGGGGATGGATCCAAGAGTCAGACATAGAAAAATTTGAAATTTCAAGGCATGGGGACATTGTCCTAATTTTAGACAAAGGTGTAAGATACGGCAATTAAAAAAATTAAAATAAATAATATTTCATATAAAATCATTAAATAGTAATTATGTGAGATATAAAGTTATAAATAGTAATTATTAATTACTGTTGAGATTTTATGATAATTAATTTAAAACTGTACAGGTACTAAAGAGAACAAAATAAATAACGTGCCAAACTGCCAAGTTGCTGGATACAATAGATAAATAGATTATTTTGGGCATAGTAATTACCAAGCCCAATGAAAATTTAATTGACTTGTATCAACCCTGAAAGCTGAAACAACCGTCATAAAGGGAGAAGAGAGAGAGAGGACGGGAAAAAGCTATAGGAATGAAAAAGGAGATGGGAAAGGTAGAGCAACCCAGATTGAAGCCATTGCTGTCTCCTCCCCTACCTCCTCTTTCCTTCTTTCCCTTCCTCTCTATATATGTCATCACATGAAACAGCCATAACCGAGTGGCCTGTAGAGGATCCAACCCCGAACGATTAGTCAATTGGTCTCTCCAATTCTCCTCCACTTGCTCTTTGCCAAGTATTTTAGGTTCTAGCTAACCTGTAACGTTGGACTGACCACCCACGTATACGGTATGTATTCTATATCCAGATCGGTGTTGCATCTGGACGACTTGGGTGTCAGCCCAAAAGGGCCGTGTCGGAGCAACATAGGTAATCATATCAATTAATATAATTTCATAATTGAGTGAAGCTTTGTCAAGTCATAGCAGTCAGCAGGCTACACTTGAGAGTTGAGAAAAGCTTAAGGAAATAATGGCAATCATGAAGCCGTTTCGACAAGGCCATGGAAAAACCCAAGTTTATGCACTAGGCACAAAGTCAACAAGATAATTACACGCATCTTTTCTAAAAAAATTTGGCTTGCAAGAACCTTTGCTGTCAAGGTTATATAATCCACAATCAAACTACGTGTCAAACTAAGAAGAAAATAAGCTCACAAAATAAGATGAAGATGGGGTAAGATAAAGTGCATATTTAGGACTCTAGGTTATGTAATCCAAGATGGCAAGGTCACAAAATGAGCATCAGTCTATTACTTCCATACTCCATTCATAGCCCTACGACTGAGACTCTGTGCCCACCAAAATAAGATGAATAAAGACATGGCCATCAATCCAAGTCCAACAATGCTTGAATATATGACCAGAGGCCTGATCTGACAGGAATTTAAAATCTAAATTCAAAGCAGGCAGGCATAAGCCACGGAATACTATCTTGAGAACCTAAATGGTTTTTGAGGGAGGAGAGTAGTTTACATCACCAACAGTCTATCTTATCAATGACAAAAGGTGTAACAATACTGTAACTATAATTGCCAATTCAGATCTGAAAAACCTTGGAAAAAAACTTATCCCTGAGTTTGGGAAGCACAAGAAATAACAGCAAACATTTTTTTAGGTGTCAAGCTGGTCTCAGCCTCTCAGGAAGGTTATCTTTACTTTAAATGGTTAGCTTCACAAAAAAATATAGGGAAAAATATAATATTCTCTATGAAGCTCAAGGTCACTATGCCAGAGAAAGGGCTGAGTAAATAATACAAACAGAACAACCCAAAAGTACACTTTTCATCTATGCATATTGAGGATTACCATCAAGTATTTATGGTCTGCAATATGCCCCCAAACCACCCCAGAATTACAAGAACTATCAAATTTTACAGCATATGCCAAATGTTTCTTACTTTCGTTTCTTTTTTGCCCTGAACATGAACAAAGTGTAAAGCTTTTTGTTTTAAGCAAGTATATAGCTAGAAAGCCCAACTAAGCTCTTCTAGCACAAAAAAAAGTAACACAGTCCAGCAGCAACAGCCTTCAATTAGATCGAATAGAAGAAGATATGACAACACAATAACTAACCTGAATAATTCCTTTTACCCTCCAAACTCCATGTTTCAACATGACAATCTGGGGATCATCCGGATGTAAGTCTCTTAGCTCTCTTCGCACTGCCTCTTCATTAGCATTATGCTCACTTGTTAACTGAACAGCATCAATACCTCCAGTGTTTGGATTTTTCCTCCCAAGAACAGCACGGGAATCTCCAAGATTTGCCACAAAAAGAGTGTGTCGTGATATCACGCCAACAAGACAGCATGACCCTATAGTGGCTATTTGTGGCCGAGTGCTCCACAACTGAGAGACGAGATCAAGAAAACCGTCCTCCGTTGCACGAAAAGCTCTTTTAATGGTCTCTGCCGTGACTACACCATCAGTCTCAGCTGAATTTGCTGCATCAATAAAGATCCTAAGAACGCAAACATAAGGTAGGCCTCTTATGCAAATTCAGCTAAAGGAATTGAACAAAAATACAATAAAGTGTCACACTGCACAACACGCAAAAACCAATTACTAGAAGTCATCACAAACTTAACATAATAATTTAATGCAACTTGTCCAATAAAAACTTGTGAAGTTCCTAAGATCCATAGGTCACAAAAGGCATAAGAGGGGAGAAAAAAATATTGACACCGTCATCCACAAGAAGTCACAGACGCACAGTAATAACATGACTAGTTTGTCATTTAGAGAATTCAATATATCAGTTGAAAACAATATAGCAACTTCAAGTACACTCTACAACACGAAAGCAAAACATATGTGAAGAAACAGAGTATGAAGGTAATCAACAAACACACCCTACACATGCTTACACCAAAAGGTACACCATACATTATGTTGCCATCAAACTCCAAAAAAGACCAGCATCTCTCCATAAACAAAGCTATTAATAGCTCTGGGTGCTCCAATCAGTGTGATTCAGGCAATCACATGCTCAAATATACCAACCTTCCATATTCTACAGACCATGCTTCACAAAACCCTCAAGACATGCCTCAAATTATACTGATGCAGAGATCAATAGATAAAATCATCATATTACAAATCCTGTTCATTCTACAATTACTTATCCCATCCCAGCCTCTTCAGCATAGCCCTTAATCCTCGCCAAAAAATAAATTAACCCAAATTATCAACCTACATAAAGTAGCAAAATACACATATGGCTTCTCTTTATTATCCTCAATTGCACTGTCAACCAATTAACACATATTTAACAATCACTCCAACCTCATCAATACCCTCAATCGCACAATCAACCAATTAACACATGGTTAACATCCACTCCAACTCATCAATAACCTCAATCGCACCATCAAACATGTAATTGACGTCTACTCCTAACTCATCAAGGTCCACAATCCAGCTCTCCTACAATTATCAAACATTTGAGTTCTACTCCCAACTCATCAATAACCCCAATAACACCCCTCCACTAAATTTTTTTTTATAAGGCTGCACATCTACTCCGACTCATCAATAACCTCAATCGCGCAATCAACCAATTATAACATAATTATCATCTACTCGCTACTCATCCATATCTCAATCCGACCATCCTCTAATAAACACACACTTAGTTCTACTCCCAACTTATCGATCCTCAATGCCGCTCTCCTCCGATTAACACATTGTACATAATATCAACTCCCAACTCATCAACTACGAAAATTACAAGAATATGATCATAATTCACAAGTCTATGCATTTAGACTACTTTTTCAACCCCAGATAAATATGACAATTTCAAGTCAAAATCAAACAAAACAACAAAAATTCAACATCTAAATCCTACATTTCCAATCAATGATCAAACCCAACAAAAAGGGATAAAGAACGAACCTTGGAGGTGGCGAAAGAGGTGATCGCACACAAACCTCGCAGCCTCGGGCCCACCATGTCCGTCATAGACACCGACAAAGGTACCAAAAGGCCCACAGTCGATTTGGCTCTGATCTTCAAGCACCTGATTCGCCTGAACAACTGCCATGGAGAACTCCCCAGTAGCACACTTCCCCAAATCACGAAACCATAGCAACCCATCTCTGCCTTCCCTTCCAACACCACCACCATTAGCGGGGTCTCCGCTGCTTCTTCCGCCGACGATGTCAACGCCGAAAGGCTTCCAACATAGAGAGAGAAAGTTCATCAAACCTTTGAGCATCAAACATCTCTCGAAGGGTATGACCCAAAGACTCGATCTTTACTATTCAAACACACTGCTACGCTACTCAATCGTCAAAACCCAGATAAAATTCGAGGTTTTTAGGGATGAAATTGGTGGGATTTTGAGAAGGTGGGTGGGTGTGATTGTGGGTGGTGGGGGAGGAGAGAGACATGAGAATAAAGGGGGGTTTTAGTGGAGTGGGCCCAAGTTTAAGGGTCGTTTTCGTAGTGGAATTTGGGTCACGGGGGAGAGAATGGGGGATTGGAGTTGGGTATGGCTGGGCCAGCACGCAGGTTATGGCACTGCATGTTGTTTGTGGAGTGAGTTGTAGGTTTGGGTGCGGACAACAACAAAGAAAAATGTAGGCACGAGGTAAGACATATAAGCACGACTCGAAGCATGTTATTACTTAATTTTATTTAATATTATTATAATTAGTAATAATAACTATACTATAATTAATATTACTATTATTTTTAATATTATTATATTCTTGTAATATAATTTAAATTATTTAAAATTATTTTTTCAATTCTATTATGTAGTTATATTTATTTTTTGTTAGAAAAATTAGGCAAACACGAGGCACGACACGGCATGGCATACGCGGGCACATGGGACATGCTAGGCCATGGGCCTAGTATAAGGAAAAGTAGTACGGCACGATACGACCACAATTGGACAAGACACGATACGACACGACAAGATGACAGGCATAAACTAGCACATCCCTTGGCGGGCATGACATGGCCATGCCCACCTATATGGGGGATGGCGGCTTGCTGGCTAATTGGCTATTAACCTATGAGTATTGAGTTTGTTGGTTTTATGAACTTAGTCATGCAGTTTTCCTAGTACTTTGTCCAACGTTCTATGTTCGTTTAGAAAGGCGGAATGGGACCATGTGTGCTCAAGATAGGTTAGATGGGTTGAATTAATTTTTTTATTTGGTTATTAGGTTGTATTAAAAAAAAAGAATTTGAAAAGTTTAATAACATTTAGTTTGAGTGTTATCGCAAATTGACACACACGGTGTGTTTGATATATAAGAGTAAAAAATTGTGCATTAATAATAGAAAATGGAGTGAGAATTGTTCAATTTCATTAAAATATTAACAATTTCCTTGTTTGTCTAAAGGTCATATTTAGGTAAGGTGATTGGTTATATAGGTAAGTTCCACTTGGATAATGATATATTTAATATAGGTATATATGTATTTTGATTAAGTATGGATCAACCCATTTGGGTAAATGGACTTTTGGTTTGAGTATATGTCAAATCTAATTGAGTTGGGTTAATTTGGGTCTATAGAAAAATTTGAATTTCTCTATTGTGGGATGCATACTAGTTTCAACTATAATTAATTTCGATTGGGTCTATTGGACTAAAGTCATTTATAATTTTGAGTCATTCAATCTTGGTACAATTTGGAATTTACAATATTTTGTATGTCCTTCATGTTTTATATTTTCCTAATTTTAATGCCAAGTAAAAGTTAAGTTTATGTAAAAAAAATGCATTGAAAAAAGATCGAATCAAGATAGCCCAAACATATATTGGCCTAGCTTAAAATATTACATGCCATTAGAGTAATTCTGGACAATTCCTTAAAAAAGCAAAAAATTTTACATGTCTATAGGGCTAGGTATTCAAAATGGGCCGAGAGTATAGTACAATTCACTAGGTTACTTTGGTTTCTTTTCGATATATTTGATTATGATCCTACTAAAACTGATTCAATCCTCAAATTCAAATTTTTAAAAAATTCAAACCTAATCCAAATCGAATTACAAAATAATCCAACTTAAATTGTTAATTCATTTCAATTTGGATTTAATTCTAGTTTTTATTCAAATAATTTTCATCCCTACCGTGGAATAAAGATTTTTACGTAGTAGCTATGCAAAAAATGTTTGTAAATTGAACCCACGTTACCCACCACGCACACAGGGGCAGCCGGCCGATGTTGTACCGGGCTATAGGTTATATAATCATAGTTCCAGCCCGGCCCGAAGGACTTCCATTGTCTGTGTCACGTGTTGTCTGGTCTCTCTGTCCACGCACCCAAGATCTGATCCTTTTGCAGCCTCCAACAAAACCACTCCACCCTCCTTATTCATTTCATCTCCTCCCTCAATCAACCCCGCGAAAATGGAGATACCCGGTTCAGAAAACCTTATCATGGTAACACGAGACCCAGAATCCGGAATAACCCAAGTAACAATAAATCGACCAAAGTCCCTAAACTCGTTGACCAAACCCATGATGAAATCACTAGCTCAAGCCTTCAAATCCTTGGACGCCGATGAATCTGTCAAAGTCATCATCTTGTCGGGATCGGGGCGGGCATTCTGCTCGGGGGTTGATCTGATGAATGCGGAGGACATCTTCAAAGGAAATGTTAAGGATGTCGAGGCTGATCCTGTGGATCAGATGGAGCGGTGTAGGAAGCCTATTATTGGGGCCATCTCTGGGTTCGCTGTGACTGCTGGTTTTGAGATTGCTCTTGCTTGTGATCTTATTGTTGCTGTTAAAGGGACCAAGTTTATCGACACTCATGCTAGGTGAATGATTCTAAGTTTTAATCTTTTTGGTTTGTGAAATTATTGATGATTTGGGCCATATTTCTTGTTTGATGGAGTATTATGAAAAATTAACATGTGGATTTTGAATTTTCTTTTCATTTTTTTGGGGTTGTTGGTGTTTTACATTGTTATTTATTTATTTATTTAAATTGGATTGTCCAAGATATGTGATTTGTTTTTATGTTAATTGATTAATCTAAGACTTGTGAATAGTTTTTAATACCAGTTGATTAGTTTGAGAAATGTGATTGAAGTTGGATTTGAAGGGAGTTGCTCGCAATTTGGTTGAAAATTGGAATGTTGGTTTGTTATTTGTAGATGTTTTGCGTAGGGTAAGCCGGTAAGGTTGGTGCAGGGATAGTTAGTAATAATGGGGATTGAGATAGAGTTTTTGTAATTTTAACCAGTATTTTGCTGGAGGCTTTGCTGAAGTAGAAGTGTAGAAATAAGTACAATTTGCAAAACCTACTTGCTACGAACTTATGATGTTGCTATCAGGTTGAGGCAAGCTTATGTAGTCACTAATTTTCTACTCTATGAGGAGTTCAGTTGAAAATACTTTTATAGCACACATGCGGACATGCCGCATGGGTTTCACTAATGCAAAGGTAATCATGCACATTTTGTTAGGGACTAATAAGGTGTTTGGATGAGGCCTCATGTACTTTGAGGATAATGAGAGTGAAGGGTCTGTTTCCCCTTGTTTGGATGTTGAATAGGGTGTGAAGGGATGAATTACCGTGTTGTTTACTTTTTTGAGGATGATATTACTCTCTTAGATGAGACTAGCAAATGGATGAATTCTAAATTAGAGCAATTAAAACAAAGGTTGGAATCTAGAGGGTTTTGAGTTAATAGGAATAAAGTAGATTATCAGAAGTGTTATTTTAGTATTGGGAGGAGGCTAAGTAAAAGTAGTGGTGACTTTGGATGGCAAGGACTAGAGTAAAAGTAGTGTGACTTCGGATGGCTAGGAGTTGCGAATGTTTTAAATACCTAAAATTGGTTTTCCCAAAGACATTGATCAGTTCATCCATAGAATAAAATCAAGGTGTGGCTTAAATGGAGATTATTGTGTGATTGCATATACACTTAAGGTTAAAAGAGAAATTTAATAGGACAACAATTACGCCAACATTATTGCATAGGGTGCATTGTTGCATACGGTGGAGTGTTGGACTTTAAAAAAGGTGCATGTTAAGAAGATGGCCTTAGCAGAGTTCATCCTTAGAATAAAATCAGGGTGGCATACATAGAGAACAACTACATGATTATTGTGTGATTGCATATACTCTTAAGGTTAAAATAGAAATACTATAGGACAACAATTACACAATTTTGGACTTTCAAGAAGGAACATGTTAAGAAGATGACCTTAGTAGAGTTAAGGTGGATGTGTAGGAACTCTTGGAGAGATAAAATTAGAAATGTGGATATTTTAAAGAAAGTTTGAGTAGCGAATATTAAGAATAAGTTAAGGGGGAATCTGTTGTGTTGGTTTGGGCATGTTAGAAGTCGAACAATAGATGCACAAGTGAGGAAAGTTTTTGGAATAAGGGAGATCTAGGCATATCAAAGATGACTTTGATTAAAAAAAGACTTGGCTCTAAATAGGAGAGTATGGATGAGGAATATTTTTGTGAATGATCATACGAGATGAAATTCTTGGTTCATGTAGTCCACCCCATCATCTTTTTGGGATTAAGGTTGACACTTTTACTTTTTTTTTTTGCATAAACAGTCCTTGAAGTGATGGAATATTTTGAAAGAATTTGCAAGTCCACTTCCTCTTTTCTTATCTTTCCTTCACCTTTCCATCCCTTGATGATTTTACTTTCTTGGGAATTATTATCTTGCTAAAGTTAGCTGTCTAGAAATTTTCGATTAGGATTTCTCCTGTGTTTTATGGTGTTATTTCTCTTTGATTCTCTTTTGCTGGAACTGAGAGTGCTAATGAATTCTCACTAGAAACATGTTCATTTTAGCTTCAGTTGCTAGAGAGCATGATTGTGGCTTGTAGTTTTCATGATTTGTTCATTGTCACTCACAACCCTTTCTATTGATGGTGTGCTTAACCTGCAGATTCGGGATATTTCCTTCATGGGGGCTCTCACAGAAGCTTTCTCGCATTGTAGGGCCAAATAAAGCTCGTGAAGTGTCGTTAGGGGCCATTCCTTTGACTGCAGAGCAGGGTGAAAAATTGGGGTTTGTTAACTACGTAGTTGAAGGTAGTGAACTGATGACAAAAGCACAGGAAATTGCAGTTTCAATTGCAAAGAATAACCAAGACCTTGTTTTGAGGTATAAATCTGTCATAAATGACGGTCTGAAGCTCAGCTTGGGTGATGCACTTGCACTGGAAAAGGTATTCTACTTATCTCATTGGCTTTTTGTTGATGGCTTTTTTTGATTGAGGCCTGAGAGTAATTAATTGTGCGAGAGCCTTTCATATTGATAGTGTAATTCCATGATATCTACATGACCACATCCCTAATAAAGCTATATTGTTTTGATGGACTGATGGTTAGCGCTTGAGGTCGATGAATTTTTTTCTGCGAGGGTTGAATGCATTGCATGATTTGTTAGTCCTGCAATATTCTTTCCCATATAAGCCGACACTGAAAAAAAGGCCAGGAATTGTAGAACTTCCATTTTGTTTCCAGAGCTGTACTTACCAACGAATTTTCCCATATAATTTATGCTGTAGGAGTTCTAGTGACTTTTTTATTGCTTCATCGAAACTTCTTTCTAATGGATGGTTGTAAATCCCATTTGATCGCCTTGAACATACATGAAGGGACCAATTTGGTTGTGAACTGAAGTTCTTTCAATTAATATTTTCTGATCAGTTGCAGGACTCTGTCTGAGACATTGTTACCTCTCCCCAAATTCAGACTGTAGGATTATGGAATCAATATCAATTTTCCTTTTTTCTGTTTGGGAAGGGGGGAGGTGGCTGGGGGATGAAGGGTGGGTGAATGCTCATTATTTTAGCTGTGAAAGAAGTAGCTGATGCAATGTAGTACTTGTTTCCCATTTTCTCGTGGGGATTCTAGGTTTTTTACTGATGAATTTTTAATGCAATGTTCTTTTTAAATCAGCCTCAAGTCTTCATTATTATCACTATGCATCTAATTTATGCCCCACTCTTTCAGACGAGGGCTCATACTTATTATGATGGAATGACAAAAGAGCAGTTTAAGAAAATGCAGGAGTTCATAGCTGGGCGAAGGTCAGGACGGTCCAAGTTGTAAAAATTGCTCCCTTTCACCTTGTTGTAGTATAAGTGATTACTGAGGTTTGTTCAGTTGTGACGGATCACAGTAAGGTTTCAGATCCATTTCCATTTTGCATTTGTTTTGTTCTTTTACTTGTTTAAGGTCGGTCAATATGGTATACACTTGTTTCCTGAAGACGTTCATATAATGACTGGCGATAGAGTTATGTCGGTGCCAGGTGTAGCATAGTATGGAAGGTGTAGTAGATTAGAGTTCTTTGGTATGGATTATTTCTCGAATATACTGTTGACATATCTATTTTTCTTGTCAATATCTTGCTAGTCTTATAACAGAGTGCCATGAGAATAGAACAAGCTACACTTTTGGATGTATATATTTCTATTAGTTAAAATTTAAACCTCTTGGTATGCTCAGCTGGTGAAGTGTAATAGTGTATTCTTAAACCCTTGGCCCTTGCTGCATGTCAAGGGGATGCTTTGCTGTATGTTTGAGCTATGTTGCTCTGAACCTTCGGACACTGTCCTATTCATTACATGTTCAGAAGTAGATTATCTTCTTATTTTTTTAGAGCATTACCCCTAAATATTCATTTAATTTTGAGGTGAAATAAGCATTTTATATGCGTACAAGAAGTTATCTGGAGTAGACTTGTTCAAATGGATGGGGACCCGTTAAGGGCCCTTGACCGACCTGTTGTAAAAGGGCCTAATGAGTCGGTCTCTTAAAGGGTTATATTTTATTAGATTTTTAATGGGTCAAGTCGGGTCAATAATGGACCTATAGTTTTCAAGATTTTTAAACAATATCAATTAAAGAATTATTTTCTTTTACTTGTCGATGGTCTTGGAGATGATACATGTAAACTATTACCCTATAAAGATAAAATTTATACTCTCTTTGGACGGCTCGACTCGATCCGTTATATATCTTCTTTGGCCGAGCTCGACCCCTTATAGACTTTCTTTGACCCGGCCCGATCCGTTTTGTTTGTGATCCATCCCGGTCCTGAGTCTAAGATGGACTATCATGAGAAACAGATTTTTCTGAAATACGCTGAATGTTGGAATGCAACATCAATTGTGTGGTTTGAGAAGTTATATCAATACTAAGGTCATTGCATAGGGCTGATCAGATGCCAATTTCTCAAGTCACAACCATATTTAGTGCTTGTTTTTGTCGAACAATTCATGTTTTATCCGTGTGGAATTCATAGGTGAAGGTGTCCTCACTGTTCAGTCTTCAGTCAGTCTTCTATGCTGTAGATAATTTCAAAAATAATTCTCTACGCAATCGGTTAAACTAATTTAGTTAGAAAAGATGAAAGTAAAAAGGAAAAGGCAAAGAATTCCAGTTAATTCTAAGATACGCAACAAATTCACGTAAAAGTCGTGCTTGATGCATACTTAATAAAGTGAGTTAGGTGAGAAATATCAGGTGCTTCAGTTGGGGACGTTTTCCCTAATCACCCCTTAAACCATCTACCAAATCCTAGGATATTCTCTGTTGGCTAAGCATCACTAAGGGTTTTGAGAGTAATTACTTGAACGTTATTACTTTTGATTTGATTTTATTAATACATATGTTACAGCCTTGCATTATGCCATTATGTAGGAATAGAATAGTTGATATGGTTTATGGAGCAACATTTTATCAAATAAATCATTTGGATTAACATAGTAATTGCAATACTTCTCAGGATTATGCAACTACATAATTGAGATCCCCAAAACTACTCCTTATTTACTTCCTCTTTACGCTTTCCTTTCTCTCTTTCCCTATTTTTGGTTTCTTCATTTTATCCAAATTTCAACATTTCTACTTATTTCCAAACACTATTCAAAATCTCTTTGTTTTACTACTTTCCCTTTTTCCTTTTTTTTTTTTTTAAATCAACTTTGACCCTTTTGCCAAAACCTTCACCTCCGTCCATTCCCACTTTCCCACACTCCCAGTACTCCACTTCTCGCTCCCCCAAAAATAAAAACCACATTATGACGTCACTTCCCGGCACTACATCCTCACTCTCCGACGCAAAGCCCCCTCAATTCGACGTCGTTTCCGACCTTTCGGATCACGCTTTCGCTGGGAAAACCCCAATATCATCATCCCCAACATCATCGGTCCAGAAAAGTATAATGCACGAGTGGAAGCTCCTGTCAAAGAACCTACCCGAGTCCATATTTGTTCGGGTTTACGAAACCCGGGTCGACCTTCTGCGGGCTGCAATCGTGGGGGCCAGAGGAACGCCGTACCATGAAGGGTTGTTCTTCTTCGATATTGCTTTTCCGTCGGATTACCCGGCAAGGCCTCCTTCGGTTTCGTATAAGTCATTCGGGTATCGGATCAACCCGAATCTTTACAGTAATGGACGGGTTTGTCTAAGTTTGTTGAATACTTGGACTGGTAAGAAGTGTGAGAAGTGGGATCCCAAGGGTTCTACTATTCTTCAGGTTTGATCACTTTTCTCATTTCTTCTTTTAATGTTTTTTAAAAATTTTTAATGAATACGAATTAGTTTATTGTAATTGGTACGACTAACGTGCTATGCTTATTTTCAGTTTTTTTGGCATTTCGTTGGACTATGAAAGAATATGTTTTTTCTTTACTTAAGAAGATGCAAGTAGTAACATTTTAATTTTGCGTGAAAAAAAGTGTCGACCCTAAGATTTGGCTCATTTGATGTTCCATTCCTGAGTCCAAATTAATTAGTTTGAAAAATATCAAGCAAATGTATTATAGTTCTTCGTATGTGGTTAGCTTAGCTTTCAAATGTGCAACTCTTTTTTTTTTTTTTTGTTATTGTTGTTGTTATGATTGTGAATATCCAAAATGATGCAAACGTGATAAATTTTGTGTTTTTTGGTTGTTAACTCCAAGTCGTTCAATAATTTTTGCAGCTGCTGCTTTCAATCCAAGCGTTAGTCCTCAATGAAAGGCCTTACTTCAACGAGCCAGGGTATTCATCATGGTCAGGGCGAGCTTATGGGGAGAAGAAATCCTTGGCATACAATGAAGAAGTGTTTGCTCTAAGTTGCAAGACAATATTATGGGTGCTTCGACGGCCTCCAAAAAACTTCGAACAAGTGGTTATTCAACATTTTAAGGAGCGCGCTGAGTTTGTACTGAAAGCTTGTGATGCATATAGGAAAGGCTTTGTGAGAGTTGGGTTGTTTGATGGTACTGTAAAGGGAACTAAAGGGGAAAATTCTGTCAAGTTTAAGGGTGTAGTTGATCAGGTATATGGGGACTTAGTGGTAGGATTGTCGAAATCTGGGGCTTCCGTACAGCATTTCGTCCAACAAGTTATGGAAGAGAAAGAAAAGAAGGCAGAAGAGAAAGCCGCTGCTGCCGCTGCCGCTGCTGTTGCCAAGAACAGAGGTGGGTTTAATGCACGTGAAATTGGGAGAAGCGTTGTTAAGAAATTGAAGGAGATGGTATCTCTGGGATCAATTATGAAGAAAAAGAGCCAGCAATCAAAGATGATTCCTGTTTAAGCTGTTCTGGAGCTGCTTCAACATGATCCTGTGCTATGGGCAAAATATACAAAAGAAAAGGGTGTAGTGAGAACCTGAAATGGTACATACATAGTAGTTTAACATAGGAATTAAGATCTGATTAGTGAATAGCATTAGTATGACTAGTATTGATGGAAAAGGTATTGAGCCAATGACTTGGTTAAGCTGTGGTGGTGGATAATAGTGCAAATCAGTTTGAAAATTGAAATATGTTATGTGTTCCAATTTGGACAGATTGTCAGTTCATCACGTATGATACAGTTATGTGCATTTGGAATTGTTAGTACTTCATAGCATGACTTTGGGTGTATCACATCTTTCAGAACTTCCGTGGCATTCCAAGTCAATCATGAATCTGCAATAGAGAAGGCAAAGACTCACATATCAAATGGTTGCGGGTCAGAGACAGAAGATGAGATTGATCTCAGTTATGCATATGGCGTCTTCTTGATGTTCAACGAACTACAATGATAAGGGATTGTATTTTTGACTTAACTAGGTACCGCTGAACGCATGACTAATGATTAATCTTAATCCTCCAACTGATGGAACATTTATGGCTTTATGATCCATCTATATGAAATGTATGTATGGATCACATTAGAAAACATAAAATGCAACTATGATCATATACTTATAAATAAGTGAATTAACAATTTAGTTATTTGAATATAATTTAGGAAATAAACTAGTTAAATTATGGAACTAAATCACAAAAATTTAATGCAAATATTCAGTTGCATCAATAATTTTTTGAAAAGATAGAAAGAAATAACGGAGAAGAAGAAATTTGAAAGCAATATAAAATGAATATTATTTCATTTGGAAAGATGGATATTTAAAACAAATCAGAAATAATTATACAATTCATTTTTCATGTGTTATAATATTGCACACCATGCATGACAAGGATACGTAATTTATGTGTTGATAGATATAAGCTTATAGGTGGATTTTATGTGTATATTTTATAGTCACTTAGTAATATACATACATGTATCCATTTTAGATATTATCCCATTATTTTCATGTGATATGCTTGACAAGAATATGACATGTAGATATTATATACCATATAGTAAAATATTCTTATTTTGAAATTAAATTTATTAAGAATACCCCTATCCTTGCTTAAAAAGTAGGTACTTTTCATGTGTTACACCACTATCCACTATACTCCACCAACCTATGATATATGTTGGAATTCAGAGTTATTTTGTCAATTATCAGTATCTATATTCACATTCCAAAGACAAATTTTAAAACTGCTATTCGTGTCATCATTAATTCATGCATCAAACATGATGTAAAGACCTTGTGACTGAAATTGTCCAAACATGATGAACAGACCTTGTTATTAAAGTGGCCATCAACATCTTGTGATTTAAGTGGCCACCAACACCTTGTGATAAAAGAAGTTGTGTGGCTTGTTTCACTTATATACTAGAATATATGGATGATACTGACCTATAGGGCAAAAGTATTGCGGGATTCTCGAAGACCGACGACGCACACCAAAAACAAGCTCCATAAAATTGGTTAAAAGCGTATCATATAAACACTCACGCCATGAAGCCCACGATAAGCTAACCCACAAATACAAACCAAACATAAACAATCAAATTTGGAACTTGGAAGCCCCTTATTTATTATTAAACCAAAATACATGGCATCTGATTATCTGAATAAACATAACATTTTAGGCTTACTAAACGTTGAATGAACATAACACATAACAGTGGACGGAGTTGGAACCAACAGAACTTAGATCCATCATAGCCTGAAATATGGAAGGGCAGAGTAGCCATCAAGTCCTTTACTAAGGGAGTAGGTGTTATACTCTTTCACTGTGATCTCACGATACTTTTGCGGATTAGCGTCTGAAAGTAATTCCTTGATGGGTCCAAACCTTGTAGACGACTCCTGAAAAAATGTGCTGAAAAAGGATGGCACAGATATTCTTGGTCCCTTGTAACTTGATACTACTCTGTGTTCAACACTTCTGAATCTGTCGTTTGTTGCTAACTGACAAGTATCCACATAAATCACTGTTAACAGCTGGCCGCGTCGATGTGTCAAATTCAGTATCAAGTAAAAAAAAAAAAAAGTTGTTTACCTGCAAATGATCCCCTATATTAACAATCAAAGCTCCGGGAGTTGGAGGAACATCAATCCAATGATTTTCATGAACAACTTGGAGACCACCTATTTGGTCTTGCAGCAATACAGTCAAGAAGACACTATCAGCATGTTTTGAGGTTCCCATTGTCAATTCGGGCTGTGGACAGGCTGGATAATAATGACCCATAACATTTAGGCCTTCAAGACAACCCATTTCTTTTAAATGGGCTTTTTGCAACCCCAGCCCCTCTGATAGTAGCTCAAACAGCGTTTCCCCTAACTTCATCACTTGCCTTGAATATTTCATTAGTATCTCCCTACAATTTCATAAATAAAAACCTGTACGTTAATACACTAACCAGCTACCATAAAAAACTACAATATAATGTACTGCCTTGGGTTAAATAATACAACAGAAAATGGTATTGTACGGAGTAGTCTCTTTTCTATGTTGAATTCATGTGGTGGCGGGTGGCCTTGTTCGTATTTATGATTATGAGAAGATGATAGAATGTGAGAACTAAGGGACATACCTGCAAGGGGGAGGCAATTCATCTGGATGAGGAGGATTAGGCACCATTGTACAACCAAAAGAGTCTCTCCAATTAGCTGCAGGGCCGGTGAAGAGATCAGAATTGCTATGATAAGTGAACCTCTTGTTGGCATAATCTCTTGAATAGTATTGTTTTTTCACCTCATTATCTAGCTCAAAAAACTGCCTGACTCCTTCCAAAATCTCTTCCAAAACAGCTTCCGGAATCCCATGATTAATTACTTGAAAAAATCCCCATGTCTCAGAAGCCTCTCGAATCTCCTCAACTATCTTCTTCCTATGATCCCAATCATTTTCGCTAGCGTGAAGATCAATGATAGGAAAAATAAACCTGTCATCAGTAGCGTTGGTTATTTGAGGTAGAGGTTGTTTAGAAATGGGGTGAATGAAGATGGGAGGAATGGTTGTAACACCAGCATCAACGATTCCCTTTACCCCTAACTTTGTTTCATCAAATGCTCTTAATTGTGCCTCACGATCACGATCACTCTTACTAGACATCTTTTCTTTTGGTTGATTATTGCCCTAATTAAGCTTACTACACTATGCTTGTGAACTGAATAAAATGGCACACAAGCTGCGAGAATAAATATGGATAGGGAAAGCAAGGTTAAGGGAGTACATTCCAAACATTCATTGAAGTGTTTTCTTGGTCTCCAAGTCAATCAAACGAATATGTGTTTGACTGATCAATAATCAAATGACCCCACTTAGAGGCCATGACAAAAGAGAAAGCTTATTACTTGGACTCCAAGGGTATTTTACATACAAAAACAATCATAAAAAGGCAATGTCCATGTGTTCGCGCGTACAACTGTACTGTTTAGATTATAATATTATATGACTCTTCGCATGGAAAGCAAGGTCGCCATCGTTGCTGATTTAGAGTCACTGCTTCCGTCACTTAACACTTGAGTGGTCTTGACTTTTGACTAACGATACTTTTGAAATGAGCATATGAACTTATAAATTGTGTAATGCTTAATCAAATTCGTAATCTCATTAGCAACGTACACTCTAATTTGACATAATCCAGGTTAAGGGAAGTTAGCATGCCGCGTCTTTGACCAAACAAATTCCAGCTTTGCTGATCCCAAATACATTAATTGCAATTTTCTTCCATTTGCTTTCATGAAAGCATCAAACTCTCCAAGTACATCATAGTACAAAATGTGGTCGTCTTAAATGGTAATTCTATAATTGTCAACATTCAACGAAATTCTCCAAAAGTCGGTTCTTTAATTATATTGTCATTTTGATTAAAGAGGTGACTTGATGAGTTATTATAAAATAAAAAATTATTCCAACGGAACTTTCTTGATTGGCTATTGATATACAACCCAACAAACCATTAATTCCTTTCTATTCGTTAGTTTTTTAATTTCTTTATGTTACTAAATTAAATAATCATAATACATAAAAGATTAAAAAAAGATAAATTTTGTCTTTTAAACCCTGAAACTCATTGTTTTTTTTATCTCACTATATACAATACAAGTTATCTACAAATATTCAAACATCATAAACATAATTCAAAAATAAATACAAGTTACAAGCTACTCCTTCCGTTTTATTTTTTTTCCTTCCCATTTGAAATTAGGGAAGAAATGAAGACAATATTCTATAAAATAATTTAAATTAATTTAAATCAGGGAAGAAATGAAGATTCAATAAAATAATTTAAATTAATTTAAAAATAAGAATAGATTCTATTAAAAAATCATGCAAGTGGGTTAAACATTAAATAAGTAGGGGAATTTTTAAAGTCCATGACATTAAACAATAAAAAATCAATCAATGGACTACCTATCACATATTCACATGGATAGTAATCCCAACCAAATTTTTTCTACCCAATTACAATATTAAATTAAATTCAAAAGATTTTAAATGAGAACAACAATTTGAAATTTTCGGATGGGGAAAATGAGAAGAACAAAAATGAACGGAGGGAGGGAGTAAGTTATTGACTTTATTTATTGCTATACTAGGGGTTTAAGTTTAATTCGGTTCAACGGAATAGTTTGGAGATAACCCTACTCCTAACTTAGAAGTGTGTGGGCTTAACTACTTCATAATTCACGTTCGACCTTAATTGAAAATATTTGCGATTATGGAAATAAAATATTGAATATGAGAAATCACTTATTTCGTATATGAATGGATAAATGGATGATATGGCAAGTAGGACTAAAAACGAAGCACAATAAAACCAAAAACCTAACTAAAAAAGGAATACGGAGTATTTTATGATAGCGTGGGCCCCCAAAATGACATGGTCGACATTTTTTGAAAGAATTAAACACCAACTTGTGAAGTCGCTTGGTCAATAAGTCCATAACAAACTCAAAGAAGCTGCCTCAAATGGGCTCTTATAAAGTAGGGAGTAAGGAAATACAAATAAAACCCACGCTTAAGGAGCCATTGCATAAACGTAAAAGTGTTGTGTTACCGACATCGAAATAACACGACGGTAAAAGGTTCCCTCCAACAGTGAGGCATAATATACTTGACTTAAATCCAATAATGA
The DNA here is from genome assembly GCA_026401315.1 of Dysphania ambrosioides. Classification (NCBI taxonomy): domain Eukaryota; kingdom Viridiplantae; phylum Streptophyta; class Magnoliopsida; order Caryophyllales; family Amaranthaceae; genus Dysphania; species Dysphania ambrosioides. The sequence goes on along the minus strand of CM048663.1, from coordinate 29,875,070 downwards.
AGTCTTTTATAAGTTGATGAACACAAAACATGGGGAATAACCCTCTAATAATAACAATGCATGAACTAATTAATAATAACACTTTCATTTTTAATTGAGCCCTACTTTCAAAACATACCCCTTCGATTCAAGCACTTCTATTATGCATGCAGTGTCAAAGCCATACGATATATATCCCGTGTGTGACCAATAATGTATGTCAAAGCCTGAAATGTGGGAGATTCCATCAAGTCCTTTTTATAAATGGGGGTGGTAGCATACTCTTTCCGTGTGATCTCGCCATACTTCCTACATAGGTTCGTAAATCATGCATGTTATATATTTCCTGAAGAGGAAGGCGACATACATGGGACTATATTTAAAATGTAAAAAGGAGTACTATATGATATACGTCCTTGTAAATTATTCAATATAAAATGAACGGATCACAAAAAACAAAAGTTAATAAAGGAATTGAAGTTTGACGGGGCCTAGCTAGCTAGGTTTTAAACTAGAATTGGAATTTAGAATAGCTTTAATTAATATATTTGACTAGCTACACTATGTAAGAGTGTATTATACAAGTATGAAGTATGGTGTGTATCGAGCGTGGATGAAGGCGGTTTCAAGAGTTGAGTAGTTGGCGGACGTTGATAGGTGAAATATCATTGATATCGCCATCAATAAGACGTTTGGCAATTGCCAAATTTGCGGCATCAGAAGGATGATAGGGGTCCCAAAACATATACTTTGACCTATCACTGCAAACCTTTGATGTTGGACCACAGGGAATTAAGCCACCGAAACGCCCACTTACAGAACAACATGCTGAATTTGCATTCTCAAAACCTGTCACATTCCATTCCAACCAAATCTTATGCACTTGCCAACTTTGATCGCTCATACATATGATTTTTGAACACTCAAGTATTAAGTGTTAAAAGTTTGAGCAGTGAAAATATGGTCCAACTCTAAAACTGACGCTCAATGTACCAAATATTCATCTAAATTACTTTAAAAGAAAAAGACCATACCATATGATGGGTGATTTTCAAGGATATCATTGAAAATACGATAAACGTCTCCATAAATGAACTTAGATTGCTCAACAGTGCTGCTTAGCTCTGTAATAAGGCTCTTTAACTTGACATTAAATGATTGAGCAAGTTCATTAGGGAACGCAACACAATCATTGCCTGCTGATGGATTCAATTCTCTTTCGTAGGGTATACAACCAATTGGTCCAACATTTACCACTACTATCTTTCTTGCCCCCATATTGTAAAGCCTCTGTTGATAAATAAATGAACCAACATTAGCTTTTTTCAATATATATATATATATATATATATATATATATATATATATATATATATATATATATATATATATAAGTAAAAGTTAAAATAAGACGGATATTTATAAAAATGAGAAGGATGAGAAAATATCTTGACTTGTCATCTCCTAAATCCAACAGATGATATTTTACGTATGCATAGTGATCCTTTTTTAACTCATAGTGACCAAATAATTTGTTTCACTTATAATGACTCTAATTATTATTATAGTGACTCTTTTTATTATTATAGTGAATTTTTTATAGTTATAGTAACCCTTTTTTTAGACAAGGGAACATATTTATTGTGGTAATTAAGTTAATGTCTTAAAATTTTCTTAATAGTTACGGCATGGAATTACCACGATTAGCAAAATGCCTAGATCCACACTAGGTTTAAGAGTTACACAAAAGTTATCTTAAACTTATGATTATTGTATCTTAATTTGTTATATACAAATGATGTTTCAATTATTGTATAATCATTGCATAACTAATACAGAGTACAAGTAATAAGTAAATTGTCTTGTACTAACAAAAATGTGTCCTCAACAAGAGATTAATTTAAATAGTAAAGCAGGCAAGTATGGGTGAAAAGGTAAATAAATAAATATATCTCACCGTAAGCTGCAATCTATATTTTGATATCATGGCATTTACGAAAGCATCCGGAGACACTATCTGCTGTTGTAGTCTAGAAATCACTGGAGTCAAGTAATTGTTAATGAAATCATTGGAGCCCATTGTTACGGAAAACAAGGCTTTACTCAGAAGCTCATTTGTTGCTGCTTCTCCTATTCTGGATATGATATCTTGCCTTGTGTTTGCAAAGTTATCCAGTTGTGCGTCGAAATTTATCCTCCCAACCTAAAACATGTGACATTAATACGGGAGTAGTAATCACAGAGTATATTCGTTCAAGATTGTAATAGTGAAGATGAAAGAAAGAGAGCAGAGGGCCGGGTCTTACAAAAATGCTGCCAGTCTGGTTGAGAATGCCACCACCACCAGAAGCATAATTGACCCCTTGTAATATCACACTTCCTCTTGTGCTTGGAGACAAAAAGGGTGGGCTATATCCTGCTAATCCAAGCTGCTGCCCTAATTTACCCAAAAGAGAAATAAAAATTGTTATAAGATTTGCTGTTACATATAATGACGCGAAGAAATGTACTCCACCACCATACACCTGTATACTCCTTAAGTTCAGATAAGATAGGATGAGTCGATAACCATCTCAATTACAAAAGAAGAGAAAACTTACATATAATAATAATAATCCATATGAGATTTTCCGGATCACTTTACACAACAGAGAATTCATCCCCTAATTTATATTTTGGAAATGTTAGCTAGCTAGTATAGGGAGAATGGGACTAAGGAATATGACTTGAATGTTTGAAGAATTGAAGCACCAAGTGTAGGATACTAGCAATTAATATGTTACGGTCTTATGAATTGAATTATTATTTTCAAGTCAAAGATATACGCATGCATTACTATACAGTTATAGTAGGAGAGCCAACTTTCTAAAAACAGAGAAAATAGTGCAATATAATATATAGTAGGACTTGCCTATTATGTCGACAATGGTTCGTCCATTGGTGTATCTTCCTGTTGGCCTTCCGAAATCGATACCATTAGGAACATAATTTGCCTTGGACAGAGACACAATGTAGTTGTTGTTTCCTACATCCACCAATGAATCGCCGAACACAAAATTTGCTATTGCTTCATTTGTTTGCGTTGCTCCATCACTTCTACTGCTAAGCGTACGAAAGCCTAAAGCCATCAAGAAAATGAGTATTCTCTGTTTATTTGGAAGAATACCCATCTATTCAATCTCAAAGAATGAAGAAAAATGAATAAGTTGGTAAAAATCTGGTTTTGCTAAGAAGAAATAGATTTGGCAGGTGAATGAAGATAAAAGAAAATGATAATGCATTTATATAGACGTAAAGGAGAAAGAAATTTGTATGAGAAAAGTTAGAAAAAATATTAATAATAAGGTATTGAATGCACTCCTGCAAAATCAACTACCAACCCGTGAAAGTCATTCCAACAAATGCAACTGGGCATTAACAGATGATTCAAGATGATACAGAAGAATTACGAAGGAGACACAGAATGTGTATGAATTGCTAGATCACAACTGTTCTGAAGAAACCAACACCATTATTGCATAAGGGATCGGATTTTTTTGTTTTAAATATTTTTAAATAGCGACCAACTAACACAGTTACTACAACCCTGCATGATACTCAACTTGCGTAGGCCTATGGTTTTCTTCTTTGATTTTATATGGAGACTTAGGGTGGCTATGAAATATATAGCCCAGGTCAGGATGACAATATAGATGAATATTAGACCGTATTTGATCCGATTTTAACTCGCTACAATAAACACAAAATCCTATGTGTGAAACCCAACCCAAATATAATTCCACATTAGTGGAATAGTAACTAATTACGTACTTGAGCAATACTTATGAAACAGAAAATATTATTCTGCGGTAGTTATTAAAAATTTATTAGGGTTTTGCTTGTGTCAATAGATGCCTTTCTAAAAAAATAGATTCTTTTAATTTAAGTTCAAAATAGGCTTTATTCTTCTTATTTTAGTTAAATAATTGTTAAGTTCAGTAAAACATGAGCATAGGAAAAAAAATGTTTAACAAATACGGTGTAAGTTTTTTTTTTTTTTTTTGGCAATATAAAGTACAAGTAAAGTTCAACAATAAATACATGTGAAGAGCCATACATGATTTCGGACATGCCCACTTGCATTGCGAGGGGAAGAGGAAAGTCTTACAAATTCACAATATTCCGTATGTTCGTTATCAATGGTAAGGCGCCGAGTTAATAATAGTGTTCTGAGTTCTGAGTTCTGAGTAATAGAATTTCAGTGATGCATGCAAGACAGGACGTACAACAGCATATATATTCGCAACTCGCAAGAAAAATAAGCTAACTTGCATGAATGTTATACCACATTAGTAACTCATGCATAAAAGTGGACGGAATGAAAGAGCAATAGCTACACTATCTAAAATACGGAGTAGCAGTTAGTGGATCATTTTTATACACAATTAATTTCTTAAATCTCCAGTTCTAAAGGAGTTGGCTCGGAAGTGAAGAAGCATACTCCATATGATGACATTGTGGACCTACCAATCTATTTAATTTGTACTTATATTTTTATCGATTTTTCGTCCATACATCCACGCCTTCAATTTTCAGTTGGTTGTTTGAGACTTCATTTCTTTTATTTCCCTTCACATTCTGTCCTAGCAAAATCTTTTCGTCACGACTTTGGATTGTAACGAATTTGGGACTAGATTGCACAATTTATTGCAAGTAAGACGCCAGGTCATGTTGTTACAATAACAATTTACAAGCTAGGTATAAAAGTCTAAAAAGAAAAGATTAGTAGAGTTTATAGGTGAGTTAATCAATCAAGTTAAATTTCTAATCGAGTCGATTTCGAATTTAGCCAAAAATATGACTTGGCTCATATATTTCTAGGTGCAATTTCATCATAAAGTGGATATTTATATTGATCATTTATAAGCTAGTTTTGGAAAATATGTGCAACTCCAGGCAACAAACCCCAAACCTAGTCATGCAAGAGCAGATAACTTCTTGTTCCAGCAATTCAGAATATCAAGTTGTTAACCGTGTGATGCATAGAAATTGTGTGTGTTCTTTTAACGGAATTGTTGGGGGTATTTTCTCTCTTCTATACACTCACCCATAGAAAAAACTGATAATGCTTCGCCTTTCACATGCACATGTAGTGGTGCAGCATTTAAAGTTGCTATAGAGAGAATTATTAAGTATATTATTTTGGTCAAATTTTACAGCTCCACATACTGGCAATGTTCTTCACAACAATACGGAATGGGAAAGAAATACATTATTGAGAATAATGCTGTGCACATTTCCTGCCACAAAAATAAATTTGTTAGGCATTAATTATTTGGCTTTGCTTCTTCTATGTTTTTCCGTTCTCACAGAATAAAACAAATGCACAACTTTTATTTCATTTAAAGAGGTGAAATGCAACTTATCAACCAGCAACTACTTTGGTGCAACCATTAATTTGGTAAAATTAGTAGCAGTAAAGTCTTTGACTGTCTAGTAGTTGATAATATATATGTTAAATTGTCAATAAGATTTATCTAATTGTTCAATTTTTTCAAATTTATTTATGATTGATTTGTTACAGTGGCTTGCACCAAGTGGGAAGCTGCGAAATGATATAAAATTACATGCGTACAAATATAGTTAAATTTCACAATGCGATCGACCCTTTTTACAAGCCTTGTATAAGAGTAATAAGACACAATCATCATGAGATAAGGCAAGTAATACGGGAAGATCTCAACCAAACTTTTTGTCCTCAAATACTCAAAGCACGGATGCCATCTCACAATTTTCTGATTGGCATAGACAATTGATCAAGGGCTAAAGCCTAAAGGCTTGCTTCACGTCAACAATATTCTTTAAACAGTCAGTTCCGTCAAGAAATAAAAAAAAAGAAAGATGTAACTGGTATTTCCTGTGAATATGTATAAACTAGCAAAAATGTCATAGTATTTACAAACACACTCTTGAGATTACTAACAGAGCTTTATAAGCTCAACTAATACCTTAATCTATATGGTTCCCAGAATCAGACATAAAGCAAAGTGAATATATTCTGCAGCACCGACATTGAATAAATGGATGACATCCTGCTTTGATGTTTCTGTAAAGATGACATACCCTTTCACAAATTTTGAAGGGTAAAGATATTGGTCTCCCTAGAGTGATAACTGATCAGCATTGCGATTTCTCTTTGAGCTCTGCAACAGGAACATAGACCACAGTTTCTTTATTCGAATTGAGGTCAACTGATTCATCGCCTATAACCTTCCGAATTGACTGTAAAACTTGTTTTAATTTCCAAATCTTCGCTTCAATCCTATAAAGTTGTTCCATCTGCTTTTCAGCACTTTGAACTTGAAGCGGCTCAGTTTTACGTTCAACACTTTTTTTCTTCCTTTTGGCCTTCAAGTGTAAGAGGTGCTTCTTCAAGCACATATCATCGTTTAGTTCAACATTAGCCTGGTGTGATACAAATGGAAGTAACTCAAATGCTAAAGTGATGCCGGGGGGGGGGGGGGGGGGGGGGGGGGGTTTGGTTGTTGTTGCAGAAAAGAGGATAAACACGGAGAGGCAGAGCAGAGACTGGACTAAAAAGGCTAAAAACTAGCAGTAGCAGCACATGAATGTAATGCAGCTGTTATACATGTTACAAAAATGTCAAAGCAGAAACTTGTAGGCATAATTGCACGAAATAGATAAGATATGACACAAATGATCTATAACTGCAAACTTCAGCAATCTTAACTAGGAAAGGCTTTCAACAGAGGTATTCTAAATATGGGATTAAGATCAACTATGATTGCCTCGTCATGTGTGTCAATATTAAAAAACAACCAAGGCTCTACAATTTGAACTTCAATTCTGGCAATTATTGCAAATCTAATGACATCTAGCCACCTGCAATTTACCATCTAGCTTCATTAAAAGTACCAAGATCATGATTATTAACAAAGCTGCCACTTCTCAAAAAGGAAACAAAATGGTAAGAGGAATGGTCTTCTACCAAATGGAAGTCAGAAATACCCAACACTAATTCATTCATTCCAGGACCTTCCACAAAACAAACTTTCTCAGATACTTACCGTTGTGCTATTATAAAGGCTAACAGCAAATGCTCTTATTACTGTCTCTCATCAGGTAAATAGTTTCATGACCTTGCTTAGGAAAGATGTGAAAAAAAATTAAGCGGATAACTAGAGAAATACATGGAATCAGAAATGCAGTGTTCACAAGGTATCTCATATTCCCCATTCAATCCCCATGTAATATCTTATCCGTCAGCTACTCCACTCCACCCAGGAACTTCCTCAAACCTTCAGGTAAGTGGTTTCTTCTAGACATAATTAAGCAGAAGTACTTATTAAGGATAAAAACAAACCAAAACAATAGGCAGATTCTTAACTGACATAGATAGTAGAAGTGAGAGAATCAATGTATAAGACAAGCCATTAACAATTAACAAAATTGGGAATCATCAGTTAGCTGGTCGTACCTCCTATGGCTATGCATTACGACACATAACAATGGCAGGAACATACACTCAAATAAACCATAAAAAATGTTGATACGATTATCCTTGTATATCAAAATCGAGACATGAATAGTGAGCTCTAGTTCTTTAAAACAATTTGAGAGTTGCAAAGACATTTAGAACAAATGAACCATGCAATCTTACATGCAAGATGTTGCCACATCTTGCATTATACTAATGAATGTAATGGGTCAAAACAGTACCTTGGCACAACCAAGTGAAATATTCATCAATTTCTGCTTCTTTGAAGGGCTGAGCAATGTCGTCAGATTAGCTTTCCAGCTGACTTTCTTCAATTGTTTCTTCTTGTGGATTAAATTGGATGAGGAGGAACATTTAGAATCAATCACCTCAGTTGTTTTACTAATATCCGGATAAGATTTCTCTAAAGAATATTCCAAAGTTCTTTCTCTCTGCCCAACACGATTGTAAGGTGAATTAGTATCATGTGACATAAACAGAGATTGTAAGGTGAATTAGTATCATGTGACATAAACAGAGATTGTAAGGTGAATTAGTATCATGTGACATAAACAGAGATTGTAAGGTGAATTAGTATCATGTGACATAAACAGAGATTGTAAGGTGAATTAGTATCATGTGACATAAACAGATCATATTTACATGAGGTATAGGACACTTAACCTTATTAACAAAGAAATGGATAAATAAGAATGAAACAGCAGCATAAGTCTGCAAACACATGATATATTTAATACTCCCTGAAATCTAGGATCAAATTTTCAATCAAGTTTGACCATGAACCCTCCCTTTACAATTCCAAAAACTCTAAAGATGATAAGGCAACAAATAAGATGATTAAATACATAACCACAAAAGAGTTACCAAGATAATTCAAAAAGTTCCGATGAGAAGAGCATCATGCTAAAATACCATAGATTAAGTCAGAACATTTCTCACCTTCTTAACCTTTAGAGCCATGTAGCGTGCATTTTTGAACCACTTGTTTACCTGTCCATAGGCCAATTAGATCAGTAAATCACAAAGTTGCCAAGAAAATCCAATGGCTTTAGTTAACAGAAAATTAAGGACCAAAACATCAAAGCCTAAACATGTGTTACTCCATCACTTCCAAAATAACTATGTAATAATGTGATAAATTCAACATGAAATGCATTATCCTAAGGAAACACTTTATATTGTCAGTAATATACAGTAATATGCATTTATCATTAGAGTTGACTAGGTCTGACACAACGAATGTGGTCTGCGTAGGAGAGCAAATCAGCAAATATCTTATATGTCTTACCTCTACACCTTTATAGTGGAAGGATGTATGAGAGGGGAAGTAGTAAGGTAGACAGAGTATTTTCTCATTGAACATCCCAAAATAACAATGCAACAATAACATTCAAGTTGAAACTCTTTTTTGAGGCAGGTGGCCTGCAGGGGGGGGGGGGGGGGGGAGGGGGGTGTTTGGTAGATGTCCCTCGCAGTAATTTAGGTCTTTGTACCTTTGCATACTCAAGGCCCACTTGTTCTGAAATTTTAATCTTATCATCTCTGGAAGGAAGTTCATTCTCGGAAAATGCCTGACGAAGTATCTGAAACATCAAACAATAAAGTCAGCATAGTCATACAAATTAAGAGCATCATAATATTCAACAGATACCTCCAATGTTTTGTGGATTTTCCTCCTATACCTGCACGATGTCATTAGGAATCCTTGAGAGAGGCTTTCTAGCTTTTGCATATTGAAGATGATTGTTACCCCCTTCCAGTAATTGCAGGTCTGAAGTTTTAGCTTCACTTTCACACATGGTCATAAGGGTACTAGCAACATCACTCTCCTTTTCCCTCTGTCTTCTTTTTAACGGGTTCCAATCTTCATCTTCGCTTAATATATCACCTGTAACGGTATCCTTCCCGAACATTTCCTGCAAACAGGAGAAAGAAAGTAGGCTTGACTCACCATAACTGATGTACCACTTAACGCGCCTTGAAACCAAAGAGGAGCAGAAGAAAAAAGGTGTCTCATTTTTTGCATATGAAACCTAACTAACACTCTGCTAACAGGGTAGAGAAACCTTGCTTGCATGTTCTTTTTCCCATAACAATCTCATTCATTAAAATTGATGTTTTTGACCTACTCGTGTAGATGTAGCAAAAAAAAAATAAAAAAAAAATCCATATAATGAAGCAAACAATGTCTTTGAACCTTAAACAATGGAAGTTAGAATGACTTACATCATAGAGCTTTCTATAATCCACAGCACATCGCTTTCTGGTACCACTAGTAATTTCATTATCATTAGATTCTGTGGCACAGTTTTGATGCAACAATGCACTATTGATGGATACTCCATGTCTTCCAGAAGAAAACTCAGATTCTAAGAAAATTTCACTCTCTAATGAACAACATGAGCTGCTAGTACTGGTATCCTCATGTGAGTCACTGTCCACCTTGCCAAACCTGTAACTCCTATCGTTTTCATCCTGGTCAGGATCATAATCATTATCATCAGACTCATCATCAGGCCACTCTTCTTCAGGAATAAAATCTCTGGTCGCAACATTGGATAAAAGGGCTTCTTCTCTAAAAATATCCTACACAAATCCCACTGGGAATTATGTCTCTCATTCACTAATATAAGCCAACAAGCAACACGAAAAAAAAGTCTTCTGCAACTACCAACCTGCCAGGGGCTATTTACAGAGAATTGCGTTCCAAGATGTGCATTTGTTGCTTCTAGAACTTCCATCTTGCAATCACAATATTTACATAGCCAACCTTCATCTTCAGGAGGAACTTTATATATGCAGAACAGAAAGAACTTAATGGCATAAGGTAACCACATAGGTAATCAAAATTCAAGCAAAGTTCCCGAGAGCTTACTGTCTACTGTTGCCAAAGGTGGGTCAATACATTTTTGATGAAAAGCACAATTGCAGTTACCATCACATAATATAATATCATTATCCTCTGATACTTCCTGAGATTTGCACCTTTTGCAGATGATCTACAAGCATTTAACAGAAATTTTTTAATCAATGCTTTGATCCAAAGAACCTGTTTAAGAGGAATATACTGAAGCATATTATAATGGAAACATATAAAGTTAGCATGCAGCTTTCATGCCTCCACTCTCAACATCAATGAGGATTAGGGAGGTGCTAAACTCAAAAAGAACCAAGAAAAAAAACTGTTTATGAAAGACTACCATCAGAGACAGCATTTTTAATGCCCAAATTACTCTAGCGATTTCAATAGAAAGTTTGTCACATAGACTAAGACAGTATATGGCTTCTTTCTCATATTCTAAAAGAATTTAGGTCTAAAGTGAGATCGAGATGCATACTTACATGTTCATGATGGACAGAGCCATCTGGAGAAACAAGAGAATCATCAATCTGTCCAACAGAGCCAAGTAAATCTAACTGGTGAACTGTATCCCGAATTCCAAGCTTACATTTCAGGATCTGATTCTTGGCTCTCAGTAGCTCCTTTTCAGGTTTAATCTTTTCTCGACTGTTAAAAAATTTAAGTAACAAGTCACTAATGCAATAAATTTGAAAGGGGAAAAGAAGAATGTTAAACTATTATATTAACCCTTTGAGTAGAAGAGATGGAAGAAGACGATCACTCAAAATCTTTCCAATGAAAAAAAAAGAATTGATAAGCCAGAAAAGGTATTGTACATAATACAGTCATAGTGACATCTCGAAGTACAAGAGGCATTTGTTAGCTACAGACCATTTGTACTCTCATGAATACTACTTAACTCTATGACTATAAAGAAAATTCTCCATTATCTCATAAAAAACAAAGCAATCATTCCTTTCATATTTTCAATGTGTTTACCATCCATCATGAACAATCTGACTTGGTAACGGAGCAATAACCATGGGGATCAGAAAGATTAATAGAGAAGATGTTTCCTTTCCCACAAAGGTGACGCCCTATCTGCAATATTCAAGAGGCTAGGGTAAAAAAAAAAGCTGAGGAGTTAAAATGACTGTCTCAGCATGAACTAATAGGCAATTTTGGTGAAAATAGATCCACGCTCCCAACAGCAGAACTAAGAGTAGTAATTCACAATGCTTAACACCTTTCCGGAATCAATTACAAAGCAAAGTAATAGCATAAATAGTTATAGATCCAGTGTATATGCAAGAGGGTCTATGTTCCAATAAACACAGATATTAAGTTTCAGCAAAGAAATGTTAAATGCTTCCTGTACCTTTGACCTTTCCAACCTTCTCCTGAGTAAGCATCTATGAGGTTTTGTTCAAGCTTCATTTTAACCAAAAGGTATCTAGCTCTCCTCTGCAATCGAGCAGCTTCATCTAGAACAACCTTATCTTTCTTTCTTTTCTGCTTTCTTATTCTCTTCAAATTCACAGTTTGTGAACCCCCACTATCTTTCTTACCTTTAGAACTTGAAATTAGAGATTGATCATCTTCACACACCTTGTGGGTATGCGTCTTAAAAGAATCAACCTGATCGCCTTCAGAGGCATCTTTATCACGAATCAATTTCCCTTTGGCGGATTCAGCCTTTCTTATCTCTTCTGTTTGCTTCAGTAATCTTGCACCAGGGCTCATTAGCAAAGAAGAGAATTCCAATTTTCTTTTCTTATTAAGCTTCTTAAGCACCCCATTTTGCATCTGCGCCAATGTCTTCATCTTCAGCTTGGATTTAAAAGATTTAGGGTACAGTTCTAACTCTAAGAGGCACAATTCTCCTTGACCTCCATTCATAACACGCCCAATCACAAAGAAACTGTAAATGCAACAATATTGGAAATTATAATTAGTAATCCAAATCAAATCAACTTCACCTCCATTAAATACGTCTTACTCAAAGATCCCAAGACTTGCATAAATAAATTCGACCACCACAAAAATATAGTTGCCATTTCTAAGAATTCTATAATTCTTTAGAATAGCTCACTATACCGTTAAACCGGAAAATTAGATCCTAAACGCGAGAGCATAATGCGCATCCTATTCCGAAAAGAACATACCCTTTCACAATCAAACATTAATAATAGAAATGCAGATAGATTGATAGTAGTATACCCATCTAACTAATAACCCGAAAACCCAATCTTACCCAAAAATCTGTCAAAATTACAAGATTACAACAACGGGTATTTCATTAATCATCCAAATAAAGAAAATCAGGTGCATATAAAATTATATAATGTAAATTAGTTGAACATGTAATTATCTACATTTTTCAGAAGATGAAAGATCAAATACATAAACAAATACTCAAAATCATCCAATTAAAAACATATTATAAATATTATGACAATCATATAATACAGGAAAAAAAATATCATACCTGAAATCATGAGTAGCAATTTGGTTGGCAAACTGAGAATGAGCTCTAAATTTTAAAATTCAGTACCCACAACTTGTTGTTTTACATAAATTGTTTCATCAAACATAAGCTAATAAGTTTTAATAAAAATGTAAAGTAAGAAATTGCATTAAAGAAGTTGAAGTTTGAGTCGAATTCTGGTTTGTCGAAGCAGTTCTCTGTTCTCTTTCTTCCTTCCCTTAACCGCAAGCATGACTATTTGACTTTAACTTATTTAAACTTGGTGTAATTGGGTGGGTCATACTTCAAAAAATTTATTTCTTGAAAAAACAAAATCAAATCCGAAAACCCAAACACCCGAAATTAATTAAAATTTTGGTATTGGGTGTGGTTGAAATTATATTTTCCTTTCAAATTTTGTTATTGGACGGCTGTATTAATTATTATATGTAATATAATATGATTATAAAAGTACTTGTTTTACGAATATTATTCATTGAATTAATTCAATAATCATATGATTATATGATAAAAAATTTACTTGAAATCAAATCTCATCTTTTATGTTTTTTGTTTTTTTTACAATATCAATACAAATAAACTACCGTGATCTATTAATAGAAGCTCACTTGAAGTATTTCAATTTGACTGCTAAATAAAGCCCTTAATTTCAAATCATGCTAAATAAAGCCCAACTAGTTTTTACAATTAAATTTTTTTTTTTCAAATATAGCAAAGGAACATAGTAACTACTAGTTTTATTTTGTAAAATCATCAAAAGTTAAGTTTTAAGATGAAGCAAATGAAGGCTTACTAGCAATTTCATCCACACAGTGTCTATTATGAGTTCCTTAATAATTGTCACGTAGCAACGTACCTCGCTTTGATCTCTTCCTAAATCCTAATTGCATGGTTCCACTTGGTGTGGGTATCAATAATACTCTTATTAGCAAGACAGTGCAAACACAAATACGGAGTAATAATCTTCAATTCGTTTGAAATTCATATTAATAATCCTTCACCAAAATAAGATTTTTAAATTGTCTTTTACTTTTGATGATACAAACAATTTCAACATTCCCCCAATTATTCTAACTTTGACCGTAGATTACCATGCAATCTTTTCGTACCGCCTAATTATCCTAGCTTTGATAGTAGACTTCGTAGTTTACCGTGCCTTGTTTTCATCTTCAGTTGATAAGCACTTCAGCGGTAATATGATTTAATACTAGTAAACAAGGAGTACTCCGTATCAACTTACCAAGTGGCAACAACGGCATGAAAAATTAACCAATGGAATATACAAGTATAACGCATTCCCTCGACAGGATAACATAGCCACAATTCTTGGTTAAGCTCTCTATCAAAGAATGTACAAGTTATTGTAACACACAAAATTGTTTGTTTTTCTCCGTTCCAGGATCCTTGACAATGGACGGCCATAACAAACTGACATACTTCATTTGATCCAGAATGTGACAAACATCTGGTTTAGACAGCACTTAACCCGAAAACGAAAGTGCATGAAAAATTCCATACAAAGCAAATCAATAGATGTTGCTGCAGCGACAGAACTTTCTGTTACATGACATTGTAATATATGAAAACTGGTTAAAGCTCTGACAACATAAAGAGGTTCACCTACATCCTCACAGATGCTGCGCTCTCCAATCAACTGCAAAGCTCTCGTCCTCTTCATCTTCATCTTCATCTTCACTTGATGAGCCATCTTGCTCAGTTTTTGATTCAGGGACTTCAGAAACTTTACTAGCCTGGGAAGATTTAGCAGCTAGAAGTTCCATTTTTTTTCTCTTTAGCTCCTCTACTCTGTTCCTATAGGTCCTGAGAAGAGGAAAGGACGAACACAAACAGAGTTAGACAGCTCTTTGAATTCAAATACTACGTATAAGTCAAGTTTAAGGTCCAGCGCTCCATCTAACCTTTGCTCTATAATTTCTTCCTCCTCTATTTGCTCAGCAGCATCTATCTGTAACAATAACATAATGCAACAGAGAATAATGGGTCAAGCCAGATTTCATCAAGACATCTGAAAAGTATTTATTTTTAGTCCTATGAGCCATGACAGGATATATGAACCCAGTCCAACCAACACAGAAGAGTGACGTCTCATTCTACTTCTGAAAGTAGTAAACATTGTGGAAAAGATTTACTGATGTTATTTTATCCAAGGAAACAAGGCAAGATCTCACCTCCTCTTCTTCAAAGCGGTTGTCCACCTGTGCCAAGTCCTCTTGGATTGATTTTTCAAATTCCTTGTACTCATCTCTGACAAATATTAATGAACAAATCATCAGCCAAAACCATAATTAGAAAAAAATGTGGTAACATTCCAAAAGCTAGTACAAGCTACTAAACACCGAAAAGAATAAAGAACTGCAGCACATCAGAGATTTCCAAGGTTCAACCAAAACTCATAAGTGAATGCTCTCGTATCCAGTAATATACAACTAATCAACATCCAGTATCCATAAATCTCATAGCAATAGCAAAAACAAATATATCATAATTGAAAATTAAAAGAAAAGGGAACAAAAGAAGAAAGGAAAATTAGCGTTTCCACAACTCCAAATAAGTAATTAAAGACTAGCAGTTTAATAATCAGACTCCAGTCGTTTAATTCAAATCACACCCACAGTAAACTTCACAAGGGAATATGTCATCAATTATCAGGTCATATGAAGCTACTTTGACATCCCATATGCTATAACAGCTTGTCAGACACTATTACACATCAGTTCAGATGAGATGTTTAAGTCTCTTTCAAATGGATAGAGAGAAATCAATACATCAGTTGGTACATGGTAGATTGGCCATTTTCAAAGGGCCATTACATGTAGGCAAATATCTACACAAAAATGCAGTCAACTTGATTAGAGATAGCCTATTTTCAAGGGACCCCCAGCTTATATATATTCAAGTTAATTTTTGATTCTAATGTAATAACAAGCTGCTTGGAAAAAAAGGTTAACCTAAGGTCAAGCTGGGGCTCCAAGACATGAACCAGGTGTGGAAGTGCTTCTCCCAGAGAACTGCCCTGTTTTGGGATTTTCTAGAATTGAGCCAAAAAAAGATATAGATGGACAAATGAAACACTCACTTGACGTCCAGCTTCACGGGTTCAATACCACGTGCACGGAGATCGGCTTCTTTGTTATCGAAGAAACCTTGAGGCAACTCTCCCTTGGTCTGCTTAATTTCAGAAGCTGCCACATTTCCTTCCATCTTAGCTGGCTTAATCTCAGGTAGACTAGATCTTGCAGGCTGAATTTCAGGTTGACCAGATTTAGCAGGCTGAGATGAGGTTGCACCCACACTAGTATCAAGTGCTTGTATTTGAGCAGATACTGGACATACAAATTTAATCAATATTATTTCTCTTTCCAGATATGTGGATTAGATGGTAAATAATAAATTAAACTTCACAAAAGCAAAGGAAGGTTTCACTAAAGAAAGTATGATTCTTAGCTTAAAAGATCCAACGAATTTTTTGTGGTTATAATAAAATCACAAGGCACAAATATATCACAACCAAACCTTCAACAGTCCGATGAACAAACCTATGAAATTCATTACATCACCACCAAATGTAACAGATATATCAACCTTATGTGCTTTAGAACTTTTTAGTTCTACTCCCTCCATTTTACTAAAATCTACTCAGTTATTTTAACAAGAGAAACAAAGGAAGAAGAGATATAGAGAGTTGGAGATTTTTTAATGAAAGAGGTCCCATATGGTGGGGTATGGATAGATATAAAATAAATATTAAAATTGGAATGAAGCAAAAAATGAGTAGACTTCATGAAAATACCCCTTAATGGAAAATGGGAAAACAAAACGAGTATTAAATTACTAGTTTTTGAGGCACGTGCATAGCAAGATTTGTTTGATTATTTCTCATTACGTGTGAATATTTCAATGTCAACATGACTCTATGAAACATCCAATACCTTTATTTTAATTTCAATAATTTTTCAAAAAATATCTCAAAAATAGTGTAAAATAACTTTCAAAATTCAATTATTTTGGACCAATTCATACTCGGTGAGAGAATACCTTAATATGATTATCATAGATCTTATAAAGTCATATTATACCCTTGGAATAATTAAAACTACCTATTTTGACTCTAAACACTCATTCAACTAATATCCAAAACTCTAAGAATTGGATCTAAACTTGTTTCTAGGCTGTTGAAGACCCAATATAGGTTTTAAATGATTCCAAACCTCCTCGTATGACCCTAAGAAACATCTAGTATCTTTAATTAAAATTCAGAAATTTTTAGAAAATATTTCAAAACCAATGTATTATAAAATTTTCAAAATCAGGTCATATTGTGGACAATTTGGGACCTAATGAAAGAACTCTTTGATATGCTTACCATGGGTTTTATGGGCATCTTAGACCTAGAAGTGATTGGTCTACTTTGATTTTAATCACCCATTTTAACTAATTCCTAGAACTCTTACTATTGTATCCTAAACTCGATTCTTAGGCCTTTCAAAATCGTTAAGAAGGCATTGAGTAGTTCAAGACCTTGGCATATAATTCTAAGAAGCATCTTATACCTTTATTTTAGAATTTTAGAAAATTTTCGAAATTATCTCAAAAAACAGTGTGTCACACTCCTATCTCACAATACTTGCAATGGTTGCACAAATTAACTGACTTAGTTTAATATTGTGATAGTTGGTAGTGAGATAATATTTTATTACAATTAGTTGCAAAGGACCATTCTTTTTTTTTTTTTTTTGTATGGGTGGGATGTATAAATTTTTTTAAAGTTTTTTTTGTGGAAAGAAGAGAATAAAATGGGTCATAATGCAAATGAGAGAAATAATAAAAAATTATAGGGCCATTCTATTTAAGGTAATGTTGCAAGAGATGGCCTAATGAGGAATATAATGTGAGGAATGAAAGAAGTAACTTTAAAATTTGATCATTTTAGACACTTTCGGACTCATATTACCATTGGTCTTATGGGTCAGACTTACCACCCATTTCAGTAACCAATTGTCAATCAGACTTAGCAGGTTTTAGGAGGTCCAAAAAATAGTGCAACCCTAAGTAATGTAAACAAACAGAGCAGTTATGCCATGCATGTACATTGGAATAGCAGAAAGAAGAGACCAATTGATCTGATCCACCAATAAAACAGAAAGCATGGATAAGAAACTAGGCAGAGGCATCTATAACAACACTTATTTATCCTAAATATAATCTATTCACTTGCCCGAAAGAGCAACCAAATGTCTTCATTCCACCCTATTGAAGACAAAAAAGGGAAAGTTGTATGATTCAATATTGACTATGATGCAATGCACAGATATGAGGAAATGATATAATAGTATAGGCTAGAGCTAGAGTGATTACTTATCCTTGCACAATGTGGAATGCTAGTTTGATAAACAAAACTCATCATTCTATTGTTTACCATTTTACCCACCCAGATAAGTAAAAATCAAACCAAGTTTTTCACACTAATTGAGAAGCTAATTTAACTTAATTTTCCTTCTTCTAATGAAACTATTTTCAAAAACTACTAAATTTGTTTCAAATCTTGCTATTGACTGTATTTTCATAAGTTTGTCCCAAAATTGCCTTGAATCAGACTGGTGGATCCTAATTCAGAGCTAATTAGCTTATGAGCATACTCAGGAAACAACAGAAACATGGCTGCATATACTTTTCATTGTGGGACTACACCAAGATCCATATTGCTCCATGTATACAACTTGACCATGTGAAACTTGTAACAGGTCAGAATCATATACATAGGATCATAACAGAGGAATCGACCTCAACGCACCCACCCCCAGGCCATACAATACTACCATAGCAAATCTTCATCAAAGTTACACACCCCTATTGCAAATAACCCAAAGCTCTAGGACCAATGAAGAGAAGCCCTAGCACAAAAATTATTGAACTTCCATTTTACATTCACACATTTGGGGTAAAATATGTTCCTTCAAACTGAAAGAAACATCAGCTGATCTCAAGAAAATGGCAAGAAAAAACTAATTCATTTTTACCAAATAAAGATCCATCCTTTTACTGAGGAAGATGGTAATAAAGCTGGAAAATACATAACATGGAAAAGGAAACATTGCTTTCAAGAGGGAGAGAAACTGGCATAAAATACAGGTACTCACCAATTTTCTGTCTCTTGTTGTCCCCATGGCCAAAGAAATCAGCAGGAAGCGCAGAGGATGTGCGGAACTTTGGTACATCAGAAGACATTCTTGGTTTATCATCCTTAACCTTTAGAGGATCATTTACATGTTGTGTGGGAGACTCTTTAATGGTCTCAGATTTTGTGTTGTTGACCATATTTTTTCTTGATGCGCTTTCTTTAAGGTTGTTAATTGCCTGAAGAGTAACCAGATAATTAGTTGACGAAAAGAAAATCCAACTATCAGTAGCAGAACTATTACCTCCTGATGCTTCCGAGAGACTTGGTGAGCTATCCAATCAGAATCAGATTTTAGGACAAAGTCACAAACTCGACAAACAGGCTTACCAACTTCATTATACCTGCATAGACAACGTAAACAAACAAATTGTCAACACACAAAAATTAAATACATTACACAAAATTATCCCAGCTTATACTGTTGATCAAAGTACAACACGGAGAAAGTTGAAGCATATCTCCACTATTGGGGATTTCTATAAACTTCACGACCAATCAACTACGCCGGCTGGCTAGATAATACACCAGCATCAAACCATCAAGTCTTCAACTAGTAGCATATCTTCTATAATTAGAGTTTTCTATACCTGAGCAACCCGTCATCTATCAAACAAACAAATTGACAATGTTCAAAAAAATTTGATGATTATACACAAGATTTCCCTACTTATCCTATTATTCAATTCTTAAATGTACAACAAAGAGATTTTCCATAATCCTCCCAAACATTCAACTGCACCGGTTGAAAACACCAGCAACAAGCCTGCATTTAGTAGCATATCTCTGATTTATAAAATCTTCCTGAACTATGCCTATTGCAACAAGCCAACAGCTAGTAGCCAAGCACCTCCTAAATTAGGGTTTTCCTTAATCTTCACATACATTCAACTACGCTGATTAACAACAACAGCGAGAAGCCTACAACTAGTAGCATATCTCCGAGTTTTCAATAATCTTCCTAACCCTTTGAACTATGCCAGTAACAACAAGCCAACAACTAGTACCATATCTACTTATATAGGGTTTGTCTATAATTTTCCCAACCTTTTTAACTATGCCGATTGATAAAACCAGCAACAAGCTTACCACAAGTAGCATAACTCCAAGATTTCAATAATCTTCTGAACATTCAACAATAATCTTCCTGACCATCCAACTAAGCTGGTTAGCAACAATCCTAAACTAGTATCACATCTCCGAGTTTTCAACAATCTTCCTGACCATTCAACCATGCCGATTGCAACAAGCCAACAACTAGTAGCATATATACTTAATTAGGGTTCGTAATAGTCTAAGCAACCACTCAAAATCTGACAATATTCGCGATAATCTAAGCATATATCCACAATAAGGGTTATCAATAACATCGGCAATAATACAACAACGTCCATTACTGATAGCAGTATCTCCTTAATTAAAGTTTTCTAGAATCAATAGGAACTAAAAACTCCGACTTTGTAAAAAAACAGAAGGGAAAAGGAAGGCGAACAAGTATACCTGACAAGGGGGGAATCAATGCGGTTCTTCTGAAGTTTTTCGTTCAATTTAGCACGAAACAGAGCCTTCTTCTTGTCTCGATCACCCATTCTTACGCTTCTATCAAATTGTTGCAACTCTGCAAAATTGCAATTGCAATTGCAATCCTATGATGTTGGGGAGCTAAGCACGGCGGCTGTAGACTGTAGTCCAGCGGGAAAGACTACCAGTGAGCAGGTGCCTGGATTTTTTTCTTCTGGATTCGAGATACGTAATATAGCAACCACTATACAATATTTCTTCGAGCATAACAACACACGACTACATAATAATCCAATAACAACACACAACAAAAACTCAATAACACCAATACAACATTTCGAGTATAACAAGTTAACAACTATTACAACCCAATGTCCCAATTAATTATCAACAATACATTAACATAGCTAATTGAGCATCAACAATAATTATTAACATTTCAACAATAATTAATCAATATTTCAAACCAAACAATAATATACTATAATCCTAATTGAATATCAATAACAATTAATCAAGCAAATCAAAATTTTAATTTTCAAATCACAAGTTCACATAATTACCAATTCCCAAATCCAACAAAAATGAAGTATGTAGTTCAATTGTGAATTGTAAATTATGTACCTAGATTCCAATCCATACAAAATAACAATACACTATATAACATACCTATTACCTAATTGAACATCAACATTCAACAACAAATCAACATACCTAATTGTCTAATTACTGTGGTAGCGTGGTGAAGGGTGGCTGCGTGGACGTGGCTTGGTGTGGTGGCTGAGTGGGCGTGGCTGAGGTGAGGTGAGGACGTGAGGCTGTTGCAGTGCTGCCTGCTGGCTGCCGCTGCACGAGGTGAGCCGTAAGAAGGTGACTTCGTGACGGAGACTGCTCCGGTGCTGGCTGTGTGGTGAGGGGTGGGCCGAAGGTCGTGAGGGCTTGGTCAAGGTAAGTGAAAAGGGAAGGGATTGGGAAAAAAAATGGAGATTAAGTAAAACTTATTGGCTCGACGAGCTGAGAAGTATGTACATGTACGGTAATATTGCAAAATGTATATAATTTTTTGAGGTTTTAGTACGGGTTAATCCTTTAAATCTATACTAAAATCGTCAATATTAGTGAGTCTTTGATATGAAGAGGCCTAGTATAAATTAAGCGGTGGCAAATGGTGAAATGAGAGACTGAGACGGGGTAAAGTTGTAAATGTGAAATGCTAAAAAGTAAGTCTTTGTAGTTTTTGAGCTAATTATAAGATGTATACACCAAGTACCCAAGTGCACTCAATTTTTGTGGAAGGATTGAAAGACGATTAACTACGGCCTCAAAACTTCAAAGTATCTCTCTACAAGTTTGAAAGTAAGGAAAACTTTAAAAAGGTGATTGGAAAGGAAGGCTCTGCCATAGTTAAAGGGAGAGCAATAGGGTAGTCAATTGGTTAGCGAATAAAGGAAGGGAAAGAGCCATCATATTTAATATGCCATAGATACATCTTCAGAGCTCCAAAAGATCTCTTACGGAAGATTAAGTAGAAATGAATAGGTTGTCTAGACCACTTTTTATTACTTCAAATAGGAACTATCCCTTCATTTGCAATATATATATACTGATGGACTGATGACTAGACAATGTAGTCCTTTATAGTCTACAAAAATACGCATGCTTCTATCTACACTGTGATGACCAGTCCTGCATACGAGAGGTTTACAAATGCAGAAGCAAATTCTTTGAAGAAATACAAGGCGACTCAATATCAGTACCAAAATGCTCCACAATTACTATAGTTTAATTATTTGAGGACAATTCTGCATCAATCCTTGGCACACCTCGACGATTCACGGTATTCTTGTAATACAAATTGTCAAATATAAACATTGAAGGATCATTAAACACAAATAAATTGTGTTTGAGAGAAGGGTGTAAATTCAGGACAAAAGAATTTCAAGAAATATGGGGAGTGAGACCCATGGAGCTTCCTAACACGTCAGATGACATGTACAAACGATCCATGTTGTTCAAGCAATGTGAGACTCCTAAAGTGTGTCCCCCTGCAACCATAGGTTTCAGTTTACTAAATGTTAAATGATTGATAAAATCAGATCATGTGATTTCAGTTAAAGTTTAACTTCGAAAGGGAGCATATATATATAACTCATTCACTTATATTCATTTAATAGCCAACACTTTAAGTTGATTCTTCAATTTGCCTGTCATAAATTACATTAAACTTTTATCAATCTTTCTATTGAGGGGAAATTCAATTAGATCTTAGAAGTAGAGCACACAAGAGGTCATGTAAGGTTGAGTTCATATACTTACATTGATTAAATCATGAGCCGGAAAGATTTTAAAAAGATACAAATTAAATTATGTAGCCCAATAGCCCTTGATATATATCTTGACTTCCCACCATTGTTGGAGGGATTGGTTTTCCTTGCAGTTCGAGGAGATCCACATCCCCTGTGACCCCAATGGCCCAGCCCCACATAATATGTTGACATTGGAAACGCTTACTCAGATCGAATTCGAGTCCAGTGTAGTATTCTACTAGGGCCTGAATTAAGATTGACGTATAAATGTCACTTCAGCTTCAGTTGACAAGGATTTCATGAACAATCTCATTAACAGCTTCCAATGAATGCTAAGGAAGAAGGAACTGATTATCGTGCTAGTTGATATTGCATTAGCGATTCAGTTACCAGAAGTATTGTTTTTTTTTTGGATTAATTGACCGCATTAATCTAACCTTTGCTTGATTTGCGGATATTAATCCAACTTTTTGTTTATTTATGATTGAATCTACCTTTAACTGATTTTTGCTTCCACTAAAACTTTTTACGGGTGACCGGAACAACAAGTGGGAATTATTTAACATGGCAGAGGCAGTTTAATTTCTCATGCAAATTTTGGCCACGCTGTCCTAATTTCATAAACTATGCTCCGACCAAACTTCCTAATTAATTTCCCACGCTAAACTTGTAATTTTATGTAAATCTAGGTTGATTGATTCCCTGTTCAATCTCAGGCGTAAAATCTCCGTTCAATCTCACGTAAATTCTCTATAGAAATCAAGTTGAATCCTTACTCAATCTCACGCATAAATCAAAGGAAGACATTATAGGAAAAGACACATACATTTCGCATCAAGGTTTGGAATGAATTACCCCACTTCATACACCCGATAAAGATGCATCTTTAATACTGGAAAATTGCAACAAAGTAGAGATACTTGAGATGCGGAAAGTTTCTCATAATTTTCCACCCTCCATATTCTTTGCTTCTTCCTCTACAAATCAAATTCACCAACTGCTTTCCCTCCAATTCCAAACTTCAGCATCTTCGACACTATCCAAGAAATAATGGTGGGCTGGTGGTTGTTGATTTTGAAGCTAAAGAACGGCAGGAATGAAGAGGAGTAAATGAGTGTTAAAATATGAGAGAATGGATTTCTAGACCCTGTAATGAAGAGGGAGAAGAGTTGGGTAGGGAGGCTGGGCTAGTAGCGCAATTTTATTTGGGCCGAAGGAAATCGGGTAATTTAGGAGTTGAATATTTTTAAAAGAGAGTTACCTGTTCGTGACTGGCTACAATAGGTAACAACTGGACCAGGTTTAATGGAAGCAAAAATCAGTTAAAGGTAGGTTCAATCAGAAATAAACAAAAGGTTGGATTAAAATCCGCAAATCGGGCAAAGGTTAGATTAATGCGGTCAATAAATCCTTTTTTTTGGGTAAAGCAAGTGTTTTTGTACTACATATACACGTACTTTGGAGCAATTACTTGGTGTAAACACACTGTGCTTGTTACCAGCGTAATTGATAAGAAAAGTCACTTGTGTGGATGGCTAGCTAGTAGGCTACATATTTGTGTTTATTTTTTTTTTATTCAAAGAGAGCCGCAAAGGCAAGACAACAATTGATATAGACGAGATTCGATTCAGGTCTTGGATATCACTGTCTAAGACTTTAACCAACTAAGATAATTGTCATCCACATATTTGTGTTTATATTTGAAAGGATTTTGGATATCAACCTAACTCTACTTGGCGTTATTGTTGAGTAATCAACGAGTTACCGAAGTGGTATGTTTTGGTTCTTCGAATCAAGACATGTCTTCCGTCCAATTCAAAATGTAAGTTGATTTAGCTAATCCTTTTTTATCCAAAAAAAAGTAAGTTATCTACAATATAGTGCAATGCTTATTATTTCTTTTTTCTTTGTTCTACAAAGGCTACTATGTCTTTTCAATTAAAGTTTTTGCTCCTTTAAGATTATATCTGAGCCACTCCAACAGAATCCATCTTTAGTACGATTACTAGGTTGATACAATCATACAATCAATATTACCGAGAGTGTACAAAGACTTCTATTTCACCTGTATGTAAAACTTGCAGAACATAGTTTTGTTTTGTTTCACAAAATGAAAATAACTAGGACCTTCTATAAAAGCTACCACACCAAAAACAAAAAATCTAGCATGTTTATTTGTTCTACTTAAATGACTCTCACAATACAAATACAAGGATTTCTTTTTGGATATGCATAGTTCTATTCTATGACCCCCACCAACCCACCTCGAACAAACCTTTTTTGTTGACAGTTGTGTTATCCGATGCTCAACTTCAGGCCCCTGCAAATCACGCATCAGCGTTCAATCAATAGTTGAGGAGCATAATAGTAACGAAAAGTGATATGATGGACTTTCAAGAATGAAAAACAAAACAAGTTATAGAAACAAAATTAAGGAGATTTGACTTGCATGTGCTGGAACTGTGTACCTCTTGGAGAATAATTCCCCCGTCTTGGATCAAGAAGGATTTTTCTAGCTTCTTGTAGCTCCCTTAAGGCATCACTTATTTTCATACGATCATGTGGCAGTTCATTTGAGCATGCTACTCCAATCTTCACCATATACTCTATGCACACCTCACGTTTCTGAAGCATAGCTTGAATTCTTGGTCCGCTGCTGTCTTCTTCTTCTTCCTCGCTTTCATGCTCTGTTAGTGTCGTGTCAACAATCTGCAACACTTGATCGGGTAATGATCCCTTTGCATACATATGGAGGTTGAAGTCTTCCTTGAACATACTATCAGTAGGTCTCTTTCTTGTCATAAGCTCAAGCAATAAGATTCCATAACTGTAGAGATCAGCCTCAGGAGATGCTTCACCTCCCAACCCATACTCTTTAAGAAAAATAATGTATCAAACGTAAGAAATACATAAGAAATTTTGCCTACCCACATGCTTGGACAAAGTATTATGTTAATTTGTGTTCTTTGTAACCCAAAGTCCTATGGTAGTTCATTTGGTAGATACTTACGACGATCTTAGTTTGTATACTTGTAGAAGTGTCAAAAATATAGGAGCTCTAAGATAAGAGTTAAACATATTCAGCAAAAGAAACTTATTTCTACTTAAATACAAGTTATCCTCTTGTCTTAAGGGGAACTTTCTATAATTATATAGCAAGATATATAAATATGAAATAACTCTTCTAGACAAGACTGCTTAGTAAAGAATAAAGTCCATTACCTGGAGCAGCATAGCCAACAGTGCCTCTTACTCCAATTGAACTGCTATGATTTGGATGTAATAATGGTTGATCAAGAATCTTAGCTAATCCAAAATCTCCTACATGTGCTACCATGTCATGATCAAGCAATATGTTGCTTGGTTTCAAGTCACAATGCACAATCAAGCTTCCACATTCATGATGGAGATAGTTGACTGCATGAGCAACATCGATAGCGATATCCACCCTTTGGAGAAGGCTCAGAGTTCCATGTTCATGTAACCATCTATGAAGACTTCCATTGAGCATGTACTCATAAACAAGAGCTTTGAAATCATTTCTCTGGAAATCTATACTAGAGCAAGCTGTTATTATCTGAACTAGATTACGGTGACGCATACTCCTCAATGCTTCACACTCTGCCATGAAACTCTTGCTGCTACCTCTTTGTTGCAAGTTTAGTACTTTCACTGCAATAGTCTTTCCATCCAGGATTCCCTTAAAGACAGACCCATAAGTACCGGAGCCAAGTAGATTACCTGGAGAAAACCCATCTGTTGCTTTGAGTAGCATGTCATAGGACACTGTGAAGAATGGCTCCTTCACAAGTGCGTTTGATGAAGAAGAAGATTTCCTTCTCTTGCAGTGACCTTTCAAGTACAACCATAAGCATGTTGCCATGGCCAGTACCCCAAAAAATGCACAAATTACAGGAAGTATCACTGACTTGATAACATGAGACATTCTTCTATTCTTCCCTTTTCCCTCGACACATAGTGGTAAATGGAGCTCAGGAACTCCTCCACAAAGCCCGGTATTGCCATCAACAAATATTACACTTGTGTTTGTAAATATTCCTTTTGTTGGAACACTGCCCCCAAAATTATTGTAAGATAAGTTGAAGTAGTAAATCAAGGAAAAAGTACAAAAATATTCGGGAATGAGGCAACAAAGGTTATTATGGGAAAGATCAATATACTTGAGGCTTTTTAAAGAGGCAAATGATGAAGGAATTGGACCATCAAAAAAATTATTTCCCATTCCTAAATATTCAAGTTCAGTCAAGCTGCTAAATACACTTGGAATTTCCCCAGAAAAATTATTATTGGACACAGAAAACCTTTGCAAATTTATTTGTGTACTTATCTCCATAGGTAGGGACCCTTCTAAATAATTGTGATCTAAATATAATTCAATGAAATGAGGTAGTTTTGCAAAGAGTTCGGGGGACAAGTGTCCATTTAATTTATTAGAGGATAAATTCAAGAATAACAAGTTTGTACATTTACCAAGGCCGGGTGGAATTCTTCCTTGCAACTCATTGTCATTAAGGGCGAGGTTGCTTAAATGTGATGAATTTTTGAAGGAATAGGGAATTTCACCTGTTAGTCTATTTGAGAATAGAAACAAGTGTTCCAACTTTTGAAGCTTTCCAAGCTCTTGAGGTATGGTTCCTGTGAATCCATTTTCACCCATCATAATGAATCTAAGGTTGATGAGATTACCTATACCTTCAGGGATTCCTCCACTTAATTGATTCTGTTGAAAATCAAGCGTGTTTAATTTTATGGAAAGATTAGCTACAACTTTTGGTATTATTCCCGTGAAGTAATTTCCTCCAATGACTAACCTTTGTAATTTAGTACAATTAACAAGTGTACTAATAAAGTTGATGTCACCTTCAAACTTATTATAATCAAGATATAGGTACTGCAGGTTGTAGAGGTGACCAAAAGAACCCTTGAAAATGTTTCCTGTGAAGT
Organism: Dysphania ambrosioides; assembly: GCA_026401315.1. Lineage (NCBI taxonomy): Eukaryota > Viridiplantae > Streptophyta > Magnoliopsida > Caryophyllales > Amaranthaceae > Dysphania > Dysphania ambrosioides. The sequence continues at coordinate 29,847,275 of CM048663.1, read as the reverse complement.
AGTTATTGGACAACTCAAGGTCGTGTAGACTTGTGAGGTTTGATATGGATGAAGGAAATAGTCCTGACAAATGATTATCATAAAGGTGTAGAGTCTGTAATTGAGGAAGTATGATGGCTATATCTGCTGGTATAATTCCTTGTAGTTGGTTATCATACAAATACAACTCTTTCAGAGAAGAGAGGTTGAAGATGGATGGGGGAATTGTACCTGATATTTTATTGGAGCCCAGGGATAGAAATTGGAGGGAGGATAGGTTGAAGATGGATGAGGAAATTGTACCTGATAGTTGATTATAGGACAAATCCAATTGTTGGAGGGAGGAGAGGTTGAAGATGGATGGGGGAATTGTACCTGATAGTTGGTTATTATCCAAGTACAATCGGTGGAGGGAGGAGAGGTTAAAGATGGATGGAGGAATAGTACCTGAGAGTTTATTGTAGTCCAAAGATAAAAATTGGAGGGAGGAGATATTGAAGATGGATGGGGGAATCATACCTGAGAGTTTGTTGTAGCTAAGATATAAAACTTGGAGGTTGGACAATTCTCCTAATCTCATTGGAATAGGCCCCTGTAGTTGGTTATCATACAAGTCCAATATTTCAAGAGAGGAGAGGTTAGAGATGGATGGAGGAATTATACCTGACAGTTTATTGAATCCTAGTGACAGCCAAGTAAGGTTTCTCATCCCCCAGATGTTGTCAGAAATAAATCCCGTAAATGCATTGGACATGCCAGTTATAACTTCTAAGGAAACTAGATTATCTATGACCTTAAAGATTGGGCCGCTGAAATTGTTGAAGTCAATGGAAAGCCATTTGAGGTGAGACAATTCTTTTAACTGCATGGGAAGTTCCCCTTCTAAGTTGTTGGAGCCCACGACAAGCTGTTGGAGGTTTATACAACCAGATATGTTGGCTGGAATCCCCCCCATCAGGGTGTTGTTGTAGAGATACAATTCTCTTAGCCTGAAAAGACGACCTATCTCAATGGGGATTTGGCCACTTAGGCTATTAATGGAAAGATCAATCTTCCTCAAGAAGCTGAGGTTACCTATGAAGGGAGAAATGGTTCCTGCCAAAGCAGATGCACTCAGACTCAAAGCAACCACTCTGTTGTGTTTGGGCCCACAGGCGACGCCCTGCCAGAAACAATGGGGAAGAGAGTGATTCCATGAGCTCAAAACACCATAAGGATGTTCATCAATAAGTTTACTCTTTATTGCCAACAATGCCTTGTAGTCTGTCTTGTAACCCAAGGCATTAGCTGTTGTCAAGAGTCGCAATACAAATAAGGAGGAGATCACTAGCTGTATGAAAAACAAAGGGTGGTGTTGGTGTCTCTTCATTTTCTATGTTTTCTATTTTGAGATGCTTTCTAACTTACAACCCCATTTTCTTGTATAGATTTTGAGACTTCACCCATGCGTAGCAAATGTCACTTTCAAAACAAACAGATAAATTGAAATAGGTCTCTGGAAAAATATAAAAATACCAAGTATTTTATTCATAAATCAAGCTATTAATCTTATGGATTGTGTTGTTATTTGAGACCAGCTTAGTACCAGTGACCATAGGTTTTTAATTTAGATTGGATAACTGTGTCCATATTATGGATTGTGTTGTAAATTTAAATAAACTTATGTTCAAACATGCCCGAAAGGCTAATATTTAAGTTGTTGTAAAATTATTAAAAGGTTAGTAAAAAAATTGAAATTGATGAATAGGCCCTCGAAAATTATACCTTGATTACCATAGTCAAATATAAATTTAAAAAATAAGTCTTGATATTGCTGATCTTGGTAATATATGGCTAATTAAATATTAGGGGTACTTAATGATATTAGTTGACGGGTAATGGTAATCGGCGACAAATGTTTCCGACAGTTATGACTTGTGAGTTACGAGTGGATTATGATTTATGATGGTTTCCATTGAGTGCATAATTTTCTTCAATGGGTGGCCCATGACGATGAAGAATGGGGTATTTCCAATTTTAAGATCAATATTCTTATTGGTAAAACAAAATGGATGGTTCATTTTTAACAGGGGGAAATAAGGATTGTCACATTACTATATTTCTTCACATATTTCTATTATATATATACGATCCATAATTGTAAATCGCTGTCTGGCATCTACAAATAATGATAAAATGCAACGTCTGAATAGTGCATCCGGGTGTACGATACTCATCGTGCATTCGGACTAAAACGCAGACCGAAAAGCATTAAACGCAAAGAGTAATTAACATGTATTGTACGGGATTTACATGACGTTGTGTAATATACGCGAGAAAAATAAATGTTTTCACCAAAAAGTAGAGAGATTCAATAATTGCAACAATTAATTTTTAATTTTGAAACGAACCATCATTTTACAAATCTAAATTGCAGAGCATATCTTTTATCTCTCCATACATTACAGTGACTTTTCAATTTTTTCTCTCTCTCCATACACTACGTTATTTTCATTGAAATTACGTACAATGTACATCGAACTTATATAAGATGTATATTGAAATTGTATTAGAGTTGATGTTAGTAAACTATAACTCTTTTAGTTTGACATTATACAAGATTTATATTTAAATATTTATGTACATTTAGTTTATTTGTGTAATATAAAATATATATGTATATTTCTAAGAATGATATATATATATATATATATATATTAAATTGTGAGTAATATACATTTTGAGTAATATTGAAAACCTGATAGAATTGTCAATAATGTACTTTTGCATACTGAATTCATAATGAACATGATATACATACTGAATTTATAATAAACATAATATACATTGCATATATATGTAATATACATACTCCTTATGATGTATGTGCATATTCATATCATAATATATATATATATATATATATATATATATATATATATATATATATATATATGATACCTGAGGACTATTATTTAGGCATATTGATTTCACAATGTATATGATGTATATTTATAATATATAAATCAATATAAAATATCGAAAGAAAATAAAATGGAATGCTAATATGCTTGATATATTTCAAATCCAAAAAGGACGACACTAAAATAAAACAAATTGAATGCCACAGGTCATGTATTCTTATTTTTCCGATGAAAACAGGAGCTTGTACTTTATTTTTGCATGTTGCCAGCTAAATTCGGGTGCAAGCACCCGAGTGTATAATCTAAATTTGCGTATGAAATGATTTATCAATGTATTGTGGCATCTATTGTGGGCCTCCGAATACCCATAGCCCCATAATAAAGGTTAAGTTTATGTCTATTCTATTGTTCTCTTTTTATTTTTTTTGTTAAGTTATTGGATGTAAAAAAAATCTCCTTTAAGTCTTAGATTGGATAATTGTGTCGATATTTGGACTATACCAACCACACTTCAACGAACATTATGTTAATAATAATCATGCAAATAAGAAACACTCAAGAAACATGCAATCTTCAAAAAATTTATGATTGGTACTTAGAAATAAAGAGATACAGAGTATTAAAAAAAATCCAACTATATATAAAAGGGAACTTTCAAAAGTATGAAAAGCGACACCAAAAAATATTAATTATTTATTTCTTCTCATTTTAATTGCCGATCATTAAATTTACTCTTTGTTACCAACAATTCCTTATAGTCTGTTTCGTTATCCAAGGCATTAGATGTTGTCAAGAGTTGCAATGTAAATAAGGAGACTGACTGGCCTGGCGGTATGTAGACTTTGTAGATTGAGTCGGGTTTGCGTAGGGTCATATGGAAAAAGGGTCGAGATGGGCCAAAGAAGATTCAAAACAGTTAGAATCGGGCCGGGCTAAAGAAGATACAAAACAGGCTGAGTCTGGTCGGGCTGGTCTAAAGAGGGTATAGTTCTTTCTATGAAAGGTTAATAGTCTGCATGTATCACTTTCAATCTTTGGCAGTGGACCATTGACAAGCAAATGGAAAACATTCATAACCTAATAGTGTTTAAAAGCCTTAGAAATTATTGACCCATTATTGACTCGACTTGACCCATTAAAGATCCAATAAATTTGATATTTTAAAAGACTGACCCAATTAAGCGCATAATTGATTAGACCCCTCTACTAATAGGCCGGATAAATGCCTTTAACGAAGCCCCTCTTGTTTGAACAGATCTAGGTGTGTGAAAAGCTGATAGTGGAGTGTCTTCATTTTCTATGTTTTCTTTTTTGAGATGCTTTCTAACTTCAACAACCCTATTTCTTTTTAGACACTGAAACTGCTCCTACGCGTTACAAATGTCAGTTTCAAAATAGATAAATAATAGAAAATAGGTATTTAGAAAAATAAAAATACATAAGAATTAACGAATGAAGCTAGTAATATTTGGATTATAACTGTTATGGATTGTGTTGTTAATTGAGAGCATCTTAGTATCAGTGACCATAGTTCCATAGCCGTACAATAATCCCATTTGTTCCGTACTATCTTCTTTTTCAATTTTATCATTAAATAACAATTCACTCTTAAATTACTAGAAAAGTGTAAGATTGTCCAAATAAAAAAAATTGCTAAGTTGATATTAACTTGGTAATTTGAATTCTAATTTGCAAGAGTTTCTGAATCAGCCAAAAGATGTGGGCAGTGATTTGTGACAGAAGGTCTTGAAAAATGGTTAGCCTTGCCTAATCAAGTTATTAATTGCTCCGTATATGGGCTGACTGGCAAGTCTTTACAAGAATTGCGGTAAGCCTAGCTTAAATCAGTGTAAAGGAGCTATGATGAAAAGGAAGCCATTTAATAAATTAAGGTGTCATGTGAATATGGAAAAATTATAATGCAAAACAATAAATTTCATATTTAATCCAAAATTGGCTTGTCTAAATCAGAGTCGTTTTGAAGACGACAACCTTAGCTTCTGATTGACTTGGGCGAGTCCAGTCATTGCCCTATCTTGTAAATTACGTATTAGCCTAAGGTCATCGTCTTCTATACGAGAGTAACAAGACAAGTCATGTTACCAATACATCTGGCTTCTCGTTTATGCAAATCAGCATCCCTATGTGAATTACTTGTAATTTTACTACATTTATGATTTTTCATGGTAACCTCGTTATATGTTAAGTGGTCCAAGACAGAGTTCTACTAGCTTATTTATTAAATTTATACACGAAATCATTAAAAGAAAACAATTCTTTGCATTGCATAAGAACTCTACAGCACATTTCATTGGATACTAGTTCAAAGTAATTACATTATATACTAACTTTTATTGCTTATATAAATATTGGATATTATGAAGCGTGTGTAAAAACATTTGATACTAACTTTTATTGCTTATATAGATATTGGATATTGTATGTGTGCATGTGGGCATGTGGGCGCACGCTCGCGAACCTATGTGTTCGAAAGATCAAACAGGTTACTTGATAATTAAATAACGTTGTAAGAATGTAGTTGATGTAAGATTACTGGTGGATCAAGTGAAGAACATAATTTGATTCTATACGGATGAATATCTATAAAAAAAAATATAGCAAAATTAGCCTTGTAAATGGTGATCCGAGGAAACTCACTCCGAAATTAATAAACAATATCTATACGACTCTGATTTACGTGCGACAAATAGTAATTTATAATTCTTAAACATGCCTGCTTTAAAATATTTGTTGTAAATTATAATGTTAACACAAGAAGCCGTGATATTTAGTCGGGTCGTAGAAGCATATTAATTAGTCTTGAGCAAATTGGACAAGTGAGCCATAATGTCCATTAACTGTTTCCACAAGCATATTAAATAGTCTTCGGCAAATTGGAAAACTGAGCCATAATGTCCATTAAAAGTTTCCACTTGATTTGACTTGATAAAATACCAACGACTTAAAGAGTCAAAGTCAATATCTTCATGTCCAAACCACTTGTGTCAAGGTCTTAGTCTCTATTTTACATGGGATTGACATCATCATTTTCTACGATATACTCTATTTGCAACTTTATCAATAAGTGGCCCATGACAAGGAAAAATGGAGTATTTTCCAATTTTAAAGTCATTATTTAAACTTGTGTATTGTAACTTGCATAATTAATATCACATATTTAAAATTCCTTAAAATAAGATCTTTTTATTATGATACTTCCTCTACTTTTTATTTTCAATTACACTATTTGGTTTGGACCCCAAATTTTCAAAAGTATGGACCTCCAATTTTACTCTTGTGATTATTTACAAAAGAGAGACAAAAAGGTGGGTAATAATAGTAAATGTAAAAAGTTATCAAGGATTAAAAAGGGTATTTGGTGCATGAACACAATGAAAAAGCTACTAAAGAAGGAAATGGTGCAGTTAATATATATCTTCCATAAGAAGAAAATGGTGCAATTAAAGAAAAAAGCAGTGGAATGAAGAATGATTCACTAACATTCAAAAAATTCCTACTATGTAGCAATATTATGCATATGATTTTAATCAAAACTTGCTACTTAAAATCTTAATTGTACTATGAGTTTTATATCATCTTGAATCATTTCATAAGTTAAGATAGAATTATTGCATGCTTTATCAATTAAACATTATTTATAACCGAACACATTTAGTTTTGTTCGAGTGTTCGGTGCAACTATAGAAGCGGAAGTTGAAGTTTCATAATCAATTAGGTATTTATAATTTTTTATGAGAAATTGTACAATTCGTATGTGAACACTCACTGATTTTCAGTTTGGTTCTCCTTAACCTTTATGAGGGTGATTAAACACTTATTCTTGCGATATAATAAAAAGAAAATATGCAAAATTAGGGTTTATTCATTCAATTACTCTCATGCCCATGTTTAATTTGAGCACTAACAATCATGTTTTAGTTGGTAATGGTAGTCGCATTCCAATTACGAGTTATGGTCATACCAAATTTCCATACAACAAACCCATATTACCCATTTGTGATGTGCTTGTAGCACCTTAACTCGTCAAAAACCTTATTTATGTTCGTAAATTCACTTCTGATAACTCGGGATCAATGGAGTTTGATCCTTTTGGATTTTTTGTGAAGGATCTTTGTACAGGGAAAGTGCTAACGAGATGCAATAGTTCAAGGGACCTATATCCTGTGACAAATGACACCAAGTCATCAGTCTGTCTTGCTACCTCTCTCACTGCTACCACCGCTCCATCCTGACATGATCGCCTTGGACATCATGGCAGTCCTATCTTAAGTCTTCTTAGGTCTAGAAATCTTATTTCTTGTAATAAGGAGCAAAACTCCATTTTTTGCAATTCTTGTCAATTAGGAAAATATATGCGTTTTTCGCTTCATAACTCTAATAGTTCAACTTCTACAACTTTTGAGATTATTCATGTTGATTTGTGGATTTCATCTATTCGAAGCACTAATGGTCACAAATACTTTTTGGTACTATTAGATGATTTTACCCATTTTGTATGGACTATTCCATTGAAATTCAAATCCCATGTGTTCCAATTCTTTTTGAACTTCAGATCCTATGTTCTGACACAGTTTGAAAGACCCATAAAATCTTTTCAATGAGATCGCGGGAAGAAATTTGACAATGACACCTTCAAGTAATTTTGTGCGAAAACTGAATAGTTTTTCGCTTCTCTTGTCCTCACACCTCTTCGCAAAATGGGAAAGCCGAACGCATGATTAGAACTCTTTATAACACATCTCGCACTCTCCTAATTCATGCTTTAATTCCTCCATCCTATTAGGTAGACTCCTTAGGAAAGGAGACTTACCTTCTAAATATTTTACTAACCAAAGCTATAGCCAATGATATTCCATCTCATGCTCTATTTCATAAAATGCCCGCCTTTGATCACATTTGGGGTCTTTGGTTGCCTATTTTTTCATAATCTATCGGCTACGTCTCCTCATAAACTTACCCCGTGATCTGCTCCTTGCGTCTTTTTGGGATTTCCCACGAACCACAGAGGGAACAAGTGTCTAGACCTAACTAGCTATCAACAAAGTCATTATCTCCCGTCATGTCACATTCAAAGAATCTACATTCCCTTTTCAGAACCTCTCCCAGTTTTGGAAAACCACAATAGACTACAACTTTCTTGAAGCCTCGGCTCCGAGCCCTATCCTCACTCCTCCTTGGAAGCCCTGCTTAACTTAGTCATGCCCTCACACTCCTCGTAATGAGCCTTGCTTCAATCATCCCCAACCTACATACACACCCCCTCCATTACGTGGTATGACCCCCCTTCAAACCACTCGCCCCCTTCCTCCCCCTCCTCGCATAACTTGAAGTCAACATGTCATTTTAAAACCAAACCCCAAGTATCAGACAACTAATTTAGCCATCACCCTTACCCATCACCGCTCCCTAAGTCATATAAGTCTACCCTTGTTGACTCTAATTGGTATGCGGCAATGCATGATGAATATAATGCTCTTATTAGAACAGGGACTTGGGATTTAGTACCTAGGCCTATAGGGATGAATATTGTTAATTGCATGTGGTTATTTAAACACAAATACAGGTCTAATGGTGACCTTGAGAGGCACAAAGCTCGTCTTGTCTGTTATGGTAGGTCGCAGGAAGTTGGTGTGGATTACGATGAAACATTTAGCCTAGTTGTCAAACCGGCTACTATTCGCACAATTCTTAGTCTTTCCATGGCTAAGAAATGGTCGATTCATCAACTTGATGTTAAAATTCCTTCTTGCATGGAGATTTGCAAGAAATTGTTTATATGCACCAGCCTCTAGGTTTTGTTGATAGGAGTGCACCCTCTCATGTTTGTCGCCTTCAAAAGGCTTTATACGGGTTGAAACAAGCTCCTCGAGCTTGGTACCAAAGCTTTGCAATTTTCTTGGTCAAAATCAGCTTTGTCATTGCTAAGTGCGACAACTCTCTCTTCATATTTCGACAGGGTGATAATATGGCATATTTACTTCTCTATGTTGATGAAATCATCCTAGTCACCTCCTCTGATGAATTGCGTGAGAGGATTATTTCTCAGCTACATATTGAGTTTCCTATGTCTTACTTAGGCCTTTCGAGTTACTTTATGAGGATTGTACTAATTCGCTCTTCATCATATCTGTTTCTCTCATAGCAAAAATATGCTCAAAAGATTCTCGAACGTGCCGACTTGAGCTCCTGTAAACCTGTAGCCAGTCTAGTTGACACTAAGTCCAAACTTAGTGCCAACTCTGGTCCACCTTTTTGAGACCCTACTTTGTACCGCAGTTTAGCAGGTGCTCTTCAGTACCTCACCTTCACCAGACCTGGTATTTCCTATGCAGTGCAGCAGGTGTGTCTTTTCATACATGATCTCCGTGATTCTCATTTTGATGCCTTGAAGCACATTTTGCAATACATTCTAAGTACCATTGATTATGGTCTACATTTATATCCTTCTGCTCCGACCCGATTGATTACTTATACTAACGCTGATTGGGGAGGTTGTCCTGACACTCATCGCTCTACCTCGGGTTATTGTTGCTTCCTTGGAGACAACCCTGTTTCCTGGTCGTCTAAGCGTCAGCCTACTTTATCCCGTTCAAGTGCAGAGACAGAATATAGAGGTGTTGCAAACGTTGTCTATGAGGCATGTTGGCTCCGTAATCTTCTTCTTGAGCTACAATGTCCGCTTTGTCAGGCTACTATAGTGTATTGCGATAATGTCAGTGCAATCTACCTTTCTAGCAACCCAGTTCAACACCAGTGCACAAAACATGTGGAAATGGATATTTATTTTGTTCGTAGAAAGGTTATTTTAGGTTATGTTAGGGTCTTACATGTTCCTATCATATTTCAGTTTGCTGACGTTTTCACAAAACGACTACCTCGAGACATATTTTTGGCTTTTAAGTCTAGTCTTAGCATACGTCCTCCTCCTGCTATGACTGCGGGGGTGTGATAGATAACATACTCATGATAAAATTTGTATAGGATTGATTTTATCATGTATATTTTTCATACTAAGTTTCGTAAACTACCTAGGACTGTTTCTATAAACATATAAATATTGATCAATGGTACACACTTCAATCTTATGAGCTTTCCTAAAATCTAACAATTATAAATAAATAACTATTTTAATTTTTTCTATTTACAGGATTGGTGCATGTGCATCTTAATTTGAGTATAAGGTGCGCAACATAACTGGTGTAGCCGTATATGTTTGTTAAATCTTCTTGGCCTGATAATTACATGTGTGTTGAAGATATCTACTATCGGAGTACTACATTGATAAATCGGCTATTTGTTTTCTAAAACAGACACGTAAGGTTCAAGGAAGACACTGTTAGTTTCATCGACACAGCTGAACACTTTAGTTTTCCCGTGTATTTGGTTTAGTATCTTAAATCTCCTTAGCTTGATGCTTCTTCAATGTATCGCTACATTTCCTTGTAATAGCAATCACATTGTCGCGCAAATTATTAAGCAAATAATCATACTTGTTCATACATACGTTTCACCATCACAATAAATCATGTCAATTATTACCGTTGATCATAAATCATCCATCACAATATGACGGATTTTAGGAATCAATGAATCCGAATCCACATCAAATTAGCAGTCTTATACTTGTAAAACTTCAACTTTGTATACGATCGTACTTCATATGTTTATCGAAATTTGATTCAGTTACAGGACTTAGTTAAAATTTCAAACTATGGAGTTGCCAATTATCATTAAGCTCATGTAGGTCCGTCCACGCGAGTATTCGACCGTGCCCACATGTGTCTTGCTTCCAAAAATAAGATGATAATTAAGGGTAGTCGTAAATATTGATTTTTTAAAACTTTTTTTTTTTAAGTAATTTAAAAAAATAAGCTATGTATTAAAATATTTTTAACTATAAGCTTTTTCAAATCCGGAGGAAGGAAATGGTCATGACATACGATTATGTTGAAGGAGTAGGGTTTGTAATTGAGAAAGTATATTTTACAATGAATCTTAGCTAATAGAGAGGAAGTATACTGACTTTCCAGTTACACTTGGCTAATAATAGATGTTTGGATACATATATCACAAATTTCATTTCACACTAAGTCATAATGTTATTCCTATAGTTTACATTTTGAAAACATAAGTAGATTAATAAGTTGGAGTGAAATCTACTAAAATTCAATCCAAAAGCTAGAATGGGATGAATTTTTCTTGATTAAATAAAAACTCTAAAAGTAGTCTTCACCGATTTAAGTTGTGCATGAGGAGGATTAGTTAGAGTTGTTACGAGCACATTAAAGTAGAATGTTTAGCCTCAAATGAATGAATGAGCCAAATTCAAAGGACTTGGTGGTGTAATTCCTTCCCATAATTGGCAATTGACATTAACAAGAACGAATTCAACCACCCACTAGAAAATCTCTGGTAGCTCTCTAATATAGAAAATCCCCTTTCCTTGAATCATGGCTCCAAATCTAATATTGCTAAAGCACCAAAAATAGCAAACACCAATTTTACAAGACCGTCACCCCACCCTTTTTTTCAATCCCAAAATTATTCCTCTTATCAAAAATCATGTATTTGCCACATTCTTGTTCACCCTTCTTAGCTACCAAATTTTTGAATGCATTAGCAATAATCTGTGTGATTCTTGTATCTTATGCGAACATTAGTGAAGGGCATAGTTCCCCTCCCATCCACAAGAAAGTCATAGATGGCCCTCTCCTAACGGGGAAACTCGGTAGTAATCGCACCATTATTGTTGATCTTAATGGCAATGGAGACTACAAATCTGTTCAAGCTGCGGTTGATTCAGTTCCACAAGGGAATTCAAATTGGGTTGTCATACACATTAGAAAAGGAATTTTTAGGTCATTACCATAACTTGTATTTTTTTTTCATTTCAATCCAAACACAGCCGTAGTAACAACTCATTCTTCGAAAACAATGCGTAGTCTAAAGGGTAGTAAGAAAGACATAATCAATACACAATTATTAGTCTTAAATTTTGAACTTGTATATGAATCATCTTTGTTGAAAAACCTGTTGCTTTAGGAAGGAAGCCAAATGAATATGGTTGTTTGGATATTTGTTCAATTATTCTTGTTGTGAATTACGGAGTACACTATTATGCGTATAATTAGAACGTGCGTCTCGTAATCAACAGGGAGAAGGTACACATACCCCACAATAAACCCAAGATATTCATGAGAGGAAATGGCAAGGGAAGGACCTATATAGTTTGGTCTCAAAGCTCTACCGACAACATTGAATCCGCAACTTTCAAGGTTGAAGCCTCAAATTTTGTTGCTTTTGGAATAAGTTTCAAGGTAACCCCGTCATTTTCAAAAATTTAGTCTACTAGAAAAACTAGTACAACATTTGACATACGGATCGATGACTACTCCGTACGTAATTTTAATTCTTTCATATATGTTGCTGTTGTATTTTCAGAATGATGCACCAACCGGGGAAGCATACACCTCACAAAACCAATCAGTGGCAGCATATGTTGCATCAGATATGGCTGCATTTTATCATTGTGGATTCTTCAGCACTCACAACACTCTCTTTGATCAAAAGGGCAGGCACTACTATCAAGGATGTTACATCCAAGGCTCCATTGACTTTATATTTGGTCGAGCTAGATCTCTTTTCCAGGTGCCTATTTACATTTTGATAATCATTATAAGCTCGATTAATCCAATATTACATCTACTTGTACCTTCTGCACCAGTGGATATTCCGTGTCTAGCTTTTTCCTATATCTGAGATAATAACACAATAATAATACATATACCTGAGATAATAGCACCTATTATCCGATTTTCTTTTATTAGTTCTAACGTTGATTATTACACTTTCTTTCTTTCTTTCTTTCTTTCTTTGCCTTTGTATTGTAGGATTGTGAGATATTCGTGGTGGTCGATCGGAGGATAAAGATTCATGGCTCTATCACAGCACAAAATAGAGAAACTGCAGATGAACATAGCGGATATGTGTTCAATAGAAACAAGATTTACGGCACAGGACAAGCTTATTTAGGCAGAGCCAAAGGTGCCTATTCAAGGGTCCTCTATGCAAATACTTACTTGTCTGGGACTGTTGCTGCTGCAGGATGGACTAATTGGAGTTATGATGGATCCACCGAGTAAGTCACTCTTTTCTAAAATGTCCACTTCCTATATCACATTGGTAAATTACATAAACCATCACTATCTCAAAAAAATGTGACAATTTCCCCAACATTTTGGATTCTACGTCTTTTTTAATCAGAAATGATTAATGTTTTTTTTTTTCTTTTCATATGATTATTTGTAACAAAATGCATTGTCTAAATTTTAATATTACAGCAACTTATTCAATGCGGAGTATGCATGCCATGGACCTGGATCAAGCACAGGGGAACGGGTTTCATGGAGTCGTCGTCTAAGTGCCGAAGAAGCTGCTCCCCTTATCTCTGTAGACTTCATTGACGGCAAGCAATGGTTACCAGCATGGATGGATTGACGAGTTTTTTCCATTCATTTGTAGAGCTTGAAATGAGAGGGTTCCTTGCTAATTACTCCACGTCTACACATAGTAGTGTACTACTCTATTAATTATACCATGAAGACAAGGGGTTCTAATTGATTCGAGCGTCATGTTTATACTACTTTGGTTTGTTGACATGATCAATGGAATTTTGGTTCTTCACTAATTATATTTTATATTCATACATTCTCCGGCCTCCTTATTCCTTTTCTGTTTAATAGATTCCTATCGTGTTTATTTTTAGTATAGGATGTAAAAGTTTATTTGTCCACTTTATTGGTCTAGTATCCCAATGTTGAGAGCCTAATTTCACTAAATTTATGTTGGGCAATGTATATTGAAAAGGAGATGAAACTGATAAGATAATTGAAATTGAGAAGATATAGTACCCCGAAACTAATAATTTAGCTTCTCTCAGTTTCTTACTGTTATGATGTATAAAAGAATTTCCAGAGAAGTTTTATGCTTTTCGGAATTGAAATATATACTTGCATCAGTTTCTTACTGTTTCCTCCTACCATGAGCATTGCTTCGTACAAGTTATCATTTCAATGGTTGGTACTTGTTTGCTACGTGGTAGTCTCAGTCTTGCCAAATGAAGGAGTATGATGTTAAAATATTACAGAACTGAATCTGTAACTAGTTTTTATATATCCTCGTATTTTCTTATGGCGTTTCACAAATATATTATATTCTGCATTAACTTTACCGATCACTGTAGAAAATTGTTTACTAGAGTAGACAAACATGTAGCAACCTCAAAATAAGGATGATGTATAAAACAATTTCAAGGGCAAAGAATAATATAATCTACAGTTCTACAACAATGGCACCCGTTCTTGTGGGCAGTAAATATTTACAATACAACGCCCAGACATTTTTAACAGTTCTATGCATCCAAAAGCTCGCACTTAATGGCAACTGTTAACCACTACATCCTCTCCTACCTGTTTGATTACAAAACTTCCATGATTTCAGTCACCCCGATAGAAAACAATGCTTGCAATTCAATTTGAACCCAATCAATCCTGCAACCATGTCAATCAAGGTCTCGTTTCTTGTTTTAAATACAAATCATGATTATCTGGGATGCAACTTCAAGTAGCAATCATGTATTAAGGGTGCGTCAAGGT